>OY720641.1:13070079-13670079 GCA_963169105.1 Ceriagrion tenellum | reverse complement strand
AAGCTTCCTATCCTGCCTGCTCTTAAGGGTCACCAGCCTTCCCCTCTCTTGTCCAAGCCCAATAGACTGTTGCCTTCCCCTCTCTCACTCTGGTGCCTCCCTTCTCTCTGAACTGTCAAGGCAGATGATTGGAGGTCATAATACTTGACGACCCTGACTGAAGGACTCTGCACCTGACGACTTGACCATCTCCAGGTAAGTCACGTTGACCTCTTGATTTATCAGATGAAAGGAAAAGTAAGCATTTTTATCCACCTCTGCAGAGACAAGTATTGACCAGGTACAGTAATTTTAGCATTAAACATTTTAATACTCTGCTGTCATGTCATGTTAATGTTAGTGGCACTCGTATTGAACGTTAGGAACTTAATAATGTAGTGATAATGATTGAGCCCAGTACTGTTTTTCTCTGTTGAATTGTCTTATTCGCCGAAGAAAATGCTTTAGCTTCATTCTCACTAACAGCCAGGCATTTATTCCTCCATTGTAGGTTTAAAAAGCTTTGACGATTACCCTTATTGATGAAAGACAGTTGCAGATATGTCTTCGAAAAGAAAACACAACACACTGACTCTTACGGAGAAGATGAATATTCTTCGTGAGGTGGACACTGAGGTGAAAACAAAAACGGAAATCGCAAAGCAATACGGTATTCCACAATCAACGCTGTCGACTTACATTAAAAATCGCGATGCACTTGAATCACAAGCAGAAAGGACGATGGCAGGAAGAAAAGAAATTGGGGAGCCAAGCACGAAAAGGTAGAGAGCGAGTTGTTGGATTGGTTCTTCCAATGTAGGGCAAATAATATCCCTCTGTCTGGTCCCTAAGTAAAAGAGAAGGCCGAAATGATCGCTCTTAAATTAGGTAAAGAATTTAAGTGCTCCAATGGATGGCTGCAGAGATTCCAGAAGAGGAATAATATTGTGTCTTTGGGCATGTCTGGAGAAGGCAGATCAGTGGACGCAGGTGCTGCTGAAAGGTAGCGAGAAAATGTCAAACACATTTTTCAGGACTGCGCTTCAAAAGATATTTTTAATATGGATGAGAATGGAATCTTCTATAACATCCTACCAGATAGGACGCTCGCCGCGAAAAGAGGAAGATGTTGGAGGGAAGAAAAGCAAGGAAAGGCTGACTGTTGCACATGGCACCAAAAAAACTTCAGCCTATGGTGATAGGAAAATAGCCCACCCTAGGTGTTTCAACGGAATTCAAACCCTTCCTTGCAGTTATCATGCCAAAAAAATGCTTGGATGACCACAGCTTTATTTCGTGAGTGGAAGTTTTGAGAGAAGAATGGCTGGCCAGAATCGAAAAATTCTGCTTTTAATAGATCAGTGCACTGCTCACAGCATTGAAGGGCTCAATCTAAATAGTATTAGAGTCATTTTTCTTCCCGCTAACACCACTAGCTACATGCAGCCTCTTGATCAGGGCATTATTTATTGTCTCCAGGGATCGTGTAGAAAGAACTTTGTGAGGTGCATGATCAGGGAGACTGCAAGAAATATTCCCATTCAAGACATTAGGAAGTGGAACGTGCTGGATGTGATGAGGAATATCTGCGTGTCTTGGAATGAAGTTTCCTCATCTGTTATTGCAAACTGCTTCCGTAAAGCCGGTTTAGAGGAAGAAATGGCTTTAAATGTAATTAGTGACTCAAGTGAAGATTTTGACTGGCCTGAAATTCATGGTGAAATTGTGTGTCCAACTAATTTTCCGGAATACGTCCGTTGTGATGACACTGTGATCACCACTTTCGAAGTATCCACGTTTAAGAGTCCACGGTTGCTAAGTCAAAGGAATTCGATGGCGACAGATGTGGGATAGAAGTAAGTGATTCGGATGGAGGAGGCCAAAGAGCAGCTAATAAATATGCGAGTTACTCATAAAGAGGCATTTTCTGCTATCTCGACGGTGGAAATGGCGCTACGAGAAAGACTCAATGCAGATGAAAATCTTTCCTAAGCCTTGAGCACTCTGTGTAAACATGTGCACAAACTCTACGAAAAGAAAAGTAAACAAACGACTATAGATTCATTTTTTTCCAAAAAAAATAGCTTTTGTAGTGTGTTTTTAGGTAGGTGGTAGATGGTCAGTCAAACATTTGTAACCATTTTCATTTCCAATAAAACTTAACCAAAAAATTCTTTGATATATTCTTTGGAAATATGACGAAATTTTTTGCAAAATCATAAATGCCATTTTTGACAGAATATCAAACTCAATCTTTGGGATCCTACTGGAATTTTTTGCTGACTTACAAAATATGAATTATCTTATGGACAAGGTAAAATTTTTCATTCCATTCATCTGAAATAGACGTGGTGGAGTAGCCCAGAGAGACGACCTAGATCTGTTTTCCTGGTTAAGCATGTGCATTATCAGAAAACCACCTCTCTAACTTACTTCGCTTTGATCCTCAGATTCCTGTGTCTTCCCCTGGTCGCTGGAGAGCTTTACTTGCCAACTTCCTCTGTATTCTTTTTATCATATATTTGCTCTTCCCCCGCACTTCTTGTGAATCACTAGGTACGGGAGGGAGAAGAGACTGCTTATGAGGGTAGAGTTTCTGAAACTGCGTCATAATTTTTTCTTGGATTTCCCCGTGCTCAGAGAGGGAGGGGAGACCCTAGCTGACCTTCAGTTGATGTTCTACCGTTCTCTCCATCCAAAAGGGAAGAACACGTAATGCATTCTCGGAAAGCATGGGCACTTTCTTGACCGATTGAGATCCAGTACAGGTCCGTGGAGCATCACACCGATGGTAAGGACGGATAAGCTGTGCTATTAGGTCAATGCATGGTGCTCCTTTTGCCAAGATATTGGATTATGAAGCATGAAACGTGGACGCAGAAGATCGTCTCTTCTGTACATTGAAAAATTATCTCCTCATAATAATAATAATAATAATAATTTATTTTTCCCCTGTTGACAAGTACAATATATGGTACAAAATATCATAAATCATGTAATTGTATAGGGTACGTCAAGAGTATTTACAAAAAAAAGGATATTAAATAACACCAATATGTACATATATCAGTACAAGATATCATTAAAATATTACACTGAGCTTATATAATCATTCACACTATAAAAACAATTTTCATTTAGGTAAATAAACAGTTTCTTTTTAAAAATAGTTAATGATTTTTCATTTTTTAAACTCATGGGTAACTTGTTATATATTTTTATGCATACAGAGCGGGGACCTTGGGACATCATCAACATATTGGCAGATACCACACTAAGATGTTTACTTGTCCTGGTTGCATGACTATGTTTTACATTGTTTGATGGAAAAATGGTCAAATTCTTTTTTACAAAAAGGACTGAGTTATAAATATAAACACAGGGCACTGTTAGAATGCCAAGGCTCTTGAAAATTGGTCTACAATGAGCTCTGTATGGCTTATTACACATAGACCTGAGCAATTTCTTTTGCATAATAAAAACATTGTTTAACTTAGTAGCAGACCCACTACCCCAGATTATTATGCCATAGGATACAATAGAATAAAATAGACCATAATATAATGTTTTTAAGACATCCATACTGACTGTGTGCTTCAAAATTGAAATAAGATAGTATACTGAATTTAATTTTTTCCTAAGATATAAGATGTGATGGTCCCACTTCAGGTGTTCATCAAAATTTAATCCCAAAAATGTATAGTGATTGATGACTTGACAGTTGTTGATCGTGGGATTTGAAATAATTGAATCAAACTGACCAGATTTAGCAGAGAATATCATGGCCTGTGTTTTTTTTTCATTAAGAATGAGGCTATTCCCATTGCACCACATGCTCATGTCATGAATAATGGATTCACCCAAAGCAATCACATCTTGAAATGACTTCTGAGACAGCACAATGCTCACATCGTCAGCAAACATGACACAATTACTGTGAGGGTTTACATGGACTGAACTTGGTAGATCATTTATATAAATGACAAATAAGATAGGACCCAACACTGATCCTTGAGGAACACCTTTATCAACTCTTAGTGGTGAAGATAGGTAGAAATTGCCATTTTCCTGTATAGCTACCCTTTGATGACGATTTTGGAGATATGTTCTCAACCACTGCTGGGCTGTGCCTCTAATACCCATTTTTTCACATTTGTATAAGAGTTTATCATGCTCAACCACATCAAATGCTCTAGATAAGTCAAAAAAAACACCCATTACTTTTTGCTTTGAGTTAATTCTTTCAATAATGGTGTCAACTGTATTAAAAATTGCTTGCTCTGTTGACTTTCCTTTTCTAAAACCAAATTGTTTAGTAGAAAGTAAGTCATTATTTTCAAGGAAGTCAATTAGTCGTTTGCTGAATACATACTCAAGTACTTTCACTAGCTGGGGGATGATTGATATTGGATGATAATTTCCCACATTGTTTCTCTCCCCTTTGTTCTTATAGGTTGGTAAAACTTTGGACACTTTGAGGGCTTCAGGATAGACTCCATCTCTCAGACTCTGATTTACAAGAGAGAGTAAGGGACTTAAAATCATATCTACGCAGTTGTATACAATTTTTCCTGATATGCCATTTATGTCAGTAATATTTACTCAAGCTGACTGTACCTGCAGTTCAATTTGTGTGAAAAAAAAAAGTGAGGTGATTGACGGGTGAAAAATTCAGTGAGGCAGGAAATTGTCATAGTGGACGTACGTGGCAGTCGTTCAATATCTGCGGGCTGACACAACACACAGTGCCCTTGTTGAATGTTGGAAACAGTTGACAGATTAATCACCGCATGCAGATTCATGCCCGAAGATCATTTTTTATTCGTGCAATCACGTCTAAAAAAAAGCGTACTACTCCAAATTATCCCAAGTCGGAATACCTCGAAATATTTTATTCTCACGAAACTGAAGAATTGTGGTCATCAATTACTCCAAATAGCGTGTATTCTGTACCTACCTGTTGATAAAAAATGCTGTTTAACAATGATTTTCTAGAAAATTCGGAATATATTTGTTTATTTTCGGAAAGTACGTTTAATTTGAACCCGGATAATTTGAAGTCCAATTTTTTTGGTCCCTTCAATTTCGAATTAACGAGGTTTTACTGTATTTGTCAAGTACTTTTTCCAAAATGAGGATTTTACCATGGATTAAGCATCATGCTTCAGTGGGAAAAGGCTATTCTTAGGTTTGGCTGGGATGAATATAGTTTTTCAGTGGCTGAATCTAGAGTGGATGTTTCACTTCCATAGCATTCTATATATCCTTCAGGTACAATTTTCTGTGTTTTCTCACCATATGGGGCAGCTGTTTGTGTGATGATATACTCTTGGTTGGGCATGGTTAGCTTCAGTCCTTCGATGAGACATAACTCCATCTCTAGACTCCTTCTACGCAACAATTTTCTAGATTCTCCCTTCTTCTCCATTATTGCTGTTTTTTTATTCTTCTTATGCAGTGATTTAGTATCCGTGATGCATAGAAACCTTGATGAATGAAAGTGCTCCAGAGCAACCCTTAACAGAAGGTTGGTATTGTGAGGATGAAGAAAGATCTAAGAATTGGCACACATAAAGATTTACTGCAAAAATCTCAGAATTCAAGTCTGCCATGGACCATCTTTTGAATGTCAGGGAGTGGTTTAGTTTCTTTTATTCCCATTTGAATATAAGGCTGATCACACATTTTAATAGCATTAGCAGTCTGCTTTTCAATTCAACTTCATGAGGAAGGTATCATTTCTATTCATCTCCATCAATGATGACTAGGTTCTTCCCGGAAGAGTTTGAGGCTCATTCCTCACAAGCATGCAGAAAAAGTTTGGCTTCTTCTGAGTATAATGGGAGTTATGGCAGTAACCAGAGCTTGCTAAACATTGTGGTCATTCAACAGAAAAATGTACATCTTAGACAAACTTAATAAGACTCATAGACAAACCTTTCAAGCATGTAGTAAGGGATCCAATGTGCCTGACTGAGTTGGCTATATGTGCATATTGATAAAGCGCAGAAAAAAATCATCTATGCTGATGTGTAGATCTCCATGATCAATGGCAGTGGTATCCAGATGATCAGAATGAAGGATTATTCAGATGAAAGGCTTTTGTGCTACACTCATTGTCTTATACTCATAACTACTTCGAAATCATCATACTTAACACATGGGAATTTTCTCATTACCTCAAAATGAGAATGATATTTACAGAAATTATTTCTTACAAAGGAAAATTTTAAGGTGAATTATTTTCCCTGAAGATAAATCTGAGGGGATCGGATTGGTGTAGTAGCTGGAGTACTGGCTAATCATATATGGGCTGCAGGGTCAAATCCCTGCAGAGGAGGATGTTTTTCAGAGGAAACCCGATCCTAATTGAGTGTCTTGTGGAGGGCACTTCAAGTAATTTATTATGGTAATAAATAATCCTTACTATCTATATTTATCTACACATGTTCTCTTTTTTCTTCTTTTCTCTGTATTTATTGTATATATATATTATTTTTTTTTGTTTTTAACAGATTTTTAATGTCTCTCCTATCCTTTTATATAAATATTTTTTTTACATTATTTATGATGATAAGTATTTAAGAAATTAAATTGAAAAATCTGGTCTATTGTATTTTTATGAATGAATTTTTTTTTTTTTCTCTCTTTTTTTTTGTCTGAAGCGTATATATTATTATATTTTTATATTATTTATGATGACAAGATTTTAAGAAATTATAATGTTAAATCTTGAATATTGTATTTTTATGAATGAATTTTTTATTTTTTGTCTTTATTGTATTTATTGTATTATATTGAAACTGACCTTTATATATTACATGATTTAGGTTAATTGATTGTATGTGCAATTCTTTTTACAACTCATTATTTGTTTTATGTACTTTATGTATTTCAAGTGAAATTGGGTTTAATTACCCGTGAATAAAGTTTATTATTATTATTACAGTACTCCATCTGTCGGATGAGACGTTAAACTGTGGTTCCCTTGGCACTCTATGTTAAGAGCAGGCTAATGCCGATGCCGGGTTTCTATTCACCCTTCCTCCCTTACTTATCCCCTATGGCACAAATGACCTTAGCTGTCGGTCGCCCCCCCAAATCTCCAATCCAATCAATCTGATATCCATCAGAGGAAATGTGATGTGATTACTAACCATGGAATAAGTTAAACCAACAGGAAAATCAATGCAGAGAAACCCCCATTCTGCATTTTCAAGTAACTTTAAATGAATAAACGATTAATTCAATTCATAATCACGAAAAACTGGAAGGTGCAGATTAAATAGATCTTTAGATCAAGGGCTTAGTCTGGGAGAAGCAGCTGCCCCTTCCTGGATGAGACAGTTTATTGCTAATCTACTCTATGGAGTCTGTTAGGAAGATTCCCAAAATCACTAGGTAGAGTATTGAATTTGCATTATAAGGTCAACCATTGTAATTAAAATTTCCTCTTTCAGGATAAGAAATTTTCAATGTAATCTTATGGGTGTCTCTGGGACATCATTAACTGCACTCCAAAAGGATATCCTCCAATGGTCATTCTGAGGACACGCATTCATATATGTTGAATGGGATTCTAGTATTAGGTCATCCATTGGCTGTTCACTTCCACTGTAAGAATGCTTCACAATTCACACATTTCTTATGTAAATGCACAGTGGGTACCTGTAGCCAAACCAGCTCTTCGAGTTGTTATCCAAAGAGGTTATCAAAATGATTTTGTAGAATTAAATCATGACCAACACTGAGAAGCTTCCTAGCCATCCTCACAGACAGGTGGGGCATTAGGCCCTGCCACTATGCTTCAAAAAAGTAATCAATCACAGTAAACGTATTGACTCGACCTCAAGAGTTTTTAGAGATTTCTAATTAACGAAAGCAAAACATTCAATAAGCTCTCAGAATCTCATTGATTGTCGAAGAACTATCCTATAGAATAAAATATAATGACACACATGGCATCTAATCCGTCACATAGTACGGCACCTTTTTTCCCACATAAAAAAATAGATAAAAAAGAATTTTCCCTCACCTCTGGTTGAACTATTTAAATTGCGTGAAAGTACAGAACAGCAGGCCCGTGATATTTGAAATCTTTACAGCTTATGAATGTACTCCAAAAAATGCTTCTCTATGGCACCAAAACACTCTCCGGTAATCCCGTCCACAGGCCGATTTTTCCCGACCCGTTTCAATACAAAGTAGGAAAGAAGGAAACCACTCTTGTTACAATGTAACATTTGTGAATAGGATCGAGTCAACTAAGCTGAAAAACATGGAGGACTTCTTTATTACCGAAAAAGTAATGAATGCATTGGACACATTCATGCTAATTTTTATTACTACTGCTGTTCTATTGCAAAATCAAGCGTTGTAAATATTTACGGAGGAGGAGGCATGGAAGATGATGTGGTGGAGGTTTAAACCGAAGTTGCGCTACCTGTGGAGGGAAATACAAAACGAAGGTGTATTCTCAATCTCTCAAAATATTAGCAATAAGGATACGTGCGGATTAAATTTGCACATCGAAGGCAAGGATATGCAGTGATTTTCCTTCGTTTACCCGCTCCGATGAATATAACCATTGGTTTCGTATTAGGTTTTTTTTTCGATTTCCCCGAAACTGGCATCATCGCACATCCACATTGTGTCGAAAGTGAAATCGCGAGGATTCGAATAAAATGGTCCTTTCTCCTATGTCTCTCCCCACCTCTAAATATTTAGTCTTTATTTCGAATTTTACGCAAAATTCGAGGGAGCATCATCCCCGGACTACATGGCCTGCACAAAACTTGCTGCTATAAATGAAATCAATTACGCGCCCCAAATAACGCTCTTTTCGTTTCTCATTTGTCCTTGTTTGTCAACTGTAGGCTGGAGGGGTGAAAGTTTGAAGGAAGTAATGTAAAAGTATTATTCTCCAGTATTCTTGGTGGATATGGTGTCCGCATTGTAATTATTGGAAAAAACTAGTGTTTAGTCATCAGTGACACTGTTGTTGAGTTTTTGGGGCACTTCGACGCATGTCATTTCGCTGCAGCTATGGATATTAAACGTGTTTGCCGGCTGTGCTGCAGCAACGATGAAGTTAAATACAGCTTGTTTATCCAGAACGAAAGTGGTCTTTCTCTTGCAGAGGAGTTCAGTATGCTTACCGATATCGAGGTGTGTATTTTCTGGTAATATACTTGTTGGAATATTATGTACATTTATATTGGTTTCTATTGTTTCCATAGAGGTTATTAGGTTGTTAAATCTTATTTAAAAAATAAAAAGGAGTATAATTCTTAAAAATACATTCGTGAAATTCAGAGAGTTACTAAATGTAAGAAAATGATGTTCCTTGTTTTGTGAATGTTTTGTTAATATAAATGTAAGGAGGCATGTTGGAATATTATGTACATTTATATTGGTTTCTATTGGTCCCATAGAGGTTATTAGGTTGTTGACTTTTTTGTTGCATTTGTTGTATGGTCCACAGTAAGATCACTAAGAAGTGAAGTCTTATGTAAAAGATAAAAAGGAGTATAATTCTTAAGAACCCCCTGCATCCCGTGGGAGCAGCCTTGACGCGGCAGAAGGAAGCTTATGAAGGGCGCTTCCTATTATAAGCTCCCTCCGATTATGTGAACGCTTCTCTCTCTGGCATAGTTCTCCTCCTTATAACGTTGTGGCAACATTTTACCAATTCTTGTTTTCCTCCAACATACTATCCAAGGGAGTACATTTTCCCGGTAAAAGTTAACAATGCGGGTGCCTACCATTTCTCGCATTCTCGGGCAAGGAAAACTCAATACCTTTCCCTATGATCGATCTTATTTCCATTCATACTGTATTGATTTTCTAATTGGAGAATGAGTAAACTGATTGACAACAGGAGTGGGGGATAGAGGTAGAGTAGGGGATTTGGAGGGAGAAAAGCTAAAGGTGAAGAAGGGATATTAGGTAAGCAGGGAGAGGAGAAAGAGATTAGCCTTTATGAATGGAATAATGGGAGTTCAGTATAGATCAGTCTGAAGATTAAATCCTTCTTTACTAGTAGATCGTCTCTAATTTTAGTAATATGTACCAAGGGCAGATCGTATGCTGATGAGAAAAAGGGTATACTAGAGATTGATAGGTCCCGGAAAGTGTAGAAAACCGAGAGGAGATTCTCGGACATTCAGCAAAACCTACCTTAACCGGTAGAATACTTTGAAAAACTCCATTGTACTAAGTTTGCATTTGTTAAATTTCACCTGAGATAGACACGTGAAGCTGTATCTCAGAATAATTGACTTTTTGATGTATTTTTCTTGAAAGAGCACCCAACTTTTGTGGGTTTTTCGAGAACATAGTGGCTTATCATGCTTTTATTCTATGGTATATTTTATTGACCTCAGAGTTCTATAATGGGAAATAGATATTTTAGCCTGGGATAACCTGAAATCTGCATTTTTGAGGAACTGTTAAAACTTGTTGCATGTTTCAGAAAAGTGGGATGAATCATTTAAATTAAGGCTGTGACAACTTTGATTTGCTTGCACGTTTTTAATGGTATTAATTCACCTTTGTTTCTTAATCATTGAATATGCCTAACAAGTTGAATATAGAGGTTCAATTGAATGCTTTATTTTCAGATTACTAAGGAGGATCACCTTTCGGAGCATATATGCGTCAATTGCTACAAAGTTAACTCCTTTTTTAAAGAATTCAGAAAAAATTGTTCAGAAGTGAACAATTATTTTAAAAAATTATGTAATTCAGAGAAATCTTTACCTGGGGTAAGTATGTGTTTTTTGAATTAATTTTGTTATTAGAGCTATGTGGAGGTTATCATAAATGTATTGTTCCTACATTTTTCTTAGTGGACTAAGAAGTAAACTTATTTCTAGGATATCATCATAAAGGAGGAGCAGTTGGATGATTATGAAGATCATTCTGCTGATCCATCAGGGAATCAGCAGGAGGAAACATCAAGGAACCCTCATTTACCTTATCCAGTTGCATTGGTTCAATCTTCACAACATATAGATAACTTGAATCAATTACGCTCAAGCTTTCTAACATCTAAAAAATCAAGAGAAGAATTTAGCTCATCTATAAACCCAGAAAATAGGAATAGTCATAGTAGTTCTACAATCAGAAGGGGAGAAAAGAGGAAGAATGGTGATGCTGATGACATTATTTGCAGGCAGAGACGCAGGGTCGACATCCCTACTGAAGAAGACCTTGTAAGTGTGTATATCTGAATGGTAATGGATACCCCTCTGATTTGCCAGTTTAATTTGTGTTGTCAGCAATTAAAGAGTGTGGTCTTTGTGCAGTCTGAAATTATTTGATGCTATGTAAATTAACCTGGCTAAGCAGGTATCAGTGCCACTGTCTTATCCTATGTATCAAAAGTTGAATTTCTCCTATATGTCACTACGTGAAGTTGGACCTGGTGAAAATTTTCAATATTTGTGATGAGTAAAACACTTGGTAATCTTTCATTTATTTAAGCTAGCACCACGAATTTTACCTCACTGAAACACAATCATGTGCCACATATGCCATCATATGCACATGGTTTTCCAATGTGTGGTAAAACCTGTGGTGCTAGCAAAATGAATTTGTTGAAGAGTACCTTGTGTTTTTTTCACCATGACTATTCTTCCTTGTTTTCTGATGTGGAAAGCTCTGTGTATTCATCTACATCTACGTGATACCCTGCGAGCCACCCAGAGGGTGTGTGGCAGGGGGTGAAGATCACCAAACATGCACTATTGACATGCAAGTAGGATATTTAAGGGAGATATGCTAGATAATAGGGTCACATGGAGCTAGATGGTTAGTATCTACATAATAAGGAAGGGATTATTGGTCGTTATTACATGCATCATGCACTACAGACTACTCTAACTATATTTCACCTACCTATTCCTTTGCTATGCTGCCTATTGTTCTCTCTTATAGTACGAGGGAAAAATGACATTTAAAATCTATCGTTACGACAATCTATCTCTCTAATCTTGTTAAGATGATCAAACCTAGCATAATACGCAGGGGTTCTCAATATATATCTGACGTCATCTGTGAACAACTCTGTTTCGAATTTACTTAAAAGGTTTAACCTACATTTTAACCTGTGTTCTGATAGTAATTCCCATCCTAGTTCTTCTATTAAGCTCGTAACACTTATCATAACGGCCTTTAACAAACCTAGCAGATCTCCTTTGCACGCGCTCTAATTCTTTAATCATACCTTCCTCGTACGGATCCCATATACTAGCACCATATTCTAAATGAGGCCTGACAAGTGTAAAATAGCTTCTTTCTCGTACTCTCTCATCACATTTACCTAGAACCCTTTTTACGAATCCTAATCTACGGTTTGCTACACTAGTTATTTCCCTGATGTGTTTCCCCCATGACATGTCTTCAGTGATGTGTATGATGTTGATGGTGTTCATCTGATTTTATGGAAGTGTTTGTATATATTTTACCAGTGGTATAGTTGTAATATGTGAGCTTAACCTGCATTTAGACTTTACACTGGCAACTTCTAAGGAAATTGTATTGGACTTCAAAAGGCGCCCATTGAGTAAAAATTCAAGTGTCATAGGGCCTATGCATCTTCAGCTTATGTCCGTATAAAGATAGTTTTGTATTGTGAATAATAAGCCAGGACCCTGGTTACCAATTTATTCAAGAGCTTGATCACATCAGTTACAAAAATCATACAGAACCTTGCCGCTCGCCAGTCCCATGAGATGGTGCCCTTTTCTCTGTTTGTTCTTCTTTTGTCTAGGCACCTCACTCTTCCCAACTTATAACAAAATGACACACCATGCAACCAATAAAAGAAATAACACATCAATGATTTACATGTAACCGTATAAGTAAACAACTTACATATGTAATTGAGTGGGTTTTTTTATTTCTCAACCGCTTCTCCTCAGTAAAGGCACTGCAAGCCCTGGTGACTTGTTAAGATGCACCCCAGGAACACTCCTGTGTTGATAGGATTGAACTGGTATCACTGATTGAGGGGATTCAGATTGACCCGAAGTTTCAGAACTATCACTTGGCTCTGAGAGGGAATATTCCACTGAAAAGGGTGCAACCTCTTACATCTGAGAATCCTCATGTTTAACAGGCTGAGGTTTTTGAATACATTCACTAAGCAAGGGTTCTTGCCCCCCCTTAGGTACCTTTTTATTTGATTAACATGAACCACCCTGTTCCTTCCTGCTACCTCAACCCAATATGTTACATAAGACAGCCTTTCCCGTACTATCCCCCTCACTGGTAATACCTCTGGCTTCATCATAACCAAAACCTCATTCATTAAAAATTCAGGAACAAGATTTCTATCCTCCTGTAGTTCAGTATCCTTGTTTTTTACAAATTTTGGTTTTAATAATGACAATCTGGTTCAGGGTTTTCTGTCAAGTATATATTCTGAGGGGCTAAGGTCACTAGCCCAATGGAGTTGTTCTGTAAGATAACAAAATACAGTCTCATTTAGCCTGGAAGCGAACATCTGTCAGTGGTCCATGCTTTAACAATGCCTTGGTGATGGATCTTTGGTGCACACCTGGGTTCGGATCCCATCCTCGTCACCACTTTTGTATTGTGAATAATAAGCCAGGACCCTGGTTACCAATTTATTCAAGAGCTTGATCACACCAGATACAAAAATCAGACAGAACCCAGCCACTCGCCAGTCCCGTGGGATGGTGCCCTTTCCTCTGTTCGTTCTTCTTTTGTCTAGACACCACAGATTGGTGTTCAGTAATTCTCTGATCTGGCAGTGAATGCTTTTCGGACTCTCTTCCATGTGTTTCCATTGTCATAGATGACAGTTTTGACAGCATTACAGCTGTCTTCTTCAGGCCAGAAGACAGCTGCAATGCTGTGGAAACTGTTGTTTACAACAATGGAAACACGATGAAGAGAACCAGTAAAGCATTCCCTGCCATCTGAATGACTCCACAGAAGCCTGTGAGTTCAATTCTCTGCTCTGTTTTCTCTAATTTTTGTTACATGTTATATCCCTCGCTTCTTTCATTTGATGTGTTCAATTTTGACACTACATATTGAGCTTTTTAACAAACTTCATACTTTGTTTCTTGAGTATGGAATATACATCCATGGTCTGTTACAAATGTGTTCCTGCATCTTTCCAGCCACTTGGCACTTGGTTACTCGTCTACAAACTGTAGTCAATCAAATGGTTCAAGTTGAATATTCACCACCTAGTTGTTTATTTTATAGAAATTTTGCACTTAATGCTTTATCCATCCTCTCATACTAATGCCTTATGTATTTATTTTGTTGCCTTCCCTCTAGGGATTGAATGAGTTCATTTAATGAGCGTTGGATGTGTATTTTACTTTGAATAGTTTTCTCTCCTGATGAATAATATTTAGATGTTTAGATGGATGGATTGGATGCTTGAGATAAAAGGAGTTAAATAATCCCTCTAAAAGTTGTGCGACACAATATGTTCGCTCATAGCATTTTTTAATGAAGCGTGCTGCTTTTCTTTGTATAGTCCCAAATGCTCATGGCATATTTGAGGTGTGGCCTAGCCAGAGCGAAGTAGCATCTCTCTTTGACTTTTTCATCCGAGGACCTGCCTTTTGTACACTTGACAAAACCTAGTTTCTTTAATACTGTGCCGCATATGTTTTGTATGTGTGTTCCCCACGATGTGTCAGAAGTTAAGGTAATTATGGCATTTGTGAGATGACTTTTGCAGGAAGTGAACTGTGGTGCATTTACTAATATTTAATTCTAACCCCCACTCCTGGCACCACGAATGAACGTTATTAAGGTCCTATGACAGAACTTCTAAGTCTGCATCTTCGCTTATTTCACGGTAGATAACTGTATTGTTTGTAAATAATGTTAATTTATTGTTAACTCGAGATCTTTGGACGTTAATATAAATAATGAATAAATGAAGGCTGATCACGCTTCCTTGAGGAAGACCGGATGTGACTTCAATCATATCAGAGCTAAAACCATCAATAACTGCTTTTTGTTTTCTTCTTCTCTTTCACTAAGAAAGTCCCTTATCCAATTCAGTATTTATTTATTAACTCTGCTTGAATGCAGTTTATAAATGAGTTTTTTGTGAGGAACCTTGTCTAATGCCTTCTTGAAATCGGGGAATATCTAATCGACTTGCTTTTTCGATTCACCTGATTTTAGTATATGAAGGAAGAGTGCAAGCTGTGTTTTGTGGTTTTGGAAGCCTGATATCAATATTCTAACAGCACATGATGGAGTTTACTGCCAAGCTAGCTCTATGTTTACTGCTAACTAATCCTTAATTTATCAGTGAAATTCTTTTACTTAGTCTCTCCCATTATCAGTATTATTTTTTGACTTGATTCAATGCCGGACAAACAGCCTGGATGCATTATTAAGGTATACCATGATTCTTGGAATACATGGAATGTTTGTGCTCAGTTATTTTCTTGACTCCTGTACTCCTCAGTTCATGTAATGGTCATATTGATTGTTTTTTTTTCACTATGAATATTAATTTATTACATCTGCCAATTTCCTAGTTATCAAATCCAGATTCATATCTATAACTTATTTTTTTTATTTATCTATAACATGCCTTTTTCAGCTCAATCATGTTGTGAAACAGGAAGAGGTAGATATTAGTGAGTCTCTGGCAGGAAATGAAACTTACCATGAGGAGGAAAGTGTGAATGAACCATCGTCACCTCCAGATAGCCGCCCCTCATTTGACTTTGGTAATGTTGGTGGCCACCTCTCAGTAAGTATATTTTGAAAACTTTTTCATAAGAAAAATTATCATATGGGATATTATGTACTCAGATCTTGATATTGTTTTGCAATGTCAAAAACTTGTAACGAGATGGGAAGGTTGGCCAAAAAGGAGAAGAGGAAAGGCTTCCAAATAGTCTTTAATGTCTGCACTCTCCGGAGGTACATCAAAAGAAATCCAATCTTGAGTCACGGTCCACTCCTGTAGGTCGAGGCAGGCAATGGCAATTCCCTCCTCTCCTTCTGCGGTTCCTCCACCTACTGCTCTCCGTCCCAACTGAGCGTCGAGATTCCCTGAGCCGGCGCTAGTAGGCGACTGCCACATTCAAATGTGGCCAATAAGGTCGCTTACGGTACTCCTCGTTACAAACTATCTGCTGGATTCCTTAATTCAACCCATAAGGTACAGTTCATTTGCGTTAACCTGGCCGATGACTACTTGCGAGAGGGGAATTATGTGGAGCAGAGGAGGAAAATTGGAGGGGTAACTGCCCACCATACGTCATGCGCAGTAAGCAATTTTGAGTGTGGACTAGTCCAAGGTCTTACATTTTGGCCCATGGTAGGGTTTTCAAGCCGCATGTGGCTTACCTCTTCTCTGATAGTGTTCTTACCTTGGCTCAATCAAAATTACACCAACATAGTTGCGTTTAGTGGACAACATGCGGGCGTAAACAAGTCAGCCCACACGAGTTCTGATTTGAAGGGGAACCGTCTTCCCCTACTTTTCCCCTCCCTTTCCAGTGTGGGGAAACTGTTCATGCATGGCTCCCCTCTCATCAGTAAGCACTGCATCCCCTATTTTCTGAGTAGGACTAGGCCCACCTGCGCAGTAGACTACTGAGTGTCAGCCAAGTTATCGCGAATGAACAGTAAATTTGCAAGCTATTTATTTGAATAATTATAAAGATATTGGTGCCATTGAAATTTTCTGATTTTTCTTAGAAAGAAAGAAAAGTAAACAATTTTTACACTCTCCAATGATCTAAACTAAGGCCACCAATATGGATTCTTGTGTCAAGTGATTCCCTTTCCCAAATGATGTTGAAAGTGTTTACTGATTGGTTGCATTTTTATATACGGAACCATATCTTGGATGTAATTTTGTACCATTTCAGTTTTTAAAAGTTGGCACCGAACTAATTGAGTTAATTATGCAAATGTATGGTTACATAGATGGATGGGCATAGATATCTGGAGTTACATACTTCTGGCACGTGTGATAGCTCTTCAGTACAGCTAGCGCCTCCTGCATTAGCTGTTGTGAAAGCCATCAAAACATGATCCCTCCTCAGTCAACAAATCAGAATCTTATTTGTAGGGCAGTGGATTTGCCCATTAGCAGAGATTGCCCTATCTTCCCCTCCGTAACTTACCCTTCCTCCACCCTTGCCTATCCTTCTGCTAGCCCCTCTTTTTCAGGCAGCCAGGGCAATGGAGGGAAGGTGTTGAGCATGTGGCTGAAGCTGGAAACTTTATATCCTATGTAAACTAGACAACAGTTGGCCTTTTCCTATAATACATAGCTCCCCTTAGACCATGACCCATGGTATATACAAGTTTGTGAGTAACCTGATATCACTTACAATTTCTTGCACGTTTACTCAGATATTCCATTCCCATGTTAGGAGGGCTTTTATGGTCGGGAGTCACAGATATCCTTCACGATTATGAACTTCAGTTAATATTGTGCATTTCATTAGTTTTATTTTGAGTAATTTTGTGGGTAACAATGGTATTTTGTCATTATTTTGTCTGTTTTTCACAATTATTAATGTTCTTTCGTTCAAGCTATGTTCCCTGTTGAGTAAATAATTTCATGGAGTAAAAGCAAAGGAAAATTCTTTTTCTTGGAAAAATGGCTAATTAAAATGAAAATCTAATCTCTTGAAAGGTACCATTATGGAAATGTTTCATTTATTATGCATAATAGAGCTATAGTCCTAAAGGCTGGAAAAGCATTGATACCATTAATTAGAGCATCCCTCTCTTCTGTAATGGGTCCCTAATGTGTTCCTGATTTTCAGTTTATGGAAGTAATTCAGAGATTCTCAACCTCAGTCGTGCAATAAAAAATCCACTGCTTTCTCTCTCATCTACATATTAAGAGGGCCATCAATCTGTAGTAGTGGAAGGCATGGAGTGAATGCAAGGCCTTGAAAAAATGCTACATATATATCTGCTTAAGACAAGAGTAACAAAAGAGCTGGAAATATTGGAAGTCCTTTGAATGTCGAAATATAAATTGGATTACAGTGGAAAATTTTCAAGAAATTGTTGCATCCTTATCCATATTCAGTCATAGTTTTTTGCCACTTTAGGCTCTCATTTCATTACTTTAGCTGTTTTTGCAATTTTGAATGTTCTTTTAGTCACGCTCTGCTCCCTGTTGGGTGACTGATTTCATGGAAATAAAGCAAGGGAAAATTCTTGATCTTCCACTTTTGCTTGTTGGAATACTATGTAATCTAGAAGACAGGTTAGGTATCATCTACGTAATGTATGCATCATCAGATGATCTCAAGCTCTTTTACACTGCAAGATAAATTGATGAGAATGGAAAAAGGACCTCATTGTTGTCATTAATCCTATTATCCTAATTTTACATATTTTTTAAGACTGTCATTGGCAATACGGTTATTCTTGAGGTCATTGAGTAAAAAATAGCGTCAGTTAGGGGTATCCCAGGGGGGGATAAGAGGATACATCTCCCCCTGAAAATTTTGGGTTTTATAAAACAATTTTAACAACTAGACATAGTTATCAAATACAACATTAAACACGTCGATCACTGATCTGAAAAGTATAATAGTCATTATTATGCTCATTATTATATAAATATAATGATGTAACAGATTTATAATATTTTTAGGATGACTGAAAATTGCCACAATTTAATGGTAGTCTCCCCCCCCCCCTTCGAAATAAATTCCTGGGATCGCTCCTGGTGTCAGTCCATTGCTTGTCTGCTCGAATTGATTTTATCTTTCTTGCATGTATTTGGGATTTTTATGTGTGCTCTCTGGTGTCTCAGCTGTATATTGTATTCATGGAAACTATCTTTTTTATTCATAGCCAGATGATGGGTCCAGTTCATCTCTTTCTTCTGGCTCTTCTAGCTCATCGGATGATAGTGATGATGACGATGATGATAGTGACATGTTGATGCTATTGGCTTTGCTTCTTTGATTTATGTCTCGAGTGCTGGAATTAAGGTGAAGATGTGACTTAGTTCATCCTATGGATACATCTCTTCATCTGAAGGACTCTCATGACCAAAGATGTTGGGTAGTGAAAATATGTGAAAGTTTTTACCTATTTTGAAGATACACAAGTGATTAAGTGTTAACTGTAGGTAATGCATCATTACTGTACAAAAACCCTATGGTTTTGCAGAAGTTCTCATCTGATACAACTTTTTTTAATACAAGTACATACTGTGTTGAAGTGTTTCACCATTGGTTGTTATTGATAGTCTTCAAGTGTATAAATTCATTCCTCTTAGGCTTCATACCTGGTCAGGCCTTCCATTTCTACTGGTGTCTCTGTTTTGTTGTCTCCAGGATTCCTGATGTCACTTCTTATGGTAAGTAATTTGGAGAAATTTACCAGCCAGTTTTCATGTAACACTCATTTTGACTCATGTGGATGATGATTTGGTCGCCCATGAAATCATAGTTAGAAATGAAGGACCTGAAGAATTCATGTATATACCAAGAAGAATTCGTGCACAAAATTCATGGGAAGAGCTCAAGCTATTTCATTTAAATGATTTCGTAGTTCCAAGAGAAGGTATTACAATGAGAGCATAATTAGGTGCGTGTAGCCTGAAATTGATGCAGTGGTGTTTATTATTTACCCATTTATCTGGGTCAGAAGATGCCAAGGTACACCAAGTAGTCACATCCCTCCCCAGCCCTTTGATGTGCTAGGCAAAGAATTCCAAAGAATTAAAAGGTTGATTATGTTTAGAGTTATCCCTGAGTGATGTACTTTCATCATCCACCTGTAGCTCCTACTTATGTTGCTGAAATTACCCATGTTTATTTATTAAATTTTTGATCCACCAATTTGTTTTATTCAAGGATAGTATACATTCCATTGTCAATTTACTACCATGTTAGATTCTGAATGACTCGGAGGTAAGTCAGGCATTCAAAATTTTTTGGTAGAATTTTAAGGAAATACTTCCTACATATACCTACTTGCTTCAATTGGTAAATCATGTAATAATAGAACTCAAATTAATGTATTGTTACCCCTGCTGATATCAGACTGATGAGTGTTCCAACGATACCCTGCTGAACAGCACCATTTTCTCTTCTTTCAAATGCACAACTGTATCTTGAATGATCATATCCAATAGGCAATTTATTATCAACTGTCTATTTTAAGTTTTTACTTAACATGAGTGAGTGTATTATGGAGTTAAAGAATTGTCGGCCCTCTCTGTTGGAGCATCTCTTACATATCTGTTAGTGGTTGCTGACCTCGCATTTGGGCTTCCCATTGACGAAAACCCTGAAAACTGGTCTTATGAGTTTTCTTCCATGTTTGTTCAACATCACGCCACAGAAGCCTTCACTAGAATAAATTTCTTCATAAGGGTTACAATTTATTTACAAGGCATCTTTGGCATTTCTTTAAAGTGGAAAACTTATTGCTCTGAGTTGTTTAAAATAATCTATCTCTGAATCTTAATTTGATGAGTTACCCCATGGAAATTTGACCACAGATTTAGATGTTCCTTCTTAGAGTAAAAATAGATTCCATTAAAGCTTATCGATGGCTCGTATAACATTTTGAGTGAGGAAGGCCAGTTGCTTTCTTTCTTCCTTCTGATTTTCCAGTGTGGCCAGGTTGTCAGAATATTGTACAGCCTGGGCATGCACAACAGTTGTAACATTTCAACTAAACCCAAAGTCAGCAGCTGAATGATCGATTGACAGAAGAAGTTGCCATGAAATGAAAGAAGTTGGAAAATGTTTGGTAGGCACTGAAAATGATTAGGTGATTACTTTTCATAAAGTAGTAGTTGTATGTTAACCAAGTCATTTTATATCCAAAATCAATGGACTACTACCTATTGATTTTTCAGATTTCTCATATGAAGTGGCCTTGATATAGCCTTGGGTCGAAGAATATTAGGATTTTTTCAACAAAAAAGGTTCAATCGACCATTTAATTGTTGAAATCTTGTCAGTCGCCGTAAAAAATATTTATGCAGGACGATCCAAGTGATGTGGAAAATATTTTTATCCTGTGACGTAGGCACACCTCGCACGTGAATATTTTGTGCTAAATTGACTAGCCCAACGATTCCAACCTGGGCCAGTCCAAACAATCTCACGCAACGGAGGCAAGTGTATCACTGTCATCAAAATAATGTGTGCATAATCTTTGGCATGCATAATTCTGGAACCAATGAGAATCATTAGACGGCAACCGTGGTGTTAAGGCGTACGAGGTTGATGGCCAGGAATTACGAGAAAAACTTTGGACAGCTTAACCGCTGGTGGTTGAGTCAAAATCCACGTAAGTTGAGAATTGATCTGACCTCATATCGTGGAATACTTCAACTCATATCGGCTTCCTTATATAGTAAACTGGTCGTAAAATTTCAATTTTCTCCATGCAGCCAAGAAACAGCTAAAGAGACCGAGACTTGCCGATCTGAATACTGTGGAAGAAATACGAAAATGGTTGCCTTCTGTGAAGGAGGAAATAAATTACTGCTTAATGGTAGGTCGCAATCGGTACAGTAACGGGAGATCCGTGTACGAATCCCTGCCTGAGTAAATTTTTTTTCCTCACTGGAGATACACAATATGACCACTTGTTGAAGTCTCTCAGAATTCGCACTATTGAGGTGGGAAATTTGACCGTGTGCTGCCCTATTTACGGAAGTGAACTTTTGTTGCCCGATAAATCAGCAAGTGATACTATTACCACAGAGTATACAGAGAGGACATTTTCCATTTCCCCCCCTTTAAATTTTGTAATGCGGAATGTGCGCATCGGCCATGTTCCTAGCGCGTTAAAAACGGCGGGAATTTAAAATTGTCTATGTAGTATAGGTGTATCCCCGCATTACAGGTGGTATTCAGAGGTGTAATCACCCCTCTCACGTTATAAACTTCAGGCCTGAAGTGGATTGAAGGTAATTCTGCCATGTATCTCTAAATTAAATCTAAAGCAATAGTTGCGCGATGAATAGCACAGCCGTAGAAATCATTTTCACTGCTTAACCTATTACTACAATTCGCAACGCAGGTGAGGAATCTTGCGTAAAGCACCTGTTAATCACATCGGGTAAAAAATTAGCTTCAATTCAATCAAGAACAAAATAAAAAATTGTAGGAGGTATGTTGTGAGAATATGAAAGCTGCATGATAGAGAACTCTGGCTTAGACAACGAGATAGTAAAGTAATGGGTAGTGGAGAGCCAGTTGGGTCCAGGAATATATGGTTTAATAAATAGTAAGCATTAAGTTGATAATGGTGAGAAAAGCCTCAAGTTTAAAATTATTCAAAGCCTTGGCAGTACCAGAGAAATGAGTAATATGAGAGCCAAATGATCTTATTATTAGGGAGTTGATCGACACAGGCCATTTAAACAGCATTGTCCATTTGAACCTAGGTTCTTTTTGAACAAATTCAAATAAAATGGTACAAGAGCCTACATGCTACTCGGGATAGACGCGAATCTTTATGCGACTTGTATCATGAATTAGTAAAATTAATTTTTTTTCATTAACTACACCTTTACGATTACATTTACATAGTTATAAAAGTAGATTCCTACCATGTCCTTTGCTCAGCTTCAAAAACATATTCATGCTGACTCATGGATGAAAGTTGGAAAAAAACAATCATATCAATGATGTAGCTAATTTAATTGAAGCATTGGCAATTGAAGATTCATACAGTCACAGAATGTTGTCTCTTCCCCGGCAGAACCAATGCGCATTAAAAGTGCATTAAATGCGCATTAATAGTAGCATTTAGTGCGCATTTCAAATGTGCATCAAAAGCACATTTTTCTCCATGTCTTTTATGTGCATTTAATGCGCATTATTAATGCACATTAATATTTTTTTGGGGGAAAAATATTTTTAAAGTGAGTCACTATGATGAAAACAAAATGTTTACATTATGCGAGTGAAAAAACTATGAAAAAAGAAGAAAAAGATATTCCTCTAGAGAGGACCGAACTTCACACCATCCGCGTCAAAGTCCTCAGCGTCACCTCTCGTCTACCGCTCTTGGATAAGTTAGGGTTGTGTACTTAGGTTAAATATGTTCTATGTCATGAATTGTATTTATTTTAATATCATTTTGTTGTGGTAGGTGTTCGCTAAATGGAACTCAGCCTGATGTGTTGCAGCAAAGTACCTCACTTTCATGTATCCCTCTTCACAAGAAGAACCTAGTCATGAGCCTTACATGGCTTGAAGTTCTCTCCTTGTAAGGCTCAAATTATTTCTCATTAAGTTGATGTGACTTCTCATAGCAAATCTAATAAGTTGTCGTAGAAAATGCGCATATTACGCACATTACTAATGCAAGACTAATGCAGATTTACGAACGAGGAGGTTTTACGCGCATTTAATGCGCATTCAACGCACATCGGCGCAGCTTGGGTCGGAATTTAATTTCTGATACCTGATTACATTGAGCATATAGAGAAAATCCACTTTTTCTCTCCTTTTCAGACATTTTGTGTTTCCAGGGAAACAAACTCTGGCCAAACTCTTAGGGAGATGGAGTAAATCACCAAGAAAGAGAAAAACTCAGTGAAGCTCTCACTTTTCACCACATTGACGTGCTCGCTTCTTCCAAAGTTAACGCGCTTACAACATGGCCGGAAGCGCATTTCGAGATTACAGGTTGAAACGCCAAATGTCCTCTCTGTATACTCTGTGCTATTACCATCTCTTATGTAACTAATATCGCACGTGAAATAATCTTCAGCTTGCCCCACTCTCAGCAATGGGACATCCATATAGGAAGTGGATGTCCGGACAGGACATGGCCTAGTGCCAGGGAACTCTCGGGGCTATCGCATAACCTCCACAGGGGAGGTCCTATGAACCACTATGAACTGCCCGTCTGGGATTCCTATGTCCGCTCCCATGGGACATAATTTGAGAGCTCGCATGGGACTCCCTATGTCCACTCCAATGGGACATAATTTGTGAGGTCCTGGGGAACTTCATACGGTACCTGTAAGGGAGCTCTCATGCGGCATTAGGTGTAACATCCGTTTTTAACCTTTCATTTGTTAACAAACTGACGATTAGAGCATATAGAATTATATGAAACTCTTGTGGTATATTTCACCAATTTTAGAAGCTAGCTTATAAGCTTGCTACTTTTTTTTACCAACTGTGGGAAATACTATTAGGTACGCCTTTTGTCGTCACCCATATTACTTCCCATCTGATAAATGGAGAACTTGACGTTAAAAAAAGAAACTGGTAATAGAGGACGGTGACTCATGCCCAGATCTAGATTATGCTTGGCTCTCGAGATAAAAATTCTCAAAGTTGTGAAGATTCATTGTTGAAGTTGTCAGTAGTACATGGAAAATAGAAAAACTGCAAAAATTAATGTATCGAACACTATAGGGATATAAGAGAATGGTGCTGGTGACTCCAGGAGGTAATCTATGGTATTTACCTTGTGTAAGTAAAGCACCAATTTGAGTTCTTCAAATGTGTTTAAAAAATAGGTGTACGAGTAAATTTGATAAATACCACTTGGATTATCACTTATTTGATAATAAAATGAAAAATTTCACTTCAACTTCCCGAATATTCTTTGGATCTCGACCTTGGGAGAGGATTTAGAGATAAAAACTAATGTAAAAGGCAGTTAACTTTTCGCTGAAATGGTATCTGAGCCATAATTGGAAATCGTTGCAAGAATCATTTTGCTTGTATGGAACCTTCGATGATCAAACTCAGTAAAGGCCTGGTTACACGATACATTAACCCACGCGTGTTCATGAATGAATGCATGAAACAAATAGAACAGGTTCTATTTCCCTGTTCACGCGTTCATGCATTCGTACAAGATAGTGTGGTTACACGATGAATTTTCGCGTTCATTCATGCATTCGTACATTAGCTCGTATGGGTTAATGTATCGTGTAACCAGGGCTCAAGACTGGGACAAAGGTTCATTCACTGTGATTTGGATAAACTGGCTGAATTTTCCCATTGTTACATCCAGCCCAATTCAAATAAAAGGAAAAAGTAGAAAGCCAAGAGTTGTATGTGTCAAATTAAACTCTGTGTCACTTTCCTTTCAAAATGTGTTATTGAAATTACTAAAAAGTTACTTTTTCTTTAAAATAAGACCAAATATTGAATTCTAGGTGAAATGATATCGTAGTCTAACTACCTTAAGCTATTAGTTAAGCATTATTCAGTGTGCCTCATGTGGTTGCAGGTGCCCTAGACAAGGGGGCACTACTGGGACTGAAGGAGTTCATGCCTTAAAGCAGTTCCGACCAAAGCAATTCTTTTAACTTCAATTCTGAGAATGGAAGTGGTCAAGGAACAGGAGAGTATGAGATTGACGGAAAAAAACAATAGCCGTAACTTTGTTTCAGCAGAAAAGGGAAGTTAGAGGACTGCAAATTGTGCTTTGTGTACGTAATCCACTATTGACTAAGTTGTGCTTTGCTCTAACATTAATTTTCAGTCTCAAATTGATCAGGAGACAAAATATGAAGCAGATATAGGAGATTATATTTACCTTCTTGTGTACTTCTAAGATATCTGCCAAATTAATAATTATAAGTCTTAATATGAGCGAATTTAGGTCTGTACTGTCCTCTCTTACAATTAATTCATTTGACAAACATCCATGTCCTGGGCAGTGAATATTCTATCCAGGCAGGATTTGAACCTGCGACCCTCGGATTAGCAGGTGAGCAGTTTACCCTGCCACCACTGGGGCTGACATTTAAGTCCTCTTGAGGAAGGGAGTTATTCAGTGGCAAGGATTGCATAGTCAATCTTTTGCCTCACTTTATTGTACAGTTATAAATGACATGACACATAAACAATGGTATTCAAAGTTTCCATGCCATTTTGGTTCTTATTTATCGCTAGCTTGCAACTTTTCATTGAATGTTGAGTAGCATATGTAAACTTCTAGTCAGTTTGATGATAAACTCTGCAATGCAGAGATTATTCATTTATTTGCCCAAAGTAATGCAGGTCCAATTCCATGTCATATATAGCAACAGTTAAGTGTAGTGGACTACATAGGTTACCCTCATGAAAAACAGTTTCCATCTAGGAGGGCATGCTTGTGGCAAGTCTGTCATATCCGGGAAAAAATCTGGCAATTCTTACAAGCTGCCTCAAATTGTTTCATTACCTCTCTCGCTATATGGAAGTATGATTGTCTGCCTTCTTCTTTGTCCACCTTACTTTATTTCATTCTATAGCTGAAAAGTCTCTGACCATTAAGGCCAAGATTCTGAAGAGGTCACCTCTGCACTCCATCTTTGAGCTTTTACTTAACCTTCTTAAAGAACTTTTTACCATGTAAGCATACCATTTCCAGTGATTCATAATGTTAGTTGACATACATCCGTGTGTGTAAACTTGGTATGTATCATGTGATGGATGGGGATATAAATATACTCGGGCTTAATTGTTTTCTCTAACATCAAATTAATATTGGTGTTCAGCTGTGTGTGACGTATGGTTCTCCTGGTAAAAAGTGTAAATGAAGAGCCTCTGGTTTCACTCTAGTTCTGGTGCTCTTTGGCTTCCAGTGTTTCAACAAGGGACTTGCACAACCCTGTTGACTATGTGTTAGTCACTCGTTGAAACATTGGAAGCTGTGGAGAACATGACTTAGAGTGAAGCCCAAGAGATCTTCATTCATTCTGCTGTGCACATTGGTATCATAAGTAATTTATTGCTAAAGCCTGTGTATGTTATGTTTACTGTGTTGGGTTTGTTGCCTTGATATTGATCAAAATTTTAATTTACTAATATAATACTTCATTTTTGTCATTTTGTATTTTAGCAGTCAAAAGTACCATGTTATACTGATAAGAAAGTTTCAGAGTATCATAAGCATGTACTAAAGCTGGAGATTGAATACAAGAGAATGCTTAAGAAGGCAAAATCTCTTGATTCCAAGGCAGTATTAGGTGATGGAATAGTTAGGCCTTACCAAAAAAGGAGAAAGGACAATGAGGGTAAGATTCTTTGATCATGGCCATGATAATATAAAAAAAACATTAAACCTACTGTCGATGATATAAGCTCGTCTTCAGTTATTATGCAAGAAAAGTTATTAGTTGCTGTTATGTCAGGATTATGAGGCTGTTGTGTGTTTGGTAGCACCCCTTTCAAAGTAGTTATACCAAAAATTGCATATGGTAATTCTTTGTCAGCTATGGCATTCAGCTTGGACCAATGCATAGCTATGAAGCGATTGAATAGTAATTGATTTTTATGAAAAGAATGATTGTGTCATAATCTTGCATTTTATAAGTTATACAGCATTGAAAGTAATATTCTGATTCTACACAATATTCAAATGCTCTTTATCATAAATTCAATGGACAAGTAGAATAATATTCTTCTTGAAATGACTCAAATGTTTTGTTTAGCTCTTCACTAGACTCATCATCTAATCCTCAAGAATCTCTTGATTCCATGTGAAGCTCTTTGGTGAACTGAAGCATGCATTTATCTAGTAGTCTATTGTATGTTCTGATATTAAGGGTGGTAAAATATTAATTCATGACATTTGATTTAAGGTGAAACCTCCTTTAAGCATATTGTATTACCGGCTCTTGATCTACCAGAAAATCAACCTGAAGTTTCCATACCTCTGGAGAAAATGGCAGAATCATCTTTACCAAATAATGATTTACCACTCGAATTCAAACCCAGTTCTGCAGTTGTGAAGGATGTCAAATCTTGTAACAAGTCAAATGTGAACATTTTAGGCCTGAGTTACAGCTCATCCGATGATGATACTTGAAGGAAGAGAAATGAGTGATTTTATATGGATTTGTTTAATTATAAGATTTGTCAGTGCTCTGATTCGGCTATTCTGAGGAGGATGAGTCAATGAGAATGGGTTGTGTTTTATAAACTGCTGGATGTGAAATGCATTGCCTCTCATGTAAGTGAGCTTTCTGAAAGGTGAATGTTTTTCATTGTATAGAACGTTCATCTGGAGTATCTTCAACATGGCTTGATCCCATTGAGTAACATTTTTACGATTAAAGTATCTTGTTACCAGATCATTGTGGTAGTTGATAACAATTTAGATAGATAAATAGCTCTCAGATTTCAAATCAGGATAGGTCCTCCTCAGCAATTGGAACCAACATTTTGATGAAGGGCTTGCTCTTTGTCTTCAGGGAGTCAGGAATCCAATGCCAAATATTCACTTTACCTGCCTTATGTACACTGTTGCAGGTGGTCAGTGAATACATAGTGTAGTATGCATTAACATGGTTCATGTCTGTTCTGGAAGCTATGGAGGTAGAGATTATGAAAATTACCGTGGTAATTTTTACATAAATTTTTGTGGTATTTAACCTAATTTATTGCAACCTCTAAAAATTTCTGTAATTTTCGTTAATATTCACCTGTATTTCAGATATATTTCATATTGATGTATTCCAAATGTTATTTTAAGCCATCAATATATACTTCATACAACCTTAATTATAAATCAACGCACGTACAACTCATTTTTAGAATATTTTTACTTGTGGAATATTGGCAGGGATATCGATTTTTGGTTTGAACAAAAATTTCTCATACCAGACAAATGAATGCCAAATTGCGTGTGGGCTGCTGTTTTGGTTTTTCACTTTTCTTTATTTCGAATGTGTTAATGTAGCACTTGTAATGGTTTAAATGTCATTAACCCTTGCTATTGGCTTTTCTAATTATACTCCATTAGCTATTTGATGGAGAAAATTAAAAATCACCAATTTTTTAACATTACCATAATTTACCTCAAATGATAATTACGATCATTAACCCATTTCTATATGGAGGACCTTGCCTGGTCTGAAACCTGAGAGCTGTTCATCAACTGCCTTTACTTGGATAACCTACGTTCATACAGAAATTTAGATCATTATGATATGAGAAAAATTTTTTGTGCGAATTAAGAGAACTGACAAAAGATAGAGGAAAGCATTGTTTGCTTTCTGTGCATTTATTTAAAGTATAAAATGTAAATGGTTTGTTATTTATTTACCAATTCTTAGCAATCAAAGTGTGGCAGCAGAGCCACATAGTCACTTCCTTTGTGTCAAGAGATTTGTGGAAGGAGACCTATGAAGCTGAGAACCTAAAGGAATCCCGTAATGCTCCAAGTTTCATACCAATGAACTTTGAAATAACAATATTTGGTGATGTACATCTAGCCTTTGTGTCCCATTCACAAATGTCGATTATGATCTATGTAAGCATTGATGCATCTGAGCATCTTGTCTTTGAATTTGCAGTTTTGGCAATGCTGTTCATTAAGAGCTTGACCAGAGTAAGCAGTGGTACATATTTAAAACAAAGAAAATTGCTTCTTGGGCAACAGAAGTCAGCAGTTTACAAATTAAAATAAAGTGCTTGTCATTTAACATCATGAAAGCCGTCAACCAATGAGAAAACATTATGTATAGGTTTGCCAATATCTGTAGAGCCCTTTAGGATAAAACTTTTTTCAAGTGGCTATTAGAGTCATAGAATAACCTACATGGTTCTAACTTGACTACGGTCATTTTCTTCCACTCTACCACTTGACTTTAGAGCAGAGCTGTTGGTGCTGTGATGTTTGTAATTTTAGACACTTATCTGCCTTACATGATATGTGCTGTTGCAATTTAAGGCCTGAATATTCTGTCTTTATGGCCTTTAAGCCTAGTATGCATTTGGTCATCAATCAATATGAATCACTTTTTATGAGATAGGATGCCATTTGCATTGAAAATGGCAACTTGAATATGACATTCATATGCAAAGAAATATATTTCACTTTATTCCTAAGTAGTAAAGACAAATATTACAAGTATCCTGTAATCAAACAATAGTAAGGCATTCACTGCTCATGCATATGAATAGCATTGATAACAAATACATTACGAAAACTTACTAGTGCCATAAGATTTTGAACTTATCATGTGCCAGTCAGTTGCAATTAATATGCATCAGCTGTGTCACTGGATGCCTGGCTGCTGTAAATGGAAAATGATTCCTGTACAAAATGGCCTACCTAAGCATCTTTCCTCTGAGGATTTGAACTCTAGTCTCCGTAGTTTCATGACATTGATGACTTCTGTTAAATCAGCCTTTGAATGAGTAAAACATGCCTCTTGACCATTAGACCGTGCTGCACAGCTGAGTAGCCTGTCTCTCAAAACTGATGCTAGCTAAAGCCTGAATCACACGATAATTGTTTCCGTCCCTTATAAGGGATAGCTCAAATGATCACTCGAAAATGATTGTGTGACTTGAAGAAAGTCAGCGATAGGGATCCCTGTCACTTTTTCCATCACTGGAGGCATCGCTGACTCCACCAATTAGCCAATCAGAGCGCTCAGCCGCAAAGAGCAACTCTAATGCCACATTCGGCTTTCAATGGAATGAGAGTAGTAAACATAGAAATGATGCGAAAAGGGACGGAAAAAATGATGGAAAAAGGGACGGCCAAAATGACAGTGAGATTCAGAAAATGATAGCTCGAGCTATCATTGTCACGGTCCCTGAAAAGCTATCATTGGAGCTATCCCTCAGAGGGACAGAAAAAATGATCGTGTGATTCAGGCTTTGAGTATCAGTTGTTTCCTTAGTCTTCAATTTTTTTAATTCATATGTAAATTTTTTATTTCTCATTGAAATGGGATGCATATACAGGTTTTGCCCCAATCCTAATTTTTCAGCTGTATCTTTCAAAAATGTAAGTTGTTTGGTAGGTACTGCTAATTTTTGGGGGTATATAAGGTTTTCTCTTCCTCAGTTGAGGTGAAGAAATAGGAATAAAATTTGGCTTCTATCTGACAGCCAATTTTCTTCTCTATGGCTTCAAGTAAAAGCATTGCTCTTGTACCTAGCTCTTACATATCATGAATCTCAGATATTAGAAAGTACTGTGAAGAAAATTGCTGTACTAAGTGAACATTTGGGCTTTACAAGAAATTTTTTGAGGTAACATACGAGCTGGATTTGGAATGGGCTATTTAAAGATGGAGAACCGATAATTGGTAAAATCTATGAAATTAAAACATGCAACACCAGTGATGGCAAACTATATTTACAGGTGTACCAAATATAGGCTTCTTCCTGAAATATAGCGTAAAAAATTAAATTCACAGCTACCCAAGAATGTGTGAAAGACAGTCAGTTCAACCATGTAATTGGCATTGGCCTTCCCTAACCAAGAAGAGAAGGCAAGAATCCCAGGAAAAAGGGGGATCATTCCTCTCACTTCCCACGTAATATAAAAAACAGGATGACTTATTTTCTCTGAATAAATTACGGTGCATGTGTTACTCAAGGGTGTGGTTTTGAGTAAATAAAGTAATTTATTCTGAAACTGCACATGACCAAAGTTATTTGAACCAAGGAAGATACCAGCATGAAACCTGAAAACAAACATTTCTGTTTTATCACTGATGAAAAGGAAGCTTGTGTCCAAATAAGTGTAATACATACTCATACATGTTAGAGCAACATGGTTACTTGTGATATCTAAACTAGGGAATCTAGCCAGAGCTTAAACAATGACAAAGGAACCATTCCAGTGAGTTTATTTCATTAGGTTAAATGAAGGTAGCCACTTGTTTCAGAGGGGGACAAACTGTGGAGTGGATAGGCCCAGAGTGGACTAGAAAGGTTATGCAGGGTGGCCACTGATATCCAATTTTCAAATTCCCTGATGGATTTACCAATTTCCCTGACCGATCGCCAAAAGGTTAACTATTATTGGAATATTTTTTCCGCTGAATTAAATTTTTTATGGCAGCTTTAAATGTTCTAAATTTCCTACTCATTGTCTCGTATTTTTAGAACTGTAAGCATGTAATTATTATAAGCTAGTGTGCTCCAGCTACTTCTCGACCTGAGTTTTGGAAGTTAACAAACTGCGAGGCAAAATTTTCTGAACAACATAGCCTCGGATTCCTTGTGATGAGCATAATACATTGTGATCATGATTTTTAGTACAACTAGGCAAATATCGCAATAAGGATATGCAAAAGGGATTGCATTGTACATCTGATTCACTACTGAATACTTCACGAATTGATGGTGCTTATTCCATGCACGTCAGCAATGGACGTTACTTTTAGTTGGTGAAATAAAGGGCGGGAAAGACTGGCCAATAAACATGATGAAAGAAAAATAATGAGTATTCCTATCCCAGTTTCTCCCTGACTTCTCCATAAATATAGAATTCCCTGCCATTTCCAGGTTTTCTCTAACAATTGCCACGCTGTTAGAGAAGGAACTTAAGCAAATAGGCTCTCCCCTCAAATATGACCAAACTTATTGAATACATCAGAACACTCCAGGCCACAACACTCACTCCTCTGAATTTCCAAGATTCCTCTGATGACACAAGACCATCCTGAATCCTAGGTAGAGATGCCGCAAGGAGAGCCTCAGAGAAAAATAAAGCAGTTTCAAATAAGGCAGCCCTTTCCACTCTCTTTACATTCCATGACCTCAAGAAATAAACACATTCATCTCACTTCAGTACCTAGTTGTGTACTGCTTTTCAGTTCAAGTTTAGTTTCTCAAATGGTAAGTTCTGTAGCCTTAGATTTCTAGTGATAATGTTATTTTAACTAAGTTCTTCTATAAAAAAATTAAGAGCATGGCAAGCAAATAAACTAAAAAGCTGACAGCTAGTGAGATTCCTCCAAGGCAGTCTATGACAAGTCGCCACTAAATTTAATTAGCCAATCATCAACTTAAGAAAACTTGGAGACAGCTGTTTGAATTCGTAAACAATGATTTATAAGTTTCCATAATACTAAGCAGCAACTTGTGGCAAACAGTTTCTTATCCCCACACACTTGAAGCCATGGCTGAGCAAAAACAACCATGCAAAATGTTTGTATAATCAATTAGCGTAATAAAATCATTTTTATTCATAAGTATGTATTTGTACAATGTCCTGTTACCAAAGGATTTGAGTGACAAGGAATGACAGTGCTGTAGAAGCAAAGTAGACCAACCTACCTGAATGAAGCACACAAAATGTAGGCCATAATTAAACCAAGGGAAGTTTGACATTTCTGACCAATCATCCAAGTGAGTAACAAACAAATACTGTGATGAATAATGAAAAATTCCACAAAGCCAATAGGCAAACCAATGATGCTAATGGAAGCAAACCCAAGCAGAACTATAAGACAAAACTTCAGGAGCCTTTTTGAATTTCGTTGCAAAAATGAACGTTTTCCCACTCCATTAGCTGATAGCATATACTCAACAAAAATCCCGGGATGAGATTGATAACAAAAATGAGTCAGAATTTTCATCCAACACCAACTAAAAATTATTTAAACTGGGAGACTAGCAACACTTTTCGACTATTGAAAACCTCCCTGGAAGCCCAATTAATACAACTGACATATGCATAAAATATATTGACTATTCAATTGGTATTCCTTTGGTACCAGGGAAGCAAAACTTCAAACTAATAATTAGCAAATTAATAGAGATTAAACAAATTTGTGAGGCTTCAATACAAAAAGCAAATGCACAAAATCAATAAATGGGAATGACCTCTTACATTGAAAATAATAGATATAGGTTTGCTGAAAATATGATTTGATTAATCAGTTCATCATTTCAAACTTCTACATAGTTCACTTTTATAAATGTACACAACAAAACAGCTATATACAAAGAAATCTTTACATACATGTGCATATGTACAGAAATATACACATGATTCTATATAAGGCTTTATAAAACAAAGGAGGTTAGTGCCAATTTGTAACTTTCGATACACAGATCCCTACCTTTTAAGACCAATCTCAAAGAAAATTTTAAAAATAGCATCATGATTGAGTCCAAGAAGGTATATCTTCAATATATCTTGAGAGAGAATTTATTCAACAGGAATGGACTACCAATAACCTTGGGCTACTTCAATAGACCATTCAAGATGGAATGCCAAAAGTAAACACATCGACAAACCTAAGAAACCAGGCTCATTATGGCAATATCTACTAAGGATTTTGGCTGTTGACCTGTGTAAAACAACAGGTTAACATTCACATTCATTATTTGTCAAATAAACCCAAGTTACCGGAAAAAAATGGATTGAAATAACATCCAGCATGGATACAATAAATTCTTCTCCTTCATAGCTTATTGACTAAGTCATACAGGAGATACATAAACAGCTCACGTAGATATATATTCATTAGGAGAGTATAATATAATTTTTGTTTACAAAACCATTTGGCCACAAAATGCCAAACCCAACAATTACTTCATATATTCATTTGCTTGACCCCATAAAAATTGGGGATTAAGTCAATTTAGATGTCTGCATATCTCCTCTTACCCACTCTATTCCCATGTATTCACAATGAATCAAGGCTTATCACATGATGCCAGCATAAACTCAATTTGCCTGATATCTCTTTTTACATTCATGAAAACAAGTAAACAATTGGACAAATTCACATCACATATTCTAAGACAAAACCACTCCACCAAATAAGCCGGAAGAGATATTTTCAGCACCACCATTTTTTCTGAAGACAAAAGACGGACCACTAAAATTTGTACACAACTCAACCGATGCCAGGTGACTCACACTTGGTCGAGATAGCACTGAGGAATTATAGATGATATTTTCCCTCCATTTGATATAGATTCAAACAAGCATTCCAACACACACAAACACACTTGCCAGTACATAATTTCCAAATAGCTTTCCTATGTTGCCCCCCTGATATAATCGTGACAAAAGTTCATACTGGCCATGCACACATAACATCCTCATTTAAAGCCCTTTCATAATATATTTTATATTTGCACAGGCACTGCAAATCACTTCCCTTCAGCCTAATCACTGCCATGAATGCCCTTGGACCCACCAAAGGTCCCACCACCGTCCTCGCCACCACTTTCACTGCCCTCATCCTCGCGTGTCATTGCATTCACGTGCCTGTGGCCCTCACCATCCTCTCTCATCCCTGCCGTCTGCTCTCCCCCCACCGAGCCATCATCAGCCCCGCCAGCACTTTGCCTCCCATCTGAACTGTTACTTCGGTCCCCAAGGGACACCGAGCCAAAGCGAGCCGTGAGATTCTGTTGCTGTTGTTGAATTCCTTTCCTTGGGGTCTTCTCCCCTTTCCTCCAAAGAGTTATCTCCTGGAAGAGAATACAAGTAAAAAGGGGCATCAGTAGGGCTCCCAACTGCCTTTGGCCAGAAATAAGGATATTTCAGTCGAGAAAGGGATATGCCTATCCATCATACACCACCAATTGTCTTTATACTGCCTTGTGCTTGGGGTATAGTTTTCCAAGCAGTCGAAGATTTCAATTTCTAGGTGTTCAGACAACTATGATCACATCTATTATAGTTGGTTGTTAGAGTAAGCCAAAATTTCAGAGCCAAAAAATGACGGCCAACAAGTTGAAATTTTTCCCTTTCGATGCTAACTTGATGAAGGTGAAATTTGGATTAAATTAACCCCTTGTAACCTGTCCTGCAGGGGTGTCAAACTTTCAATTTTAAAGGGTGTAAACAGGTTCTTTCTTTCTCATTCAATACAAATGGTGAATGACAGTATAATTTTTGTACTAGATACATCATTCCTACCTTGATATTTTGTGAGAAAAAACAGAAATCAACCACTGCTTATATTGGCTAAATAAGGGTTATACAATATTGTCCCTAGTGGCTGGGCAACACCCAGAAAGCATTTCTACAAGCAGGAAAGCTTGTTTTTTGTTGTTGGTGTCGAGAAGAAACTGAAGGGAGTGACCATCCCTTCTAGTAATCAAAAAATTCCTCAGCAACTAAGCTGCACTAGGCAACTGTAGAAGTGGGTGCCTTTATAGAAATATGCAAAATCAAGGAAGTACATACAAGCATTTTGGCCAAGGCCTGAAGAAATTTTTCAAAGATTTTGGAGATTCCAACCCTGGTATTGGAAATTGGTTCACCAGGGACTATGCAACAATGCCATCACTAATGGAAGACATAGGAATAAGCTATCTTGTGGAAAGCTGTACTAACCAATACCATGTCACCTGATACACGTAATTTATATAGCATATGATAATTTCACTAATATTTATCTTGAAGTTTTACTTGTGATTTGTATTTACTCAGCACTAAGCTGCAAAATATTAGAAATTTCTCTGTGGAATTTCGCACTTTTGTGAAAAATTTTTGTTTTCCTCATGTTGCCTGTCTTCTCAGAGAGGGGCTCAACCATTGATATTTTATGCATCAGGTGCCATAATCATACAGATCACCAAGTCCTAAAAGTAGTGTATCAAGCACCAATAGGACTTTTCTCTGGACCAGATGAACCCCTTTGAATGCGGTGCTTTGAAAAGAACCAGCAGCCAGAAATCAATGATAATCAATTTTGAACAGGACTTCCTCCTCCTCTGGTAGTCAATACAAAGATTGGTTGTCAGCAGCTTGACTGGTTGGCACTCTCCATTCCTCGCGTATCTCTGCCTTCCTTTTCATTTGCTAGCAGCTCTTACATCCGAAATCCTTCATTATCTGGTCAATAAACTGGAGCCGTGGTCTTCCTCTGGGCCTTTTTCTGTTAAAAGGGTCCCTCTAGGATTGTCAATAGGATCCCCCATGTCTCATTATATGCCCTATAAGTTGGACTCTTCTGTCAACGATCGATTGCCATAAGCTGCTTTTCTCCTCCATTTCACTTAGTATTTCTTCGTTTGATATTCTATCAGTCCACTTAATTTTTTATGGGCTTTTATAAAACAGGACTTATGAATTCAGAAATTTCCCTTTGTATGGATGGCAAAACCGAGACAAATTCATGTCAAATGTGTAAATTGGGCATTAAGTACTGGAGTGAGGAAGAAAGTCTTTAGACTTTTTTTTAATTTGGACTTGGGTGGTTCCATTGACAAATCTTGATCAAATGCATTAAATAGAGCATTTTTAATTACTTTTTTGCAGACTTCTCCAGACCTTTTTGACACTTCCGAGACTTCTTTTAAAAAACTGCCCTTTCTGGGACATCTCACACAAACTACCTTCTTTAGCCTTGAATTATCTCCACGGCATATTCTGAATGTATATTAGCAGCAGGGATAAAATGCCATCATGAACACTGCTGTTCAGTTGGGTGTTGTCCACTTCATGAAGTTCTATTGATCAACAAACAGGAGTCAAAAATGTATGTACAAGTGTACCCGACAATTCTTAATGGGAAATCAGCAACCTCTCTGGAGCAAATGACATATAGGTAATTACTTCCCTCTAGGGACTCCTTGGTGCACCAGGGGTTACTGATCTAATACATACTCCAACTTATTTCAACCCTGTCATTCAATTGAAAATCCCAGCTCTCTACACTCTGGGCTAATACACATCCCATTTACTTGGAATTCAGGAGAAGATTTCAACAACTACATCCTTGATCTTGTGTAATTTTATTAGAGTTTCTCATGCTGATGCTCTGTCCCAGGGTTGTTATAGTCCACAGTAAGCAAAGTGTCCTTGGTACTTTACATTTAAGAGGACAAATAAAGGATTAAGAAAGACCCATAACATATGCAGATTGCACATGTTATTTCCTTTCTACACAAGCAAGCCATGTAAAGTCCATATCATAAGCAGATATGCCTAAGTATCAATAGAATTGTTCAAGAGATACGAACAAGAAAACATTTATGATTGAAGGCCAGGAGTCAAAAGGAGCCAAAATAATTGCAAATGCTTCACAATGCAAGTACTTCAACGCACTAAATAATGACATTTATTGCAGTAGTTGAGGAAAACCATGAGTATCAATAAAAAATTTTAAGGAACTAATTTTGACTGATGGCAATCAAAGTGAAATTTTAGAATTTACAATTTACATCGTTTAGTTCACTATAAAAATTCAATTATATTTGATAAAAGATTTAAAATTGCAAACTCCAAACCTATCATAGAGAAAGTATATCAACATTTACCATTTACCTATAATGAATTAAAATGAAAAAAGCAATTCTCACCCTTAAAATTGAAAGTTAGGCACCCATGCGACATGGGTTGCTGGGTGCTGATTGACTCCAAATTTTGTGTACATTAAGTTTGCATCAAAAGGAAAAAGTATAAACTTCAAGACCTATTTAATTTGAAAAAAAATCTGGATATTCTGCCCCTCACCAGGTTGTATGTTGTGTGTAGGTTGTTCAATCAGACGATTGATTGACAGCAGCCCTCCATCCTTCTCTATCTAATGCTAGTTAGGTCACATGGCAACCTCTTACTGAAGACCTAAAGGAGGTTCTATCACATCTATGTAAGTCAAAGCAAATACATAAGTCCACCTTTTCGTTTGTTAATCAAAAACTACTGTGATCGTTGATAACATGCCTTCAAAAAGTTGTTACAAAAAAAGGGACAAATTATGGAGATTAATTTATTTGAAAAAATTTCATGGACATTTTTTCCAGTGGTAGGAGTTGGCTGAAGCACCATTTCTAGTGAATGACTGTATTTTGACTTTATCAAAGCATTAATTTGTTAATAACTTGAAAATATATGAAGTGTCCAATTTTACCCCCCAATTTTCTGGGAGCATTGCTTCCTATAATCTATTTTTTGCATAAGCGGCAAATGTTTAGTTCAGCAGTTTTGAGTGTATATTAAGTAAAGACTGAATTGGACCAGACTTAATTAAGTAGGACAAGACCTACTTATTGAAGAGAACAAAACAAAATCCACATAGTATCAACAGTGAACTGAACATGCACACATGCAAAAGAGGTGTGTTGTCCATACAAATCAGATTTCACCCACTTAAAGGTGATCAGTAAGTGTTGAAATTGAAAATTTACCATTCAAAGATTTTGACATTTTTTTCATGTCTCTGTTGCTATTAAACACTCCTGGAAAATGAGTTGAAAATCATGATTGTTTATAACTTAGTCTACATACATCTAGTCTGGAGCAGCATTAAGTTATCATCAACCTTAAAAAAAATTCTGGTCCTTTGTGAACCAAAGGCGAAATCGTCCCACTATCCCTGATATAATTTCCTATGGCAATAGTGATGCTCATGGACCTTACAGAGCTGACCTCTTTCAAAAATACTTCTCAGACTGCCTACAGCCATCAACTAACACTCTTATTCCACCCAGCCCACACCCCCAGTAGCTAACACTATCCTCTGTGCAGACCGATGCATGTAAGGTGTATGAATTTCTCAACAGAATCCCTTTCCATCGCTCTCCCGGTTCCGATGGTCTCAGCCCAAAATTCATTCGTAACTGTGCCTCCTCCCTCTCATTACCTCTGACCCTCTTGTTAAACTGTTGTCTCCAACTATCATCCGTCTGTGAGAGAATTATTCTCAACCGGATATATTACTTTACATCTCCCTGTCTATCCCATCATCAGCAAGGTTTCCTCCCTGGCAGATCTTGCTTGACCAATCTTGCCGTCTTTCAGAATCATGCCGTCAATGCCACTGAAAATTCAGCTCAGCTCGATACTGTTTTTCTTACTTTTCCACGCTTTCCACTCCCTCAATCATGCCCTACTTCTTTACAAACTCAAACACCATTTCGGCATCCACGGTAACTTTCTCAACCTCCTATCCAGCTTCCTTTCAGACAGAACACAACGAGTAATATTATCTGGTTCCTCTTCTTCTTGGTCCAAGGTAACGTCTGGAGTACCTCAAGAGCAGTGTCCTTGGACCATATCTTTTAAACTTATTCATAAACGATCTTCCTTCTCAACTTCTCCCTTCCAAAACCAATGCCCTTCTTTACACAGATGACTGCAAGGTATTTAAGCTAATTGAAAACCCCTCTGACTGCGATTACCTCCAAGATGCGTTGAATAAGACGTCGGATTGGTGCAACACCTGGCAGCTAAATTTAAATCCCAGCAAATCCAAAGTCAGGACCATTTCCCTCAAAAAATCCCCAATACATTTCAAATATACTATCAACTCCACCCCACAGACCAGAGTTTCATCAGTCAAAGATCTTGGAGTAATAACGGACCAGAAACTTATCTATGCCGACCATATCCATACCATAAAAGTAAAGCCATGTACCTTTTAGGCCTACTATACCGGTACACTGAAATTAGAGATCCCAGAGCATTACAGTCATATTTCTAATCTATTGTTCTTCCTCTCCTCTCCTACTGTTCCCCTATATGGTTGATGTCAGCTCCAACAAGTATTAAATCCCTGCAAACCTGCAAAATAGCCCTAACTTCTTCGCACATATTGTAAAAAATAGAGTGCCAAATCTCCATAACCTACCCTCTGATGATGCTTTGTCCTCACTCTCTGTTAATAAACTTGATCATATCTTCCTTAAAACCGATCTTAAACTTATACACAGCACACTGAACTCAACCATTGACTGCCCCGACATTGTTTCCTTGATAAATTTCAGAATACCCTCCCGACACACCAGAACTCACTCATTGCTCCATATCCCGACTCCCAGATTATCACTTACCAAACGATCCCTCATTTTTTGCCTATCTTCTCTTGTTAATTCCCTTCCTGTGAACATTGACCCTTTCATCCTATCTTCCACTGTCTTCGCCAACCTAGCCATTTGCCATTCCCAAAAAAAAATAATTTTTACTATCTCCCCATGTTGGATTATTATTTGTTACCTTCTTCTTGTTATGTTTTTATGTTTGTGTCCTTATTTGTTTGTTATATGTTCACTTTAAAATGACTTTATGCTGTATGTGATCCTTTTATCAAATAAATATACCTGTCCCCAAGCTTTTTTCTAAAATCAACCCTGTCGGGAAACCATTTTTACCAACTCCATACAAGGTTTAACCACAATTTTGGACTGAGGTTTACGAAACTTCACAAATTTGATTTCAGACCCCAATCTAAATAAATGGCACATCTCATTTTCATCTAATTCTTGGTTATGCTATACAGGAAAAGTTTTTTTCTTTATAAAAATTATTATAAATGAATGCAAAAAAAAAATTGAAAATGAGGAGCTATTTAATTTGTTATGGGCTGTAAACTATGACTGGCTAGGGCTACGTAGGTGCTGCACCCGGGAGCTGGGCAATAGAACAAGTAAGGGAGATGAGAAAATGGTAAAGAGGATGCTTCTGGCAGTAAAAATATGCATTGGCAACACAGCTTGTGGGTGAGTGACAAACAGATAATTCATAGGCCCATTTGTCATTTTCATTGATGATCTGAATCAAATCATTAATATCTATGATTCACCATGGTATTGCATCAATGATCCACATTAATTCACTGTGGTTAGTGGCATTCATCATTGTGGATGCAGTTTATGTCGAGATAACAAAAATCACCTTAGAGGATTTCCATCAACCAACTCATCTAACAACGAGCCTACCTCCATTGCCTATATTACCCTCATGTACTGCTTAATATGTACATTGTCTTTTGAGTATCAGACTTATTGTATTCCTCCCCATAAAGAGTTTTTTCCAACACTCAAACCCATGGATTTCCCAGCCTATCCCTTCCAATAACATCAACCTGATTTTTACTCCACTTTCACCCATCCCTAAAAGGCCAAACCACCACTAAAGGCCCTGACATATTTGACAAATACCAGAGCATCCATTCCAAATTCTTTCAACCTCCTCATTCTTTGACCATATCCTTTCTACTATTATTGTGAACACTTCCACATTACCCATTTCAAATGCATTTATCAAATCATAAGAGTAAAACCAGATTGAACTAACTTACACAAAATAAGGCAAGACTATGATTCATTGTGCTCATTTTAATAGAGATAGAATGCAACTATTGAATACCAAATTCATTACCTCCATATGCTGAGAACCAATATAAATTTTGAGTTAAAAAACAGGTACCTTCCTTTATTTTGCAGTCAAGTATCACATACAAGGCATTACTCCTCTATTTTGTATGATTTGCTAAGGGTGTGAAATTACTATGCAGAATGCATACAGCACAAAATTGCATGAGGTCAACGCAGGAATTATATTCTGAACATATTTCTAATGCTGAAAACACATCAGAGACATCCATGGAAAACATTGAAGGCACTACGCTAATATTCCAACACATATCAGCATAAGGCCCATCTTTCCTGAACAGTGAAGACGTAAATTCCAATATAAGATCTGAGGCTTTCTCAATGTGTGAAGATAAGAAGCTCTACTCGGGAAGTCCGCCGGAAGAGAGATTCCACGGTAGTCAATGAGATGGTGGACAACTCAGCCATCGAAATATCGCCTACCTTAGAATCTCTAATCCAGTGGACACTTTATACATACACTTGTCAGAGTAGAACTACATTTTACTTACTTGCTGTTTGAAATACCTCCTGTCCTCTTCATCCATGAGTACCAAATTAAGAAAATAGCGCACAGAGAATTTCTTATTGATGTCTCTCATGGTGGGTGTTAGGTCATAACCAGCCAAAAACACTCTTATTGGTATACTTTCACCCCTTACTGGTGCTCCATCCATGATTTCATACTTTGCTATGGTTTCATTTTCTGTGTACATATTAGGACCTGTGAATTTTTTAAACACAAATAAGCAATCACATGGAAATAAAATAGTATTGCAAGCAATGCCAAAGAAAAAAATTCTTTCCCCATACCTGAACCCGTAGTTTCCCTTCGAATGATAGCAATTTCCATATGTTTTATTTTGATTCGGACTAAGAGGAAATAGATTTTTCCAACTATCACATCCTTCAAATGATATCTGTAAAATAAATACATGAATCACTATAAAGGTGGCAAAAACTTGGCTTAATGCATAAAATATTTTACTTCGAACTATTTACATATTTCATGAGTTATTTCTATTATGAAGTTTCTGATTTCATATCCCACTCTCTGTATACCTTGCAAAAATACCTTTATCTGATAGATTTCAGTAGTTGTGGTAGAATACTATTAATAGGCAAAGAACATTTGAACAGAGTCATCAAAAGAAGAAAATATGAAGTTAAGTTTATCCTATCTACAGAGAAGCACTTCAATGAAAGATAATTGAATGAAACTTTCTTCCTATTTTCAGTGGGAGAAACATTTTATGAATTTTTTTAACAAATTGACCAAATTTTAGATTTGGCAAATTAAAAGAAAATAATGAAAGTCAATTTGTTTAAATTTCATGGTAAGCATGCATGATTAATTGCAATACATACACATAATAATAAATTTTAAATACTTTAAAATTTAATTTAATACTTAAAAGTTAAAATGTAGAGGCTGTACGCGTGAATATACAACAATGATAATATTGCTGTTTTCAGGTATTCTCGTCGCGTGTTTAGTTTTTTTGACTACAGTTTCTCCCCTCTTCCTGAGGGTGTCGCAAATAATTACAAAATGTCCAACGGACCTGAAGACGCCACCAGGAAGAGGGGAGAAACTGTAGTCAAAAAAACTAAACACGCGACGAGAATACCTGAAAACAGCAATATTAACAAGTATATGAGTCGCGGAAGCCTTCAAAGAAAAATACAACAGTCATGTTTGAATGAAGATAACTTACTTCGATTTGTTGTACTCAAATTCAATATGAAGACATTCTTCTATTCCAACTTCCATTTTGATTGAGTTGTTCATATCTGGGTACGATGATAATGTGTGGACTATTAGGTCAACCTCTCTCACAACATCTGATAACCTCCTCACAATGGTGACTCTTAAGAAATAACTACAAAAAAAGGAAAAAATAGGGATAATTACAGAATGGTTCCTGCAAATGGACCAATATCCGAGCTTCATTGCCCCCACAGGTATTAAGCCTCAAAATTTCCCAAGTTGATAGAAGCAATAAACCCATACTTGCATAGGCATCAAAGGGGATATTTTTCAACAACCTTCAGCATGCAGAAAAATCTATACACATGTAGCCAACAAAAGCCACAATACACTTAATTATATTCTCCATTAGTTTTGCGAATAAAATCAATGGTTGGCGAATTCACTTTGTGGAAATTTTGATTCATGTTAAGAATGAAACTACTTGGTTTTTTCCACCAATATATTTAACCATAAATCAACCGGTTTCGGCCTTTTCAGGCCATTATCAAGATTACAGAATAAAAATACCCAAAAGACAGCACAGCTTATATACTAAATCTCAAGGAGAGGGGAAGTGGTTGAAATAAGGGGGGTGGGAAGGGGGAGGGGAATGAGAAGTGATTGGGCAAACTGCAAGGGAAGGAACAAACAGATGGTGACGCCAGGTTCAAGGACTACGGGGATGGAGGTGAGGGTACGGGCACAGAGAACAAGGGTGAGGCGGTTGAAATCTCCTTGAGATTTAGTATATAAGCTGTGCTGTCTTTTGGGTATTTTTATTCTGTAATCTTGATAATGGCCTGAAAAGGCCGAAACCGGTTGATTTATGGTTAAATATATTGGTGGAAAAAACCAAGTAGTTTCATTCTTAACATCCATCAGTTTAATACAAGCCTTACATTTGCAGTTCATCACTGAAATATACCACATCCATCAGAGAATTGCCAGCCCAGCATGTATATTTATATGCATGAAATTCATCAGGTATAAATTATCGAAGTCAAGTCATTCTAACACATTTCAAGTAACTGAGGTTTGACATGAATCCCATTTTACCTCAAGACCAAAAGAGAATCAATCTTTCATTTCAAATCAGTTTTACTGGGAAATTTAAAATTCACTGTCCCAATCATAACCAGGAAAATTATACACACTTTCAATAATCTGCATACATTCTCCTTTAAACAGATTCAGTAAATTGTGTTAAGCTGGGATGGTTTAGTGGATACAGTAAGAACTCTCTCTCTGCAATGAATCTCCTAACTTTGAAGAAAGAGATTGAAAGAACTTCTATTGAACAACGTTTTTTACTCAGTCGATGAGTTCTTGAAGAAGCGATTGTATTTATGTATTGTGTTTTTCTTTGGAGGTGAGGATTTGTATTTATGAATTTTGTTTCCTTTGGAGGCGAGGATTTATTTTTATTTTTCTCTTCTCCTTGACTTGTCTTATACATATGTTTTTTATGTCTCCGGGACCAATAAACTACTTACTTACTAACTGCTCACCACAAATGTGTCAAAGCAAAGCATCCTAATACAATAACACCACCCCATGCCAGAAAAAGAGGAAGATGCAGTATGTGACATCAAAAACTGGTACAACCAAATATTTATAAGGATGTGTAGAAATTTTAAAATAAAAATTTAACAGTCAATAAAGGCAGTTATACTGAAAAAATTATCGTGATATACAGTACAGGACAATTTGATACCACATTCCAGGATTTCACATTCATCAATGAAATACCCATCAAGCTAACCTTAGTGGTAAGTTGCATGAAATGTTATGATGACATCCATAGAAATCAAGGGTAAGGTGCATTAGGGTGTAGGGTATTGATGTCTGAAAGTCATGGGTCTTAGGGTCTCAGATGGTGACATTCGATGAGGAAATGAGGTGCTCAACAAATTTCTGAAATTGGATTATATTTAGAGGTAGCTCACACGACTTTTCGTTTCACATGGAAGCTGCCATAAGCACGTGCCACCTGTTAGAATAGCCCACGCTCACTGGCCTCCATGCAACCCCCACCATTTCTAACCCCACCTATTGAAGGTTCTGATATGTAGGCTTAAATTGGTTACCACTTTGGGAGGGGGGTGAGACTGTTATGTAAAGAAAAAAGCCTTTTTCGAGCATTAGAACATTTACTAATATAATGGAAATAAGAAGCTCCATAGTCGGGACCAGAACTAAATTCTAATATGACTCTTTTTAAGAATTTTGATTACATTTTGCTCACAAAATATTTGTATTGAAGACTATGAGTGCCTTTTTGGTCATCTGTGGCATAACTTTTCGGTGCTTAGAGACCATCTGGAGTAGATGTGCTACCTCATTACTCATCTTTGGTCAATCCAGCCTGAGAATACTCCTTGATGAGTGCAACGCCACACTCCGTGAGGTCGTTAATGACCCCCCCTCCAAAGTGGTAACCAATTTAAGTCTACATATCAGAACCTTCGATAGGTGGGGGAGGAAATGATGGGGGGTGGTGCAGAGGACCGAGAGCATGGGCTTTTCAAATGGGTGGCGTGCGCTTATGGGAGCCCCCATGTTAAATGAAAAGCTGCATGCGCAACCTCTAAATCTAATCAGATTTCAGAAAATTTTTGTACACCTCATTTTCTCATCAAATGTCACCATCTAAGATCCCAAGACCCATAACTTTCAGACATCGATGCAAAATGGACACCCTAAGGTTCATGTACACTGCAGTTTTTTCTGCTAGAGTTACTCTAAAGAGAGCAACTCTTCTAGTTTCATGGTACAGCTCAGATCTCACAAGAACTGTATGTAATTTGAACAGAGTGGTAGAGTGCCCGAGTTGTCTGCTTCTCTCAATCAGACAGATTGATTTTGTACCTCTTGTGAGAGTAATACTAATAAATGTGCATACTTCATGGCGTGAATGAAGTGTTGTTCATACTACTATACCTATTCATAAATTAGTGTTTCATTAGCTAACATGCATCTTATTTGTATTAGAAAAGGTACCTAATGCTAAGAATTGTAGCATAATAATGAGTCTCTCAGAGGGTGAAAATGCTCTTCTTAGATGGTGTCTTACTTTTTCATCTCAGGAGAAACTTGGTTGTCTTCGGGACAAATCTACACAAAAGTCGAATAAGAATGCACATCTTCAAATAATAGCTCTTGTAATAACTTAACATGTTCACCTCCTACCTCTGTGATTGATATTCATTTCCCACCCATGTTCTTCTGTATTGCCTCCATTTTATTCTTCTTCATCACTGTCATTACTACTGCAGCATCTAATTGCCAGTCACTAGACAAGGTCTTTCACCAAGAATGGTGGGAGTATGCTGGCTCAAACAACAGCTGGTGTGAACAGATAATTAGAAAGTCTCCGCAGAGCTATTCTAAACCACTTAAGAGAAAAACTTGCAAGAGTATAATTTCACTCTAGAGTGTATAGCCTCAAGATTAAGTGTAGCTAGAACTCACAAACTCTAGCTAGATTTCCCTCTTATGTGTACCCATATCTTAAAGGTGATGGTATTAATGTGGGAAATATACTTACGAGATGTATATCAATGGATTAGTGTCTCACTCAATTTCTGTCGTAGTCAATAACGTAGGTAACTATTCTATCGTGAATTTCTCTTGTTTTGCCAATTAACACTGTCCCACAGGAGTAGTTCAGAATCAACATAGATTATCACAGAAATATCAAGAGTTTTATGATAATTTTGTCAACCTATTACCTGGGACAATGGCTATTATCAGAGGTGCCAGACCTCAATACAGATCAAGCCAACATAACCTTTAGAGAGACCTAGCAAGCACCACCCCCCATAAAAAATAACCACTGAATTGAAGTACCAAAAGCAAACTAAGTACATACACACAATATGATGGTAGTACCACCAATACAATAAATCTAAAATATGTACTCATTTATTGGGGACGACAGAAAGTAAACACTTGTGGCATGTGATGTAAGTCACAGCAGAAAATGTAACAGATGGAAAAGTCAATCATGCATTACTCACCGTAGTCTCACATTAGAGCCTGTATAGGATTCAAAAGGCTTTTCAACATTAAGGAACTCAAAAGGATAAGATACATTATTTGAAAGCTCGCCGGGACGAGCAAGCTCTTTGACCAAAGATGTAAATTCATGATGATTTCCCCGATCATAATAGAGTTCTATTTGCCCGATAAATTCAATTTTGACGCCTTGGTGTTCAAGTCGAGACCCAATTTTTTTAAGGGTCACGTTGACCTGTCAAGAAAAAAGAGAATATATCATCATGTGGTCGAAAATTGGCTTTATTGATTTATGAGCAGCCATTTCTCAAAATTTTTCAATAATGTACAGAATGCATCACAATCACGAACATCATTTCTTGATTTATCTATGGCGATCATTCAATTCCTGCACATTTTAGAAGTCAAACAGAACTTGGTACTAAGAATATAAAAACAATGGTATTTAGTTACACCTAGTATCACACATTGGCAGTTCATGCATTGGGCAAAATAATAAATTTTAATTATCCAGATGGTAAAAAATGCTACCATGATAACACTTAATATCGAAATAATTATGTAATCAATCATCATGGTGCCTTGAATTGGCCCCATTGTGACACAACTCAACCTACATAATATACACTGATATAGTGGAGGTAGCATACACTTTCCATCAAAGAGAATCACGCAAAAAGGGCGTTCGTTTGGAATAAAAAATGATAGTAAATATAAGGACCAATGTATAAAATGTATTGAGCACTAGTAACTTACTCCTCCGGAGAAACAAACCAAACGCTGTAAATAGAGACACTATAATGATGGCAAGCTTAGGATACGGCAAAGTGCTTTTCTTACCTTCCCTGAAACTGTTTCACCATCGTAGTAGAGAAGATGCCGCTCTTTTTTACCATCCTCAGATTTTATTTCTGCCATTTTCCTATTTTCTGTTCCATCGAGAACAATGTCTATTTCGGCCCCTTGGCCAAAGCCGAAAAAACTCTGTAAAATTAAAAAGATAACCCATCACAAACCAATTTCACAATTACAATTCATTCATCAAATGACACGCATAGTCGTTCCCAGAAACGTGAATGACTTCATGTAAACATAAGCAATCGTTCACTAATAGTAAACGTAAATACAGGGATAGTTAATGTACATTATCTACAATTAGCAGATGAATAAGTAGGTTTTGAGAGAACCATCAGCATTAAATACGAATTAAAGAAAAACTAATTACCATTATTGCCGCTGGATTTTGACTTCGCCTAAATAATAATAATAGAAACTGAACGCACAGTCAAGTAGCAATAATTTTAAGGCTTTTAAATAGACAATACTTCCTCCCCTAACATTTTACATTAGGCATCTGACCTCGTCTGACAATATGGCTTGCACTCTCGAACCCAGAAATCATTATGATGTCCATATTAATTGTTAAAATGCTCATTTTTAATTTTAAAAATAGGGATATTACGTTATATCATTTATTTTAATATTTATAGCATGTTTGGAGCAATATTTTATAATTAATTCATAAAATTAGTTTATCACTGCCATTTTCCTACCAATTCCTACTGATGGCAAAGGGTTTTTGAACGCTGTTGTGCATTTTGGTGAGTTTCGAGTTTTCGGTATTTTATGGTGTATTTATGTTTCCTCTGAGTCCCTACCTATTGTATTATTGATGCATTATGATATTCCTGCTACGGTATTAATTTTAAGACACTATATTATCTTTGTTTGTCATAATTCCTACCGGCGCGTGGCTTCTGTTTGGTGTGTTTACGACAAGGGATACCGCTACTTCAATGATTTTTGTTCTTTTCTAGGTATTCGTTTCTGTCTGGGGGGGTTAGAAAATAATGATGGATATTCGCCCTAATAACACCATATACATCAATAACCTCAACGAGAAGGTGAAAAAAGATGGTTAGTTCTGATTATTTCGTTTATGAAGTATGATGCCCAACTTTTCCTGAATATCTTTGTGAATGTGCCTGTATTTTGATGAATGGATGCTACTACTGTGCATATAAGTTTACTTTAAATGTACATTTTTTTAATGGCTTAACGCTTCTTCGCCATTCAGCGGAAAGGCGGCCAGTATCAAATATCGAAACGATTGATTTTATATGTTCTCGTTTTTCTCATTTGCAGAGCTGAAGAAGTCACTGTATGCAATATTCTCACAATTTGGTCAAATATTGGATATTGTTGCGATGAAGACTTTAAAAATGAGAGGCCAGGCGTTTGTTATCTTCAAAGAAATCACTAGTTCGACTAATGCTCTTCGGTCAATGCAGGGATTTCCATTTTATGATAAACCAATGGTAAGATATTTTCTCCCATTTTTATTCTTAGTGAACAACTTTGGTTCTTGTTGACTCAATATGCTCGTGTATAGTCACTTTAAGACAACTATTTCTCTTATTTATGATTGCTTGAAGCCGGACGACGGCTTATTTTTAATCATTTTTTGCAATGGTTATGAATATTTACCCTTTATAACCTTGTTTTTCTCTTGTTACTCAAAGAAATGAAGTGATAATAAACTGTTGCTATTATTTATTTTATTCCTGCGTTAAATCGACGTACACACTACTTATGTGTAAAAATTGCTGAGGTGTATTTTCTAATTGGCAAGTTAATTTGATTTTCGGAAGAGCATAGTTTATTTGATAGACTGTGTATCCAGTGATGATTTATCCTTGCTCGCTAATTCTACCTAGAGTAGATGCCGACAAAATGATATGTGGCCATACCAAGTTCTGCCTGAGGCATTCTTGGATATCTGAGGATGTGCAAGATGGGCACTAGAATGTTTCATGATGTAAATTTTCCTTTTCTAATGAGTTGATTCTTTTCATACCAGCGAATACAGTACTGCAAAACAGATTCAGACATCATAGCCAAAATGAAAGGAACATTCCAAGAGCGGCCAAAGAGGAGACGTCCAGTTGTCATACCTGCAGGAGATGATGCTGCTACAAATGGTACGCCTACTGCTGGTGACACCAAGAAGGCAAAGAGGAAAGCTGCCAAGGAACAGGCAAGACAGCAGCTTCAGCTCCAAGGTGCTGCCAATGCTGCTGCTGGGGCTGCACCTGCTGGTGGTGGTGGGCCAGCATCACTGATGGGTCCTGGCTTTGGACAGGGTGTTCCTGTTCAGCCTGGTAAGTTGGTTGACTTAAATTTATTTTCCTTGTTTGGAGTTTAAGTTCTTAAGGTGGCAGTCCCTTTTTTGTGGCCTAATTGTTGGCTAAAATAATTTATATTTCATTTTTCTGAAACTTCCAATTTTTATTTCCTTGATGAACAGCCAATAATGTGTTTCTGCAAATGGTATAATTTGGTAAAGCATCATAATTGATATTCAATGGTGGTTAGTTTTCTTTCGTAAATGGTAGGTAAAACTATGAGCCCATGGAGAGTCCTGCCTAACTACTCTGACTACAGAGGTTACTGTAAAATTTTATAAAAACTTACTATTTATCATTATCAAATTATTTTGAAGTATTTGTATTTTTTGTTTCCCTTCAAAAATCATTGAGTTCCTTTATTCTCATATCTCTCAAATGCTCCCTTACTATTATCCCCTCCTTCACTTTCAGCTTGTTATAACCCTTCTGTATGTCCTTCTGCCAGTTTTACTGACTTTTAATTTCTCTTATCAGCTTTCTTTGCTCTCTTACTATCTGAAACTTGATAATGTTTCCATTTTCTCCATCACCTCTCTTAGAAGCCTTCAGCCTATGCTCATCTGTACATACCGTGTAGGTTTCTCTATCATTCCAAACCTGACCATAACATGTAGACTTCTCTATCATTCCATACCTGACCATAACTTGTAGGTTTCTCTATCATTCCATAGCTGACCATAACATAGGCACCACTCCATATTAGGGTAGAAACTAACCATTTCCTGATGTCTTAACTCAAATTTCTCCCAATAAATTTAATCCTTTTCTTGAAAGTTTCTGAAGATAATGCAATTCTGTGCTTTTTGTTCAAACCTCTGTACCAATTCTCATCCAGAATGCTCCCCTGGTACGCTAACTGCCCTTCATGTTCTCGTTTATTCAATCCTTTTATAGAATTTATTCCTACTAATGGAAAATCTAATGACATACTTAAGTCTTTTCATGATTGTTCTTATAAAATCTTCCGTTTTTTACCTCTCACATGCTCATTAGTGATTTCCATCCCTTGTATTATGTGCTGGCTAACAAATGTTTAAATTCAGACATCTGACTCTCAGCTCTGGACATTTTTCACTCTTCCTATTTCTCACTTCCTCTATGTTTTCATTACCTTTCTTCCATGATTGCTGTCCATTTTGATGTTTCTAAGTGATCTTTAAGGATGTTTCAGCCTGGACTCCGTCAAATCTCCAATTATTTGAGTGCTATATAAAAAAGTCTTGTGAAATTATTAACTTTTTGCATATGTGCAATTCTTATCTCCATTTTTAAATGATATAAATAACATGAAAGAGGAATACATTTTTCTATTGCAATCATGGTGTCACCTACAATGATGGCGATGGTGGCGGTGGTGTAAAGTCCTCAACTGCTAACCCGAGGGTCGCGGGTTCGAGTCCCACCTGGGTAGAATATTATCCGACCAGGACATGGGTGTTTGTGCCTCGTCTATTGTTACTCGTTAATCACCCGATGTAAAAGGCCTTTGTTGTGCTGTTTTCGGGAGTGTGAGAATTAAAAAAAACTAATTTTTTAGATTTTTTTAAGCTCTACATTTTTCTGGCTTATGAAATGTTTCACCGTACTTAAATTATCTGGAACTGACTAATTGTTTGCTGAATTTCAATTTAACATCATGATGTCCAGTAAACTAATAAATAGTACACTACCCTCTTTGACTTCTCAGAATTTAGTGTCAGATAATACTTTACCTCAAAACTCATGACCATGACTTTTCTGTTACCTATGCCAAGTTGCAATACCAGGTCCAGTTAGGAATTGTACTATTTGGCAAAATTGATTTTAATTTAACTTTACAACATAATCACAAATTGCTTTATTTCAGACTCATTCTTGTTTGACTGGTATTCACTTGTCCTTAATATTTTCATGATACATGCTTTTTGCTCAAATTGGTGTTTGAATTAAATTGATTCCTCGAAAGATTTCTTTTGGTCACTGCCACACTCGTGTATCTGTTTTGCTATCTCATTTGGTGGTACTGCTGGAGAATTGATGCCATGCCAATGATGGTGACATTTTTGCATGGCTTGCTATCAAGGCACATTTCCCCAAACATGTGTGACTGTGCAGCGGTTACATAAGCTAAAGGTCATCACAACTCGGTTAAGCCTGAATCACACGATAATTTTTTCCGTCCCTCTGAAAGATAGCTCCAACGATAGCTTTTCAGGGACCGTGACAATGATAGCTCGAGATATCATTTTCTGAATCACACAGTCATTTTGGCCATCCTTTTTCCATCATTTTTTCTGTCCCTTTTTGCATCAATTCTAATTGTTTACTACTCTCATTCCATTGAAAGCTCAACGTTAGAGTCGCTCTTTGCGGCTTAGCGCTCTGATTGGCTAAATGGTGGAGTCAGCGATGGAAAAAGGGACATGCCCAGTGACGGAAAAAGCGACAGGTATCCCTATCGCTGGAGTCATCCCTGAATTTTTTTGCGTCATGCGATCATGTTCAAGCGATCAATTTGAGCTATCATCGGAGCTATCCCTTAAAAGGGACAGAAAAATTGATTGTGTGATTCAGGCTTTGACTAATGGAGAAAATTAAAGATGCATTATGCAATGATGTATGAATTTCAAAATGATAAAATGTTTGACGGAAAGGATCATGCAGTATTAAAGTATAGGCATGCAACGAGTACTAAAAGTTTTTTATCATTGGGGAAATGGCCAGTGAATGGTTCTGGAAAATATGGTTAAGAGTTAACTGGAGTTAACATGTGGTGTTAATGAAACCTTCAATTATTCTGTTCAGTGAATTGCCTTGAAATTTTGCTCCACTCATGAATGAATGCTTTGTAAGTTTCCCAAAATATACTCTATCTTCAATTTTTGCAGCAAAAATGGCATTTGAGATAGTTACAGTAATCAGCTTGTCATGTTATGCCTTTTCCATCATTACAGGTCCAGGAGGAATGTCTGCAGTACCTGAACAACCACCAAATCAGATTCTATTTTTGACCAATCTTCCTGATGAAACGAATGAAATGATGCTGTCTATGTTGTTCAACCAGTAAGTATTGTGGGTTCTTCTATAGCTTTCATAGCTGTCAGTTGCCTCCCCAAAATCCAATCCAATCCTATAGCTTTCACTGGGTTTCATTGGCTTAGTGTGCAAAGAGAATTGATTTTGTTGTAAAAAGAGGGTAAGCTTAATTACAATCATTAGTTAAGGGTCTTTCATGCAGAAACTTTTCCAATGGTCTTCTCTTTTCCAATATCTTCGCTCTACTATTTGGTGCAAAATTTATACATCCCAGAGTTTGAAGCCAAATATTAAGAGAACATCTGGGCTGTTTGTGTTGAAATAAACATCTACACATAGCCTGTTTTATTTACCGTTGAATAATTGTAATTGCAATTTCAATTTTTATAGAAGTACTATTTCTCATGTGAGATTTAAAAAAAAAAACATTTTTTTATGCATCCAGCAGCAGTGTTAAACTTTGATGCATTGCTGCATAATTACTGTTAGTTTATTTGCCGCCAAATTTTAAAATAACATTTTATTAGCCTTTTTAATTGTTTCTGAAAGATTGGTTTTATTTTAACTGCAGTAAAACCTCTCCCTTGCGGACAGCAGTTGTCTTCATGAATGTGTCCATGTGTGAGAGGTGTCCATTAGTTAGAGATGAGACCATGTTATCAATTCATAACAATCTATAACTAATCAATTCAGGCTTCACTTTGTGGAACCTATCCATATCGGAAATCAACATATTCAAGTATTGGTCCACTAAATTGATTTATTCTTAATGACCGAAGATATCATTATGAGTCGAAACCCGGGTCGTTAAGAATAAATATATTTAGTGGACCAATACTTGAATATTTTGATTTCCGTCATAACAATCTGTTTCTTGCTTTGAGATAATCCATTTATATCAGGAAAGAATTAACAGCCAAAGAAAAGATGTTTCATTATTACGTTATTACTAAATTATATTAAAGAATGTTTGACTTATCTACACAATTCAAAGATAGTCTATTATTGATTTTTGCTATCAAGTGTTTTAAAAGGAGCTGACCGTAGTTCATTCTAAAGCTCCGAGTCATGCCCTAGTTCAGAGGTTGTAGGACACTTGTCAGGTTTTGGGGGAAAAAGCGGCGGCGGTATATCTTAAGTATGCCTTATGTCGGCCCCGGTGGCGGCAAGGTAAAGTCCTCGCCTGCTAACCTGAGGGTTCGAGTCCCGCCTGGGTAGATTATTCACTGCCCAGGATATGGGTGTTTGTGTACGTCATTGATATATTAAAACACTTGTAATTGGGGAGAATTTGTAAGTGTTAAAGAAATTATTATTATTATTATTAAGTGTAGGGTGACATGGGTTATTGTCATCAAACAGTAAAATCTTTCTCTTATCCTCTGCCATTTCATCTAATATCATTAGCCATGATTTCATGGGTACATCAGAAATAATTTCAGATGTCGTTCATGCTTTTCTACTGGGCTTCCTAATCTAGAGTAAATGTTCTCTATTTTGCCTTTAAGACACAGAGTACTGCTTTTCTAATTATTGGTGACCAAAAAAGCTTCCCAGTCATACTTGAATGCAGCAGCACCATAAACCTCTCTCGATGCCCTCCCACCTGACCAGTTTTTAGACTTCAGGACCAAAGTTATATTAGGCAAAGGACTAAAAACAATCTTACTTCCTCAGTGTTAAAAATATCTTTGGGGGTCTAATTTTCCTGCAATCCTGCAGTCATGCCTGTAGCATGATGTTTTCTGCCTTTGTTTTAGTTTTTGTTCAAGTTCAAGCCTCAAGTTTTTGAGCCCTCCATTAGATGGCAATCCTTCAGATCCTCAATTTTTAATTCTGCAGCTAGATATAATGGCTATTTGTTGTATTAATGAGCCCAATAAAGGCAAATTGTTCACTCTTACTATCTTAAACAATTCAGAAAGAGTAAAAATCGATGTAATTTTTAGAAATCATTTTCTTCACACTTTCATTGTGGTTGGCTATACATAGTTTCACTATCTCATCATTTTGCTTCAGTATGTCTGCATGTTGAGTCTTGATCACATTACAGTCAAGTCACAGCCAATTTCTGTACACCACTTTTCAATAGCTGCTTTCTCTTTCCTGCATCTTTTCCCTAATGAGTAAGGTGTGTACCCTTCAGCATCATAGAATAAATCCTAGGAGAAAAACCTCAGCTATCACTGCTCAAATGGTGCCAGGAAATTGATTAATGCAGAATGTAGTGTTATGTGTTATTCACTGTCAGGCTTGTTGTAGAACAACCTATCCACCTAGAGAAAATGACTTGCAAAAAGACTATGCATTTTTGATTCCCCTCTTGCCCCTTATTCATGGATATGACCTACTAGGCCATGCTCAGTGATAACATTAGCCTGAATTTTGGGATTAACAATCTTGAGATTTCACCCAGGGTCCCTGTCCTCCCTTTCACATGCCACAGACCACCATACTTGATCTTCCATTTAGGTTCTGCATTCTTTAAGGATAAAATGTGGCATGAATTGAAGTTCTAAGCAATGAGGTGGAAGAATTAGTTTGTGGTCATGAAATAAAGATTGAGACAACGTTGTCTTAAAATTTGACTGCAATTAAACCTAGAGTAATTATGTGGTATGTATTTGGTAAGTTAGGCATTTCTATTAGAGGATAAAAAACTGGGGTCTTTCATCATGGCGTGAGAAACAGCATTTTGGAAAAAATGAAACAATTGTACTAAATTACAACCACTCAACAAAAAATAGAACAGGCTACGTATCAACATTTGTTTCATTACAATCAGCCTCTACATTCAGTCTCAAACTCAGGATCACATAATACTTGCGCCTACTGTAGGTCAGAGGTGGGAAACCCTTTGCACCCAGGCCATGTGGCATGCTGATGACTTGTTTCTGACATGCAAAATGAGTGCTGTGTTCTATTCCAAGTAGAACCCTTAGTACATATCATGCACTATTGGCCTATTATGTTTGGGGTGTGCCAAGGGATTGGGAGAGACAGCCAGCATTCATACTTGGATGTGATTGCCGTTGAGGTAAAAACAAAAATATATCAGTGAGTGTTCATAAGCGTTATCAGTGAAGGTTTGCTGACAAACTGAAATTATCGTAGAATAACTAATTATGCAGAAGTAATTATCTGGAGATTGGGTTGGTGTGGTGGCTTGAGTACTGGCTAACCATACAGGTGGCCAGGGTTCAAATCCCTGCTGAGGAGGATTTTTTTCAAAGGAAACCTGATCCCAACTTGAGTGTCTTGTGGAGGACACTTCAAGTACAGTCCTCAGTCTGTCGGATGAGATGTTAAACTGTGTTCCCCTTGGCACCTTTCGTTAAGAGCAGGCTAATGATGATGCCCATCCTCCCTTACCTGTCCCCTATGGCGCAAGTGACCTTAGCTGTCAGTCGCCTCCCCAAAAATTCAATCCAAATAATTATCTATATTCTCATTCATAAACCACATGACCAGTAAGGGTTCTGGCAGGCAATCTCACCTTGAGGTGCAATTGCAGTAATGAGAACATGTATTGAAAGGAACGTTATAGTATAATCATGATGTTTTTGATTGATTTGTGGATTTCTACTAGACGTTTGATGGAGTAAACTGGGGAAAACTATTTCAGATACTCGAGAAATGGGAATAGATTGACGAGACTAATACTTATCTTGTGTGTGGCCTAAAGGGTGCAGTCAAGGGAGGCTAACAGTGGATCAGGGTGGGCAGCTATAGGTCCTGGGGTAAGGCTAGGGTGCATGCTTTCGCTTTTTCAACATTTCTACTGAGGAAATGTTAAGAGAGTCATGGGATGAACTAGATTTGAGAATCAAGGTAGGAGGGCAGCTGGTGTACCAGGTTATATTTGCAAGCAATCAGGTGCTAATTAGTTAATTTTTGAAGGGATTACAATCTTAAGAAGATGCAGTAATGCGATAAATTCCTTTGACAAATAAGTGTGGCTGGTCATGAAGGTAGGGGGAAACAAATATTAGCAAGTAGAGCATTTTAAATACTTGGGTAGCATGCTAGAAGAAAAGGGGCATAGGAGCAAAGACATACGGAGGATAATATTGCAATCTAAGTATTTAAATGTAGAAGGGACCTTGGGTATGAATGGGAAGAAAAGGCTGGTGAAGAGCATAATCTAGAGCATAGAATTAAGTGGTGTTGAAATGTAGACCCTATGAAGGAAGGACAAGAAAAGGCTGCAGACATTTGAGATGTGGTTTTGGAGAATGTGCGGTGGACGGAAAGGGAGACAAGCGAGGAAGTGATCAGTAGGGTGGGCAAGGGAAGGAAGCTTCTGAATGAAATTGGTGAGAGGCAGAGAAGGTGGCTGTGGGAAGTAATAATAATTGCAATGAAGAACTGAGGCAATGGATTTCTCAAGACTGTGTTAGAGGGAAGGATGTTGGACAATTAGGGAAGGGGAAGAAGGAGAATAGGTTTTATGGACAGGATGAAGATGGGTCGATCATATGCCGAGGCCAAAGAAGAAATACTAGAGGTAGATAGAACACTGAAAGTATAGAAAACCGATAGGAGTTCCTCTATTCAACGAAACCTATTTCCTGGTAGAATGCATAAAAAAATGTGGTCAAACAAGTCACTAGGCTATCCCGATTGAAGTTACACCATCACTTTAAAAAAGATTGATACACATTCTGCATTTCTGATATGTTACGTAAGTTGTACACTGAGCTGAGGTTGAACAAAAAATCTTGCTACTTTCAGGTCTGCATGATGGATGATATTTATATCCCTCTATCTCTCTGTGGGATTCCGGTGATTTTAAAAATTTCTTAAATCTTAAATTTTTTATAAATAAAGATGCCATCATTTATTTTTACACGTCAGTTTAAATGTTTCTCTTCCTAGACACTTGTATATCGACGATTGATGTTGAAATTTTAGCAATGGCACTATCTCTAGCAATTCTAATTCCAGAGCTTTCTGTAATGTATGGCCTCAGTGTGGTACTATCAAGAACAACTTACAAATTTATGAATATAACTTTATCATGGCGCAAACTGTTTTGGAAATGGTCAGTTTGGTTTTGGCCCTTTGTGACACTCCAAAATGATTTTATTGAATGCATTGATTTAAATTAAGACTGGATGAAGTAAAACTTTCTTGTGCAGCCATGTTGCCCCTCATTTTAATGCTCGAGTTCAGCTCAATACTGTTCTCTCTCTTCAAAACATGATGCTGACTTGGTATTTTATTGTTATGCTGAATGACTGTGATGGCTGCAAGAGTGTTTAATGTGCCATCTCATTCTATGATATAGTTAGATGAGATTCTGTGGATTATGTAGTTGGATGGGACCTCAATGTGCAACAAACTGATAGTTGCTCACTAATTTGGTTACTGTTTTATTGTTATGCTGAATGACTGTGATGGCTGCAAGAGTGTTTAATGTGCCATCTCATTCAATGATATAGTTAGATGAGATTCTGTGGATTATGTAGTTGGATGGGACCTCAATGTGCAACAAACTGATAGTTGCTCACTAATTTGGTTACTGGCCAGTAACAATGGGGAGAGACTTCAGAGAGTGCTTGTTTAATCTTACTTTAGTATCCTCTACTTTCTGCATTGTTAAGTACCTGGGACACAGTAGTTTACTTTGTGTCAAAGTTCTTGCATTTTCCATTATGTACCGTATTGTTTGTGTGATTCTTTCATGTTTGAGATAAATGATTTAATTCTCTCCTTAGGTTTCCTGGTTTCAAAGAAGTTCGTCTAGTCCCTAATCGCCATGATATTGCCTTCGTTGAGTTTGAAAATGAGATGCAGTCGGCAGCAGCAAAGGATGCATTGCAAGGATTTAAGATAACGCCCTCACATGCAATGAAGATATCATTTGCGAAGAAGTGAACGATTAATGTGACAGACATTAGTTTTAATGAATTGTGTGCAGTTTACCGAGTGTTATGAATGACATCAAATGGTACGCATGACTTGGACTCTGAAAGACTAGCAGCCAAAATAAATATTTGTTTTGTTTTTTTTTCCATGCTGATATGGAAGCCCTAACAATGTATAAATGACAAAAAATGTGAATTTTATGTTGAAAAAAGTTTTTTTTTATTTTACATACGAAAGTATTAAATCCAACTCACATAGAAAAATAGAAACCATTGAAGCTTTCTTTCTGCCCTTTGTAGTGACAATACACCTGGAAAGATACAACTCAGTGAGCCCAGAAAGTTTACTCCAGCACAACAGTTGCCAATTAATGTCTCAAGCTATTATTGAACTTACGTATCACCGAAGAGGCTCGAGACTTGCCCGGTTACGGGCGTAACGGCCGAAGCATGATAATATTCCAATTATGCCAATGCATAGCCCAATTATAAGGGCCAGGGCGTCGCCGAAATCCATTCCTTCCACTGCAGCATGCACAGAGTGGACTGTAATTGTGAAAACAATAAGTATGACTGGGAATGTCATTGTGCGACTAGAGAAGCGTTAGGCACCAAATATTCCGCTCTTATGTCACCAGTGTCAAATCAAATGCGGTTACGTAACAGGTGATTTGTTTTCAACTCACGAATTTGAAGAGGTGATATTTTATTTTAATTGTGTATTTTCTTCGGAACGTTGAGCAATCAGTATTCTCCGGTGGAAACAGTAGTCTGATGATAGATAAACTATTGCGGAGAACTAGACAATGCCTGCTGTGGGCTTGGCGAACAACAATAACAAAACGGTGAAAAGAACCTACTTGGTGCCTACCAGTGCCTACTTGGCCTCCCACTTTCGCGCTTCATTTGTTAGTTTACATTGAAGAAAATGGCTACGCTTGATGCAGACGTTTCTGTCGATATTTCGAAGTCGCCTGTAATTTCTCATGCTACCATCCAAACATTTGAAGATGAAGAGAAAGACAAGGTACCTCTGCAAACCTCATGGACTTTTTGGCTGGACAAGTATGTCATGTCTCACTTTCTTTTAACCACTTGTCCCTTAAGTTTACCGGTGGAATGTACATTAGTTAACATCGTTAAGCTTTAATATTCAGCTCACGGAAATGTATTGTCTATCATTTCACTATCTCAATCAAAACTTGTGTTATTTCACCGTTGAATGCCGTCAGACAATGCAGGGATGTACGAGAATGATTCTGTTTGGGCGAATTAAATTTTAAGTTATTGAAGTAAGAACGAAGATGGAGAGTGAGTTGAGCTGTATTAGGGAATGTAAATATATACATGGGAGAGGTTTTTGTCAAATTAGAGGAAGCAGAAGTCGTATGCCTGGATTATGACTGATAAGCTGTCGTGTCTAAAATATGGCTGTCATGTCTTGTATACGTCTCAGTGTTGTACGTATGCTGCCCTTGTATTAGTTAAGAAATCCGAAGTACCAATGAAAATTCTCTAGATGTGAAGACCTCGTCTAATGCGGGGTAAAATTTCGAGGCCTTTATGACTCTGTGAATGACCTGTTATTGAATGTCGTCCACCAATTCTCGTCCAGTGTAGAGGAACTGTATTACGAGGGTCCAGTCAGGTCCTAACCCGAATTAGCTTGAAAAAAAAGGCTTGCGTCGAATTTAGCGATTATGTAACATTTTTTTTTATTTTCTGAATTAAAATGTCCAACCGTTTTACTTTTACAGTGGGTAGTTACAGGGTGTATGATCGCTAATAGTGATTGAGATAGAGCATGATTCTTAGCGGTTCAGCTATAAAGTAAGAGTTGAAGCCAATCTTATGAAATTCCATGTAGCTTTTCAAAATATTGGTAAAATATTTAAGGTTGATTTGCCGTACTGATGAGAAAATAATTTAAAATTTTAAAAAATTCTCTAAGTCAGTAATATGATACAATAGGATAAGGATTCTCTAATTCTAACTTTTAGGGAATCTGCCAACACTAGACACGGAATCAATTCTATGACATGGTGAAATCATGGAAAGACTGCATTACCTATCCACTTCACCATATACTTGTTGTTAGTCACAGATCTTTTAACTTCAGAAGATCCTCACTTCATTTTGCCCAAATATTGAGGTTAATTCAAGGGCAGTCTGTATGCATTCTATTTTCCCTCACTGTGTCAGTTGCATCATAATTCCTGGCACTTGGATATTTCTAAATTCTTTTTCATAACCTTCTGCTCATCTGGGAATATCTCTTTGATTAATGTCAAAATTTACGAGGTGGCTATCTTGGTATTGAGGTACCTAACTGGATACCCAGATCATATAGTCTTCCCCTGAACGAGTTGGTTACTTCCAAGCCTCCCAAAATATGACACAATCGATTCGTCAAAGCTAAAGCCCTGTTCTTTGACATTCTTGCCAAAGTTATTCTTTGCCATGTCCATAGGAAAGTATCTGGGTCATTCCATATCAACTCAATCAAGCCCCCACACCCACCATCTCATATTTTCATAAGTTTTTCTTAATTGTTAGAGTCGACCTTAGTTTAGAAAAATCCAAAATATTTGAGCTCAAATGTATATTATTTCATAAGTATGAATATATGTATACTACAAGGCTCAGGAAAATTCTGCCCATCTGTCAAATTGTGCAAATCAACTGCTTTTGTACCCCTGTAAAAACTAATATATGTTAGCAAAGGTGGTAAAAATTTTAGATGCCATAGACATTTATCTCAGTTTTTAGAAATGCTATTGCAAATATTCTAATTTGTAAATTTTGAAACAAGGTAGTTGAGACAGATTTACACCAAAAAATGGCATTTGCTGACTCATGTGCAAATCACATTTATCATGTTAATGCCATTCAAATCAGATTAAGCATTGTAAATATGTATTACCATCTTTAAAGTCGTTTGAGGTTCAGGCAATGACAAATAAGGAGGTTAGTGCATACTGCTTTAAACAATTCAGTCTCCTACTTGGTGTCCCATTTTTGTTGTTAAAAGTTGAAAAAGTGGCATTTTGCGTCAAAGGACAAAAGCAAGTGGTATTTTTCTCTAACTGTATCAAAAAATAAGCCCAACATTGGCCCAAATCTCAAAACAATTGAATTAAAATTTCTTCATAAAAGCTAACTACAAATGCGTAAGTCGGAAGCCAAGTAGGGTTTTTTTCACCTTTTTGTTATTATTGTTCACCAAGCCCACAGCAACTGAGAGTATATGTTATTTTTTCATCTGATCTATCCTCTCGTTGACATCTATTGGTAGTATGATTCTTTTATTTCTCTTAATTGTGCACAGCTAGCATTTGTATTTATTTTATATTGTTATAGCTATCCTATGTCTCAAAGATCACATTAAAGTCTCTTACTAATAGACTTTTCCAAACCAAATTGACCAAATAGATTTTTTTTTAATTAATATAAAGTTAAAAGATTTAAGTTTCTCCTGGTGAATGACATTTATAAACTCTTCTCGGGCTCTGCACCAGTTGATTGGCTTCATGTTTGCCAACGCTCCAAGGTCACAGACACTGTGATATATCTCCTCCCCGTAGAGGTGAATGATAAAAGATTTAAGTTTAAGTTATAAATGTCATTCACCAGGAGAAACTTAAATCTTTTATCATTCACCTCTACGGGGAGGAGATATATCACAGTGTCTGTGACCTTGGAGCGTTGGCAAACATGAAGCCAATCAACTGGTGCAGAGCCCGAGAAGAGTTTATAATATAAAGTTATTTTCCTGGAGCTTTTAGGTGATTAATTCATGTTTAATCTGTTCCTCTTTTGCCAACGTTTCGCATATTTATTGCTTCATCAGGGCTACAATGAATATTAATATTTGTATTGTACATAAAATGAATACAGTTTACAATTTAGGCATTTAGATTTTTTTTAAGTATATTTTTCCAAAATCTATTTGGTCAGGTAGAATTTTGTTCCAGTAAAACTCTTTCCTATCATTCCTGTTCCTGGAACATGAAGGCCCATAAATGTTTATTATAAGTATGTTTTCGATAATTGCAGCAATTATAAATCCTGATATACTTATTTTTATCTTTTCTATTTTTAGACCCTTATTGTAAATGTTTGCCTGAGATTTCTTCTGGGTTTATTATTATAACATACTGTTCTCTGTTCACCCAGAGATGCTCATGATTTCTTGTATGAGCATTATATCACTTTTATTTGTTGACAATAATTTGTAGACTATTTTCTCTTGTTTGTGAATAGCCTAACAGGAGAGATGGATGCAATATTTAGCCAATTTTAGCTTTAATTTTTTTAAAATTATTTGATGTATTTATTTTTGTTTATAATTTGTGCTTTTTGTAGTCTTCACTTTTCCCCCTGGGGTTATTGTCATTTCCAATCGCCTTGTTTCCGAACTAGCTAATTTTTGTGTTTTAAGTGAGCCCTGCATGAAAAGAAGTACATACACATTTAAAATAAATTTCCTTCCTATCTACTTAACATGAACAACATATTTCTTCCTTTTTGGAGACAGTATGGCCATATTTTTTTTTAAAGTTATAATTATGACAATTTTGTTATCATTTGAAATCTTTTCATTTGGGTACTTTGTCCTCTAATTATCTAAAATACTACTCTTTTATTAAATCATTTACGCTTGCTCAACTTTTTAACAAATTCTTTTCTTGCAATCCTAATTTAGTTTTCTGCTTCTAGTATTCCAAAGTTCATATGCCTTCTTGCTATTTGTTTTCCTTGGAAGAGGATGTCAGAGTAATCCATCTCCTCCTGGCTGGTTGCTTTCTCAGCCCACAGTCTTCCGTGGGTTGGGAAGTCTGTCACCTCCTTCCTTCCTGTCCTTCTCTGTCATGTTGCCTTCTCCATTGTACTGTCGTTTTGTTGTATTTTTACTTCCTCCTGATGTCTGGAAAGGCTGTTGTCCGAAAAGGACGAGACTTACCCACCTTCCTTTTAGCTCTCTCCCTTGACTTAACCCCTTCCCATGTCTGCCCCTGGTGCCTCTTCCATCTCACTGTCATCCTCTGACCTTCCTTATCTGCTCCCTCTGCTCCTTTAACCCCCACTTCCCCCTTTGAATCTGCCCCCTCCCTGGTCCTCCTCCCACTTTCAAAAGTTCCTCTACTTTAATTTTCATCGGCACGTCCCCTTCCACTTTCATTTTTTCCCCTTTCGTTGATTCCCCTCCTTTCCGTTTTGGGTCTTCTGCTGCCCCCATCTCCCCAAGTCCTTTTATGTCATTTTCTGGGCTCATGGTCACTCTCCCTTTTTTCTTCTCCTCCTCTGCCTCCTTACCCTTCTTCCCCTCCCCTCCCACCCCCATTGGCAGTTCCATGACTCTTCGCTCCTCACTCACACCAATTTTGCAACCTTATGTTTTGATGAGGTTTACTCTCGCCACCATTTAACGCTCCCACCCTCACCTTGGCTGGCTGCTGTAACTGCCCCTCCCCCCCCTTTCACCCTTGTAGTCTTTTCACTCCCCTCTGCCTCCTTTGGATCAATACTTTTATTATTCTTCCTTTCCCTTCCGTTTTCTGCTTTAGATCAATACTTGCTATTTTGCAGGCCATTTCAATAACAGGGGGAACTTCTGCGACCGTCGTCTTGTATAATGTCATTTATGGATGCTTCTCCACTGCCAGAGGATTCTCCCAATTTTTCCACATCCATATTCAAATCCTGGGGCCCCAGCATGTTTATAGTGATTTTATTTGGACTCTCTCCCTTTTCTGTATGAAAACTTTCTTCCTCTTCCCTTCCTCCCACTTCTCTCCTATTCCACATGTGTGATCTCTTTCCCCTTCCATCAACTCTCCTTTTGCCATTCCTTGTCCCTCTCCCCAACCCTATAGGACTCCAAAGTAGGAACCCTTTATAAAAAAATGTTGTACTACTGTCTCAGATGCTCCACTTTGAGCATAAGGTCTGGCAGGCAGGTTTGAGGCTGACTTGCATAATGGATACATGCCTTTAGAGGTAGGAATGGGATATAACTCGGTGTGTGTATTTCCACAACCTTTTTTATTATTCTAGTTCTGGTCCCATGTATAAAATAGTCCTATCCCTATCCATTTCGCAACTAGGTAGTTAATAATTTTGCTATACTTTCCCTCTTCTTTTTGTACCTCTTGATGGAGTATTTCAAACAATAGGTTTCAAACATTTACTTTTGAAACTTTTTCTGAAACTGATTCTCCACCTGTGAAACTTTTTTCATTTTTCTTTAACAGAAATAGGTATGGAGCTCTTGACACCTGTATCACTTTGTCCAGTTTTTCTTGAGGTGTCACTTTTACAAATAACTGCCTTCCATAAGTATCCATCTGTATTCCAACTAGGTAATATGTTGTAAATCTGTGGTCAACAGCAATAGAACGATGGACCTCTAGGGTGTGCAGGATGTCCTTTTTCCTATTGAAGAAATTTATAAAAGTATTCCTCCTTCGCAATTGGGTCGCCATCTCGCTGTGCTATTCCTGCGGCCATTTGAGTGACTACAGAGAAGTTGAGCAGGCATCCGAAACTCTTTTCAGAACCACTTGTATATTCCTACAAATTTGTTATGTTTGGTGTAATACACTATTCCACCGCACCACATGTCTGTGAACAGAGACGAAGTAACTTGCCTCCCAGCAATCACCAGCTCAATTTCCAGGCACCACACAAGCAATGATAGCTCACATTAGCTTTCATTAACACATTCTTCTCCATTGTGTCTCACGATGCATGACAGTCTCTCTGTGGGGATTTTGAAGGTGATTGAAATATTGCTGGGCCAACTGACAGACAACACCAAAATTCCTTGCTTTTCATGTGAATGGGACTTCTTGGAACAAGGTTGGAAAAGCTGCTCAGAAGCAGTGGCTAATAAGAAGTATATTCACACGTGGCACAAAAAAAACATGGTTTTACTTCCACTGATGTATCTCTCATAAATACTGTTGCCACTTTTTCACATGAAACTTGGCTTCATACAGTAATTTGTGGCATCTTTCAGCAGGGACAGTAAAGGCTTTACATATCTTGGTGTTAAGTTTCCATTAATCATGTCTGAAAATTGAAAGCTGGCATTTTTAGAGGCCTGAAAGTATGGTAATTAATATTGGACCATGTTTTTTAAAAAACCATGAGTGAGTGCAAAGTATCTGCGTGGACTGTGTAAAAAACTGTGGCACATAACTTTTTATAAGCACAAAGACTTTAAATTACATCATTTTAACCAAGGGGATGTTGGAATCCTATAAACTGATAGGTTGTGATGTGAACATCAATATTCACTTGGTTCACGGTGATCTAAGACCCCTAGAGACTCTGAGGCTACTCGCTAGGCTTAGTTTGCTAGAGAAATTCAGAACGGATGTGTTTCAGAGCAACACAGACAATACTAGCATGATGCCATACTACATCTCTTGGTCTGACAGTAGCGATAAAATAAGAGAGATACATTGCCAAACAGATAGGTACAAAAACTCGTTCTTTCCGTGCACAATAAGTGACCACAATAAAAACTGAGTTCTGCTAAATACACTCCCATGATACATGTCACCATTTCACCTCCCAAAACCTTACATCTTTACACTGCTGGTGACCCAACATACTACTCTACATATAACTACTGCTACATAGCCTCGGCTCACCCTCTTGGGAAGCCCCCACCCAACCCTACTCACTCACTCCCTTCAACCTCTCTCCCCCACACCTCTACAGTCCCCTCCCCACTCTCTCTAGTATATAAATTGTTGCACCAAATGTATCTTCATCTGATGATGACGTTAATCGTCAAAACCATGGTCGTAAGTCATTTAAATCCATTGTGGAAAAACAAAGTTTACCCTGTTCATACAAAATACTGTTGGATGTTTAATAGACGCTAAAGAAATCCCAGGGAGACCACAGTTCACTTCCTGCGAAAGTCATCACACAAATGCTATGCTTATACTGTGGGTTGAGTAAACATAAAATCTTCAAATACAGTAAAGGGGAGCCCAGGGGCAAACATTTGGTGTATTTACTTTGAAATATGTAATTTTGTAAATCTATTTCTTACTCATTTATTTTGTCCCTCCAGAGAACATTTTCACTCACTACTAATGTTGTAATGTAACTATTTCATTAAAAGAAAAAAAATTGTTTTTTTTTTAATTTTCAAATTTTAGTGATTTGTGGAAGAAACCTTATGTGATATGGAATTTTGATGTCATTTTTGTTACCCACAGACAAAATCCCTTCTGGTATATATCTTCATGAAAAAATATATTTTTCATGTTAGTGGACTGTCTGCACAAATAGACCAATTTTTTAGGTTCATTAAAAATTCTTCTATTTTAAACACCTGAATTGAGTTAAAACATAGGCCTATGACATTGAAGTCTTCAACATTGTAGTTTTCAATACATGTGAATTGACGTGAAGTTTAAAAAATCCAGAAAAATATCAAGAAGTTATAAGAAATTTTATTTTTGTGATACACTACCAACTAGTACCTAACGGCACTGCTATGCATTGATGAGTACCCTATGAGCCTCTCCTGGGACATGTGCCAATTGGGCATCATGACTCCAGCCATGAGAAAGGGAGGGAATAGAGAAAATAAATTGGGATAAGTTTGGGAGATAGGGTGAAATGTGGATTGACCAAGTGTTCTAATGTTTTATTGTTCACATTAGAGCCCTTTATCATGCCTGGAAATTTAATTATGAACTTCATTAGTGTTATCCTAAAATATTCCACCGGTATCAATTTTAGAGAGAAAGTGTGGAGTTAAAATAATGTCCAACATATTGTCAAGGCACTCTTTATTGGATTGCGTCAAGTAATCTTTGACATGTATGTCTTCTCCAAATCTCTAGTCAAATGGATTCTAGTCCTTCCATCAGCTGAATTGCATTCTACTTACTGCAAGCCTTTTTGAGCAAAGTATATTGCTGTACTTAATATTTTGTGTGCATTGTGTTTCACAGCTGTTTGTACAGGAACCTAAATGCTCTCAATATTTTCACAGTGTAACCAAATTAAATCCCCCCTTTGACTTTTTCAATGTAGAGACTTCTTGCTTTTTGCTTGGTGTGTCATACTTTCTTCAATGCAGTCCTGCATGTGCTCTGTAAGTCTTTTTCCATGACAGTAAATGTATGCAAGTAGCAAATATGTCATTTGATAATGGTCTGCAACTTCTGGGAAATGGATAATTTGATACGGGCTGAAAAAGTAAAATTTATATGTGTGACAGAATGGCTGTTGTTATTATATGATTATTTGTATTTCAGAGCCATTCGTGGAACTACTGCTGCTGAGTTCGAAGCTAACTTAAAGCGAATCTATGAAGTGAATACCGTGCAAGGATTTTGGGCAGTTCTGAGACACATACCACCAGCAAATGAGCTCAAGCCACGCTACAGTTACCATTTGATGCGAGGCACAAGGAGGCCTCTATGGGAGGAAATAGACAACATGAAAGGAGGAACGTGGAGGTTGAAATGCAGCAAAAGAGATACAGTAAGTTTTTGAGATATAATATGATTACTATCCTTGAAATATAATATGATGGCTGAAAAAGGTAGTACTACTTAGCAGACCTTAGTAGACCTCAGTATCTGTGATGTACACTTTGATCATGCTGGGCTGTTAAATCATTCTGAATCCCTTTAAAACTTACCAGATTTATGGCCATCGTATATTCTGAATGACTAATACCTAGTTTTAACCGCTGCTCATATGCATATTGTTTACAGTGGAGAATTTGTCTGCAATGGAATAATGTCCAGCTATATGGTAATAGGTTTAAGAATGTGCCATAAGTACAAGCATGAGTTTTGTTTTCTCGTGAATTACACATACCTACTTTTCCACTTCATGAACATCAGATATTTGGCAATCACGTCACCCCTTAGAGATTGAAAGGTGATGTACTAATCTATTTTTACTTGATAAATCCTAATAAACAATCTGAAACCCGTATGAGACTGAAAGAGGAACAATTATTTGATTCTTATTCTTAATATGTGGGCAACTCATGAGGAACAAGATTGACTATTGGACAAATGGGTACAGCAGTGTGTTACCCTCATAATTACATTTCATTTTGTTAACGGAGTGTAGTACCTAAGCAAACATCTTCTGCACCTCTAATCCACTATGGTTCCTCTTTCTCCTTCTTTTTCATGCTTGATAACCTTACCCATATTGTATCTCTTACCTTTTGGTTGATTTTGGAATCATGTAAAATGACTTGATTAAACCAGGCTCAATTTTGTGGCTCTGCATCCTAACACATAAAGTTAGTAAAACTTAGCAAAGGCCGTGTTCCAATCCATATTGAGGCATGCTTGCATATTAAATTTTTGCGCATTCGGGAAGTGATGTCACATTTTCAACCATTGAACATACTTGATGTATACTACAGCGTGGCGATTGTCAGGGAAAACCTGGAATTGTCCGGGAATTTTGAATTTCTGGAAAAGTCGGGGAATTCTCGTAACTGTTAGGAAGAAACTGGAATAGGAATCCTCGTTATTTTTCTACCATTACGTTTATCGGCCAGTCATTCCCGCCCTTAATTTCACCAACTTTAACTAATGTTTGTCGCTGACGTGCATGGAATAAGCACCGTCAATTCGTGGAGCATTCAGTTGTGAATCTTAGTTATTTAGTTGTGAATCAGATGTACAATGTATCCCTTTTGTATATCCTTATTGCGATATTTGCCTAGTTGTGTTAAAAATCATGATCACAATTGCTCATCACAAGGAATCCGAGGCTATGTTGTTCGGAAACTTTTACCTCGCTTTTTTTTTAACTTCCGAAACTCAGGTCGAGAGGTAGCTGGAGCACACTAGGTTATAGTAAATACATGCTTGCTGTTCTAAAAATACGAGACGATGATTAGAAAATTTTAAGCTGTCGTAGAAAATTTAATTCAGCAAAAAAAATATTCCAATAATAGGTGACCTTTTGGCGATCTGTCAGGGAAATTGGTAAATCCATCAGGGAAAAGTGAGGGAAAGGTCAGGGAATTTGAAAATTGGATATCAGTAGTCACCCTGTACTAAATTACTGGTATGGGCTAGTGCAAGGTGAGGCTTACAACTCGGCAGTACCTGTCATACTAATCCATCATAGCATCCTTGTGAAGCCGCACTAAACATTTTAGTTAATTTTAAAATATAATGAAATCGACTGAATTTGGATTTAGTCTTCAGTTTTTTTTAGTAAACAACATGCACCCGTAAGTTACTAGTATAGTGCTGAAAATTATTTGTGAGCCATTTTATTCTTTTTGCCTTATCCTATCACATATATAGTGGTTCAGCCCTGCTCAAATTTAATTGATAGGGGTTTAATTCCCTGTGATGTTGTTCATTATTAATTTCAGTTTTCCTGCTTACCTTCATTAACATTCATGAATGCTTACCAACATGTTTTTGTTTTTACTTCAGTGGCGACCGCATTCAAATATGAGCACTAGCTGTCCATTCAATTAGTCATTACACCCCAAACATATCTGACCCATAATACATGGCACGTACTAGCGGCTGTACTTAGAGATGGATAAATTGCCTTAATTTTTGTTTGAGGTTAATTACTGTGGTTAATTACCATAATTTTCCAGTAATTTTTTATTTTCTGCAATAAATAGCTAACAGAGGATTTATTAGGAAATCCAATAGCAATAGCAAGGGGTTACATACATACATTCATACCAATCACACCATTCCCTTCCGGGGTAGGCAGAGTCACTAAATTTCACTCATAAATACTCATATTTGTAAGCAAGGGGTTCTGCATCTACATCTACATAATACCCTGCGAGCCCCCACATGGGCGTGTGGGAGGTCACCTGCCATGTAAAGGTGTAAGATTTTTTGGAGATGAAAAGGTGACATGAATTATTGGAGTGTATTCAGTGGAGCTTAATTTTTATTATGGTTGCTTATTGTTCATGGAAAAAATGAGTTTTTGTACCTATCTGTTTGGCAGTGTATCTCTCTTATTTTATCGCATAAGTCAGACCTAGAGATGTCATGAGGAGTCATGATAATATTCTCTATGTCGCTCTGAAAAATATCAGTTCTAAATTTATCAAGCAGCCTAAGCCTAGCGTGCAGCCTTCAAGTATCTAGGGGCTCCCACCTTAATCCCTCTAAAAGTTGTGAGACCCCAAATGTATGCTAGTAGCAGTTTTAATGAAACGCTGTGCTTTCCTTTGTATTTTATTAATTTTTATGGTTAAATCTTTTTGACCAGGGTCCCAAATGCTCGCGGTGTTTTCGAGGTGTGGCCTAACCAGAGCGAAGTAGCATCTCTCTTTGACTTTTTCATCCGAGGACCTTCCATTATACGTTTAGCAAAACCTAGTTTCTTTAATGTTGCGCCACTTATGTTTTGTATGTGTAATCCCCACAATATATCAGAAGTTAAGGTTATTCCAAGATATTTTACTGTATCTGAAGGTTTTATGTTTACTCCACCCACAGTCTACTGTCGGCGCAGAAATTATGTGCACTCGAGTTTGGGTACAAATAAAAAGTTAACGAAATGACTTACAGAGAAACTAATGACACCATCATTTTTCTCATTCATTTCTACGTTATGTAATAGTAAATTTTATTTTGTTTGATGAATTTTTATATTTTTTACTACAGTTATAACGTAAAAAGTACCAGTTATTTACGGCACGCGGGAAAAGCTCCAGCTTTGATACTTTGTAACTCAAACACAAGATCCTCAATGTCAACTATATTTATGTAAATGGAGGATAGATATGTTTGCTATAGATTGTGCGAGTTGGAGCTATGTATGTTTCATAGAAATAAAGTTATCATTAATTTTTTAAAGTTATTGCATTTCAAAACTGGGGCATCGTAAGATTTCGTTCTTGGTCTCGTTGCAATCGGCATGCCTTGAACGTTTCCAATATGTTATTGTCCAACACATTGATAAGCGCGTTTAATTTAAATTGAGTGATATTTATAATGGACGAAGTGAGAGGTCCCGGAAGGCGAAATGCCTAGCCAAATCGGTGCTGTGTTGCCGCGTACACCCGCTCGGGCCCCCAGCGCTCGGCGCCTGCCCAAGCCGGCCTGGAAGGCGGCCCTGGTTAACAATGTAATCGCATTCCTTACCCTTTCGCTCATTCACATTTGCAAGTTATTTTTGGCGATGATTCACGTGAGGTATTTAGTAATGCGGTAGCGGTAATGTGGTGATAAAGGTTTGCATTAGAATAAATCTCTGTGTACAAACAAAGTACGGAGAAATAAAATGGCTTGTTAAATCCACCTGACATTTAATAACAAGACGCAAGTTTCAACACAGGTTCTGACGATGGCACGAGGTGTCAAAACCGGGTCTTGCTAATGCATCTCAAGTGGATTCAAAAAATTCATTTCATTTCTCCATTATGGATAACTTGCACAAATTAAAGCCTGCAAACCTTTCCTTTCCTAACACGGAGCTCGAGGCTGCACCGAGCGCTGGGGGCCCGAGCGGGTGTACCACCACCTTTTTCACCAATGCCCTGTGTAGCTAGTTTTTCTTTTTTTTTGTTAGGTCAATGTTTGGAAAGAACTCCTGCTTGCAGCTATTGGAGAACAACTGTCTGGGTTTGTCCACCCAGAGGATGAAATATGTGGGGTTACTGTGTCCATTCGAGAGAAGCCAACAAGCAGGGGAGCTGGTATGTATTCCATTAAAAGCCAACTACATAAGTCCCTTGGCATGATTACTTACGAGAAAAGTGCTACAGAAAGCTTTAGAATCTGTTGTATTGACTCTATTGTTGCTAGTGTGCCCTCAAATTATTATTTACTAGCCGAAGGTTCCCGTTGAAATTCAACGGGTGTGAGAAATATTGAACTTATTCTATTAGAAAACCATAAAAGCCTGAAGAATACAGTCAGCGTGGTCATTTGAGGAGTTCGTTACATATCTTGTAAGTTGTGTTTGTTGTAGTCGAAACACTGACCGTTTTTCAAGTGCACGCAGAGATTAGTGACTGCTGGTCCTCTTTCATGCACGGGAAACCAAAAAATGGGCCAAGCAGACTCATTACTACTTAAATAGTACCCAGGTTCATAGATTGTCACCTCGTTCCCTGGTTCTCTTGAGCCGTCTTCTGAGTGAATGACGGCTTGATCGCTTCCCTTGTGTACATACTTTGGCATATATTGGCATTCAATGACCTAATTGAGTTGCGTTATCCAACGTTGATATGTGCGTTGAGTATTTTTATCAGGATTGGAGAGTAGGGTACAAGCCAGAGGTTGACAACGTCAAAAGGAGCATTTGCTGCAGCAGCCATGTTTATTTGACATTTGATAGTGATATTTAAGCCTACGTCACCAGGACGGAGCCTTTGACATAAAGGGTAGCCATAATCATTGGTTTTGGTTTCTGAATCAAAAATTATGGTGATTCTTAGAGCAATTGCCAATTTTCATGCATAGATGTCCTTCATTACTATTCGCTGCACGTAAGTATTCTTCCACATTTTATCGTGCATATAGTCTATTTAATTACTTTATTTTTATCGTTTACTATGTAATGATCTTTCATATACATTCAGTGCCCCTATGAGAGGTACTTTGAGAATAGATATTGAAGAGTATACTTGTTATAAATATAAATAGAATTTATCGATTATCCCTTGAAGCAATCTATCATGGGGCCCTTGGGACCGCGGGACCTTCTTTTACAGATTTTCTTTCTACGTGCTATCATGGGCCTGTAGGAAAACATGATATTTAAATGGTAGAGGCATCTAAATCTCTGGTTGCTAAGGAAATATGATATTGTTGATTTCAGAGAAAATGTGAGATTTTTCAGCTAAAAACATGACTTTCACCCGAATACGAAACGTAATAGAAAATTGATTGGAAGAATTAGAATTTTCATTTATTCAGCCATCCAATAAAAAAAATTCCAACCCTCTATCTTGAGTGAAAGTACTTTAAAAAGCAAAAAATAAAAAAACTGCACCGAACCCAATGATTAGCATGGACCACCAGAGGGGCCTTTGGGGGGCCTTAGGGGACCCTGAGGGCTTTTTAATATACCTTATATTACCCACATATATTTTCTTTCAAGATGCCAAATTTCAGTTCAACCGGTCCAGCAGTTTTTGCATGATTGAGTAACAAACATCCAAACATACAAAATTTCACATTTATAATATAAGTAGGATTTTAAGGCAGTCAAGAAGTTATAGCAGATTTTAATGGAAAAATACTATCTCTGGCAAAGTTTTATCTTGGCTGCCCCCATGTTTTCTCAAATTTTTCTTCATCACAGTATGCTTCCTATCTCTCTTCATGTTATACACCTAGCCTATTCTTCATCTTCCTCTTTCCCACATAATCAACATCCTGTCATCTATCTTGGCGTACAACATTCTTTTGCCCCTCTGTTCCCCCCCATTTCTCTCCCTCCTCATGTCCTTCTCTTCCAGCTTCCTCTTCTCACCCACCATATTGTGCCCTTCTCTTTTTCCTTTGCAGCATTCGAGTATTTGCAGTACATTTGCTGGCCATCCTTACTCACTTTTACTCTTACCTGGCATTAAAACGTTCAGGGAATGTTATAATGTGACCATTTAGTGCCATGGGTATTCCAGAACCATCAATCGCAACAAAACAAAGTGTGTTGATAAAAGCCAGTGAAACATGAATATTAGAGAATATTTTAAGTTCTTAAGTGAATGTGTAGAAGTGAATAGTCATGAAGTCATTTTGTAGCTATTTATGCTAGTGAGCAAGTCCGTTGCAGGCACCTTTCGAATAGGAGAGTACTTTTTAATGATTTATTCATGTGAGGTCTTTGAGGATTCACTTACTTGTTGATGTGTGCCTTGAGGAAATGGCAGTAAGGACAAATTCCAAGTCTTATGTAATTGCTTCCTATTGAATCACCATTGTTTTTATCCCTGACCTACGATTTGATTTATTATCAAGAATAGTGTAATAAATGCTGTTATCAGGATTATTATGTATTGATAGTCTTTATTGAAATTACCCATTGTGCATAAATTTGTCTAATTATTTAATGTTTGACATTATACTTTATACATTTATGTACATCCCTGTGCAGTAATCCCATATCTAGCCATCCACATGGGTGAAGATGTATTTGTCCCACCACGAACTCTGCGAATGTCTGCACAAGATTTAGGTCAGGCAACATTACAACCTTTTGGGAACATTATTGCGGTTAGTTTCTGTGACATTCTCGGGGTTATGATAGAACATTCTCATAGCATTCCATGAATGATTGGGAGCATCATCGGTTGTTTCTTTCTCTCCATCTTACTTTCTCCATTCTCCTCATAACTCACATCTCACTCATCTCCAATGCAACATAATTTCTCATCTGGCCAGTGTACATTATTCCCCTAATATCAGCACAGTTAAATACTGTTGTTCATCATATATGAGGATGTGTGTCCAATACTGTGACCATTCTGCTGGGTCCCTGGTTCCCTGCCACAATGCTGCACAGTGCGTAAAATATTCTGTATATCCTCGCCGATGTGCCCTATGACATAGGCATTCCCCTCAATAGTAATTCACATTTATATCTTATGGAACTTGCGGTGAGAGAAATTTATGTTTCTCAAAGCTCAAAAGCAAGGAAAAAATGTGCACTACTGTACAAAACTTCAAGAAAAAAATTGTAGATGAATTACCTGATGAAAACCTCAAGGTATTTTGATCTTACGTGGGAGAGCTTTAGGGCGAATCTTCAACAGTAGAATCTTTATTGGACACAAACAGCAAAGTTGTCACCAACAGCATTGACAAAGCCAACTTATTAAACCACCACTTAGAAGATGTGTACATTGAGGATGGATTAATATACAATTTAGACATTCCTGACTTTAAAAAGTCGATGGGTGACGTAACTATTCAATGTGATGGAATTACTAAACAACTGCGTTCGATTAGAAGTAAAAGTCCCAAGGCCTGAAGGTCACCTGTGAGTGTGCTCAAGGAGTCAGCACCACATTCACCATTCTCAGAAATTATATTTAGCAAATCATTAATTAAAGGTAGGGTGCCCCAAGACTGGAAAATAACCAATATCTCACCAATATTTAAAAAAAGGAAACAAGTGACCTTGGAAATTAGTGGCCTATATTGTTAACATAACTTTTATGGAAGATCCTCCAACACATTGTTGTTAGCAATATTATGACATTCCTGGTTAGTTGTGACTTCTTACATAGCAGTCTGCATGGTTCTATAAGGATAGGTCCTGCAAAACACAGCTTGCACTCTTCCTTCATGGCATCCTAAAATCAGGTGAATGGAAAAAGCAAGTTTATGCGACACTCCTTGTTTTCAAGAATTTTATCAATATATATTTTCTCATAGCCAAATCCGACTATCATAAAATCTTTCACTAAACTTAAATCATCTTTTAACTGAAAATATGACTGAACCAATTTATCAACATCCTTATAATATTTAGGTCAACCATGAATAATATATTCCTTTAATTTGGAAACAACCGGGTCCTGTTCTGAGGCTTTACTTAATTTTATCCACAATTCTTTAGTTACAGGTAAATTTTCCACCAGCAGGAATACTTGCAACTCTACATCATCATCAAATTCATTATCATCATCATGGTCTCAGCCAGCTGGCAATACATCCCTTGATAAAATATCCCCAAGATGTAAATATTTTCCTGGCTTATAAACTAGTTTCAGATTGTAGGGTTGCAATTTGAGCAACATCCGTTGCAATCTAACCGGAATTTTATGGAGTGGTTTATTATGTAACCCCAAGAGTGGCTTATGGTCAGTTTCCACCATGACACTCTCTTGCCCAAAAATATATTGCCTAAATTTTTCCACTCCAAAACAAACTGCTAGCAGCTCCTTCTCCACTTGAAACAACCAGTTCCACATTCGAGTCCACCTCAATACTAACCATATATGGAGCCCAATCCACTTCCTCATCAAATAAGTCCAAAAACATTTTAGGTATCCTCGAATCCATCCGAAATCCAATCGAGTCAACCCGAGTAATCAGCCCTAATCTTTCACTGCTATCGAGCCCCAAAATATTCACACAATCAATTGATACAATAAAAAACGAAAGAACATAACATAAGTTACCATAGCAACATCGAATCAAACATTTTCCTAAAACAGGAACTATATTCTTAGTGAATGAAGTTATTTTCACTTTAACCCTATCAAGTGTATTCTCACAATAACCCAAGTTTCGAAATTGGTTGATTCCCATTATGTTACACTGAGCTCCAGAATCAACTTTAAATACAGCTGACTTCCCATTTATTTTCAGCTTCACCGTGTACCACTCCAATCAAGAACTTACAGTTTGACACTCGTCGATCTGAAGCGAATCCATTTCAAATGTATTTTCATAATCAACGTCACCGTCTTCTAACACATTAACTTGTCTTCTTGCCCCACAAGCTCTTGAAAAGTGATTTAATTTGTTACAGTTCTTACACACCTTTCCGTACACTGGGCAGCGACCTCTCGCATGGGAGTATCTACAATATTTACACTCGTTTGTCTTCGGAGCCAGCTGATTTTGGCTCTGAACCAACGACTTCACGTTGCATTTATCGTCACTTTAATTAACTTTGTTTGAACTACATTTAAGAAACTTGTGTTGAATCACATCTACCGGTTCATCATTGCACTCAAACTTCACTTGCTGAATTTGTTTGCCAATACATAGTAGCCTGATTTCGTGCAGCTTCTAAAGCCCTATCACTTGATATATTACCCATACCCTGAAGTCTTACTTGCATATCTTTGTCCGAGATTCCACAGATGAAGATGTCCCTAACCAATCCATCTATCAGATCTCCAAATTCACAAACACTATTGAAATGTTTCAAGGAAGCCATGTCCTGCTCATACAGCTCATTTACCTCTTGCTTTCTCGTGAAATCTCGTACCAAGGTCGATGGTAAGGTCTTCAGATCCCTCGTGTCATCTCTTGACCTTAAAGGATTACTCAGGGGTCAAAGGTCACAGGGTGCCATAAATGATTCGGGCCTACAAACAAACAACCGTATCGAATCATAGGAAGGGTGAAGAATTAGATGAAGTTCCCTCGTCCTGTTTGTCTTCTCCTGACCTCCAAGGACTATTTTGAGATCAATGGTCACAGATGTTAGAAATGGCCAAACGGGGAAACAAACATGATGAATCTGAGACTTTTAAGACTGCCAAAGTCAATGGTGATGAATAATCCTGAAAGAAAGACATCGCAAGGCGTGAGGTCAGGGCATCTTGGCGGCCTTGTGACTTGCTTCCCCATCGGAATAAGCCGCTCGCCAAACCTCTGTTGGAGTACATGAATGACCGCCCGGGACCTTTGGGCATGTGGTCCATCCTGCTGGAACCACACTTCCTCAGTGGTGCCGTAATTCTCCCTCTCAATGTCCCGGAACATGTTTTCCTCCAGCGTAGCTCGGTACGTTTCCTTTCTCACGTTCTCCTCAAAAGAGTACGGGTCAAAAACGTGAGTAGCCGTCATAGCCATGAAGACCATCACGTCACACTTGTCGAAGGACTGCTCAACTTGTACGTTGGGGTTGCTTGCAGTCCAATATCGAGCATGAGCGGAAGAAACAGCCCCATTTAAAATGAATTTGGCTTCATCGGAAAACACTAGTTAAAACAAGCACAAATATTTTTTTATAAAAACTCGAATAAAGCAGAAAATATCAAAGCGAAGCATCAAAGGACGTCAAATAATTTCCTGAAACGTGAAAATGGGGTTATTGTTCAGTTTTTCGACCATCGAGTTGCAGAAGTGGACGCTTTCTCCATAGTCTCCCTCACAAAGCTCCTACACCATTCTGACTTTGTACGGCTTCAATTTCAGCATCCTCAATATTTGTTGCAAGGTCGATCTGGGGATGTTCAATGAAAGCGCTGGCGGCGCATGGAACGCGATGGAGATGCCATGACCGAAACCACTACTGCCTGTCCCTGCTCTGTTGAGGTTGATACTTCCGAAGAGCGTCTGTTTTGGACCCTAAAAAATCTCAGGTTCATCATGTTTGTTTCCCCCTCTCGCCATTTCTAACATCTGTGACCAATGATCTCAGCGTAGCCCTTAGAGGACAGGAGACGACAAACAGGACCAGGGAACTTCATCTAAGTATCCACCTTTTTGAAGCTACAATTTGACACGTCTGTTGCCCTGATTTCCTTCGCTACACCAGGTGAACTTTCACCCCTGCCCAGTCGATCAAGGATAGAGAATTCCTGGAGGGTCTTTACCATCGTATTAGCCACTTCTGAAACATATGATTCGACCCTGTTGTAGGTCCGCTTCGATATTTGTCCCCCTGTGACCTTTCACCCCAGAGTTACCCTTTAAGGTCAAGGAATGACAAGATTGACCTGAAGATCTTACCATCGACCTTGGCACCTTTTTAATCATATGATTCGATTCGTTTGTGGCCTCGATTCACTTTTGTCACCCTGTGACCCTTGACCCCAGAGTAGCCCTTGAAGGTCAAGAGATGACACGAGGGATCTGAAGACCTTACCATCGACCTTGGTACCTTTTTAAACCTATGATTCGATACATTTGTTGGCTCGATTCATCTTTGGCACCCCTGTGACCTTTGACCCCGGAGTTACCCTTTAAGGTCAAGGAATGACAAGATTGACCTGAAGATCTTACCATCGACCTTGGCACCTTTTTAATCATATGATTCGATTCGTTTGTGGCCTCGATTCATTTTTGTCACCCTGTGACCCTTGACCCCAGAGTAGCCCTTGAAGGTCAAGAGATGACAAGAGGGATCTGAAGACCTTACCATCGACCTTGGCATCTTTTTAAACCTATGATTCGATACATTTGTTGGCTCGATTCATTTTTGGCACCCCTGTGACCTTTGACCCCGGAGTTACCCTTTAAGGTCAAGGAATGACAAGAGTGACCTGAAGATCTTACCATCGACCTTGGCACCTTTTTAAACCTGTGTTTCGACCGGTTTGTAGGGGGCGATTCACTTTTGGTCACTCCTGTGACCTTGACTGTGTCCTTTCAGGGGTCACGGTTGCATTTTCGAACTCGAAAGCTCTTCTAATTTGTTCTTCGTGCCCAAAAACCTAATAATTGAAAGTTTCGAAAAAGAATTCTGTCTTTTTTGTATTTCGAATAATTTAACATTGAAAGCCCATAAGCAAACTTTGGATTTTTGGTTGGACCTTATTTCTGGGGTCAAAAAGTCAAATTTATAAAATTTTGCTTACACTCAACAAAACTTACAACCTTTTTCTACCCAGGTACCAAATTTCATCTATTTGGCATAAAATATAGTGCCTAAAATTACAGGTCAAAAATGACACACGATCAATGGGACACTCTGTATATGTAGATACATGTAATGTATAAAATCTTAGTGAATTCACCTCAGTGCACTTCTTTCAAAAGTCATCACACAAACACCATGCCTACACTGTGGGTGGAGTAATGAAATCTTTAGATACATTTAAATATCTTGGAATTACCTTAACATTTGATATATTGTGAGGAACACACAAAACGTATATGGCACAGCATTTAAGAAACTTGGTTTTGTAAAAGATATAATAGGAAGGTCCTCTAATGAAAATGTAAAAGAGAGGTGCTACTCTGCTCTGATTGGGCCACCTCTAGAATATGACACAAGCATTTGGTACCCTGGACAGAAAGATTTAACCAAAAAGTTAATAAAATACAAAGTAAAGATGCACACTCCATTAAAAACTGCTATGAGCGAATATATAGTGTTTCACAACTTTTACAGGGATTAAGGTGGGTGTCCCTAGAGACTTGGAGGCTACACGCTAGGCTTTGTTTACTGGTCTGTTACTGAGTGACATGGAGAATATTATTGTCACTGCACACTACATTGCTAGGTCTGACAGAAGCGAAATAAGAGAGTTACTGTGCCAAACAGATAGTTACAAAACCTTGTTCTCTCTGTGCCCAATAAGCAACTTTAATAAAAACTGAGCTCAACTCAATATAATCTCACAGTCTGTGTCACCATTTCACGTCCCAAAGCCTTATCCCTGACATCTTTACACGGCTGTTGTACTAACACCTCCTGCCACACGTCCATGCAGCGGCTCGCTGGGTAATGTCATTGCAGATTCCAATCACAGTGGTTGGGAATTTTTTTTCACAATTTCAGTATTAAAAATAATTATGTGCATGATGCATGAGGGTGCATAGCAAAATCGTCAATGTGGACCTCTCATTCTCTTTCATCAGTGTCTCTCTCTCTACTGTAAACATACATATCAATCACGCCGTTCCCTTCCGGGGTAGGCACAGTCACAAAGTTTCACTCATAAATACATACTTGTACACCTAACTCTGCTTCAATAATTTCCTCCATACTGACCTATCCTTGCAAACCTCATTTACCCCCATACACTGGTTCATACACACCCTCCTGTTTTTAAAACTCCTAATATTCCTCCTCCTAAGAATTTCCTCAACCACATTTAACCACAATTTTTTGGCCTACCTCTACCTCTAGCACCATTCATTTCACACTTGTATATCTGTTTCGTTATTCGACTCTCATAAATTCTCTCAACATGGCAAAACCAACGATGCACACTTCTTTCATATATGTCCATTACTGGAGCATCTGACCCACATTCATTTATTACCCACTCATTCCTGACCCTATCCATTCTACTTTTGCCGCAAACACTCCTTAGTTAACTCATACCCACGGCGTCTAGTCTACTCTTATTCTATCCTGACATACCCATGTTTCATTACCATACAACCAAGTGTGGAGAAGTACGCTTTTGTACACGGCAATTTTGGCTTCCTTAGACAGGCACTCATTCCTTGATATGCTCCACATGCTACCTACCACTTTCCTTCCAGCATTCGCACTCTTCTCTCGCATTCGTCTCTTTATCTCCTCGACTATCCGTCCGTCTTTCGCAAAATTCTTACCTAAGTACACAAAATCATCCCCTTGTTCAATTACTTCACCATTCACCCTCAACATACAGTTATTCTCCCCATTCTCCTTATCAAAAACTTCTACTTTAGTCTTGCACACATTTACCCTCAATTCCATTCTCTCTGTTGATTCATAAAACTTATCTAAGAGCTTCTGCAATCCATCTTGGCTTTCTGAGATCAAAACAGCATCATCAAAATATAGTAGAACTCACACGTTTACATTTCCAATCAAAACACCGTCGTTTTCACTGCATGCATCTCTAACACATTTATCCATAAATACATTAAACTGCCATAGTGACATAACGCATCCTTGCTTGACGCCCTGTTTTATTGCAAACCAATCCATCAGAATCCCGTTAACTCTCACACTTGCCTTACTATTATCATATATCACCATTGTAACATTCCATAACTGCCCACTCACTCCATATTCCTTCCAAACCATCCACAACTTCTTTCTATTTACCCTATCATAGGCCTTTTCTAAATCAACAAATGTACAATACACTTTCTTTCGGACGCCCATACATTTTTCTATCTCTAGCTGAAGCGCGAACACTGGTCATTACATCCTCTCCCAGGCATTGTCACACCCCTGGACACCCCATATTCTGTCAGAAGTATTATTCCTCACTCTTTCGATTAGAATTTTGCTGATTACTTTTCCCGGAATGCTCAATAAACTAATTGCTCGATAATTATTATATCCGGTCTTTCCTCCCTTCCCTTTGTACAATGAAACGATGATTGCATTCCTCCAATCCACTGAAACAACTGAAGCCTGTAAGCGTAAATTATATAGTTCACACAGCCGACAAATGAGTAAATTACCCCCACACTTCAACACCTCACTGGATATCCCATCTGGATATCCCATGCTCGTCCCATTCTCTCTGCTTCAACAATAGAGCATCCTCAAGCATTCAACCGTACTACATTCTTATCTCACTGTCTAGCAACCTCTCATCTTTTACTCTCAACTGCTTACGTGCAACATTCTTCCTTGGCACCCACTTTCTGCCCAGATTCACTTTGGAGAGTACGAAATAGTGGTCTGTTCCACATTCAGCACCCCTCATCACTCTCGTGTCCCACACTAACTCCCTCAATCTCTCCACATACACTAAGACATCAATCATGCTTCTACAATCGCCCCTTTGCCAAGTATTCATGTGTATTCTCTTATGTTTAAACCATGTAGTCGACACAAACAATCCTTGTTCCAAGCACACACTCACCTAGTTATCACCATTATCATTCACTCAAGGATCACCAAAAGGCCCAACCACTCTCTCAGATGCATCCCGCATCACAACAGCCCAGCCATTCATGTCACCTAGTACAATTATTCTCTCACCAGGATTACATTCATTCAAAACCTCTCTCATTTTTTCCCAAAACTCACCTTTCACACTGTCACTCTCTCCATCCACTGGTGCATAGCACGCCCCAATCACAACTTTCCCAATACCTCCTTTCATGCGAACCCAGAGCAATCTAGGGGATACTAACTCATACTTCCTTACCAGTAACTTAGCTGTCTCATTAAGAATAAGTCCTACACCTTGACTGCCGTGTACATCATCGTCAACTCCTGACAACAGTGCCAGACGACCACCATGTATAGTAAAAACATTCCGCCCCTTGCTCTTAGTTTCACATACACACAAAACATCCATTCGTCTTACTTTCATTTCATTCAACAACTCATACTCCTTTCCATATACTCCTCTCACATTCCAAGTACCAATAGTCCGGTTCATAATGCTAAGTCTATTTCTTGATGGGCCAACCTTATTCTACTTCCACCACCCCTCGTGGCTGCGGCTGTCCAAGGCTACTTCGTGACTCTTCGGAGTCAGTTGTAACAGAGTATGCAAGGTTACCAGCCATCGCCGTACCTGCACCATGTGCAGCTTTTCCTGCTAATGGTTATGCCTCTCTACCGGTCAGTTTTGGCACATTTTCGCCGGTGTGCCACAAGAGAAACCAAAGTATAGTAATACCCTAGGCCCGCTTTCACTATTCTATTCAAACAAGGATCCCTTCTGAAAGGACTATCTTGAGAGCCAGCATACCGTTGCTCATACCCACCGCTAGGAGGTATATGCGGTGTACTGACACACCGGGTCACCTCTCTACTGCATACACTACAATATTTGTCTTAGACTTCTCTAAATTCTTTATGTAAAATTCTTACTAAAAGATCTTTTGTGGATTTTTGTCATATGATTATGTGTATGTGTTTTCTTCCAAGTATCTTCCCAACATACATTTTCTTGTGCAATTGAATTTATGTCTTCGGTGTGCATCTGATTCATTTTTGATGATCCTAAAGTGAATTCAACTCTTTCCTCTCAGGTATGGGAGAAGATCTTGTTCAAATCTGGAATACCCGTGCAGATCTAGCTGAAAAAGGAGAAATAATCGACGCCATTCAGAGATTGTTGCCGGATGTCCATTTCTCCACCAAGTTTTATAAAGGTAGTCTATTTTTACTTGCTTTGTTGAAGTTTTTCATATGAATGCATGTTTATATAAGTCCAATTTCAGCCTATTCTGTTTGTACAGTGCCTGGCTGAAGCTCAGTGGTATAAATTATGCTCTGGAGACTGATTCCCCTTGTATCCATTGGTAATTTTATCGGGGATCCTAAACTTGTTTATTTTATCAATGAAAAAGTCACTTTCCTCTAATGGGATTTGAACCCAGTTCTCCATCTTCCAAGTATGCTATCAGCACTTTCATTGACCCACTAACCATTTTGATGCCAGTTGGCTTACCTTATGGGAAGCTGATACAGAGGGTTCCATTTGCCTATATATCAACTGAAATTTTTATATTAACACAAGCATAGTTGCCTCTGACATTTCCCTGAGCTAAATGTCCTTTGGAAGATAACACTCATGTGTGAAATTACCATGAGAAAATGATTTCACTCATGAGATACCTTAGTGTGAGTTATTAATTGAGAAATAATCTAAAGAAAACATGATTTGGTGTCCAGAATTTTGACCAATGGACTAAAAAATGCATACTCTACCCAAAACCTCTTTTTAAAGCCATTACTACTAGCTTCTCATGGTAATGAATAACTTAGTTGAATATGAGTGAATATAAGTAGAGTTTTATGTAGAAATTGTAAAAATAAAAGAGGCAATAAAATAAAGAAGTCTTGTCAGTCAAGCCTCGTGCATTGGCTGTTGTATGCAGATGTTCAGTTAGGCAGAAAGTGGTGGAAAAGTACTTGTTTTTCTTCTGTGTTGAAGCTCACCTTAATTTGATTAGCACATTGCTCACCTGCCAGAGCCATTTGCTGCACTTCTTGTCATAGTGTAAGTTTCATGGTGAAACCTTACAGAATACTGTTAATATTTGCCTCTGTATTTCAGCGCACGTTAGTCACCAAGCCTATGAAGGAGGAAAGGAGTCATCTCCTGGTGCTTTTCATAGAAGAATGTGATTATATGCATTGCTGCTTATGTGATTGACTGTACACTGTGGCAGGGAAGCATATTGGTCTGATTGCAGTCTTCCACTTTGTTTTTGCTGGAAACTGAAAAAAATCATGATGAGGATGAGCATCATAGAATGAGTGCAAGGGTTTATCTCATTCATGTGCCTCCAATTTAATTAATTCCTGGGGTATAGTCATGTTTTTAAATGTACTTTATTGTGCCAATATTTTGTCATATATTTTAGTGGGATATTGGGTAAATATTTACTATTGGAGTTGTAAATTATGAACGGTCCCAAATTTTTTAGAGAAAGTGTTCATTTTGGGCATTCATTTTTGAAAAGTGTGCATGGTCTTTGAATTTAGGAAATTTCAATGTCTACCACCACAGGGAGGAAATTCATTGATTTCAATGACTTTATGGATGACATAAAGTTTCGTCAGGGAAATTAGTCAAGTTTTAGTGCATACATAATCATACCAGGCTAGGTAATTAATTCTATTTTTATAAGTTCCTACTTAGAGAAAACTACAGTGAAGTGCCTTAACTTGCTTTCACTGATCCAATAAAAAGTAAGAAAGAAGTTTAATGATTGTTGGAGCTCAATGGCTCACTAGGAATTTTATTTTGTTAATTTAAATGTTTGTTTCCAATAATTTTGTGAAGTAAAGCCGTGATTAATAGTCTTTCGTGGCACATTAAGCTGATGGCTCTAATCATTGGCTACTAACGTTTGATTGCAAACAGCCACAATGTGCCTCGAAAAACTAAAAGTGCCAAATAAATTTTTAGTTTTATGCATATACTTATTGATGATTGATTATATTTTTTGCTGTTGAAAATGCAAATTGATACATATTTTTTGCTATTGAGGTCTATTTTTCACTATTTCATTTATCCTTGAGCATTTTTATGTTTTGAGAACTTTTAAAGTTAGAATTCCGATCTTTTTTAATGCTAATATGATGTAATTTGATTAATGAGATGGGAGTGTATTGGATGGTTATCCAGTAATGTGACATAGAGTGATAAGAATTACTCTTTTGCTTGGCTGACTGTTATGGAGGTGGTAGTCAACTTTTATTTACTGTTTTTCCATGTTTATAATTCTTATTCGTTTGCCAACCCAGTAAAATATGGCATTCAATTTATCATGTCAAAGTGGTGCAATTTAGACCTTCTCATTCTAGGCTGTTTCCACGTAAGAACCAGTAATGTGTAGTATCAGTCTCTTCTCTAGAGTGTTTTAATTTTTTGGCACACCTACAGTCCACATTAGTTTTAAAAATCCATTGCATTAAAAGTAACTTATTATTTTAGAATGAGTTTCGTTTTGAAAAATTACCGGGAATTATATTTGAGGACCAGAAGTCAAGGGGTCTAAGTAACAAAACCATTGTTTAGAGAAAACTTAAGTCAAAGATGAAAATGTTTGGTACAACCCACTAAGTAGTTAAAAGGCATTACCCTAGATAGCAGCACCTGTCAAGAAAATCACTTGGATCCCTTTACCACGTAAAAGATTAATATTTTCACATCCCATTCCTGTACCTAACTTTTTTTTTTTTTCAAAAATGTCACTTAGACCCCTTGACTTCTGGGGTCCACATTTCTTTTTGGCTCTTATTTAGGTTCTCAGAAAATTAACCCACAAACTGATGTCCATGCCAAATAATTCTGTTGCTTTAAGTTCTGATCACACCTACACTGGATGAAAAGTTGCCTAGGCATGAGAGCTTGCCGAGGAGACAAGTAGTTAACCAATCATTTGAATTAAATTTTATTCTTAAAGAACGCAATCAAGAGTGTATCTAATGCAATAAGATCTTCTTCCTTGCACATTTGCAGTTTCTGGCAATTATCAGCTATACATCTAATGAATCTATCTTTAAAAATCTGAAGGCCATCAGCATTGAAATAGTGATACCTTCTTTGTTGTGGTTTAAGAAAGCATAATTGTCATGTATCTTTTTTAACATGAGAAAAGCTGAGTGAAACTGAGGAACATTTTATTTGCAATTAGGTAACAGGCTAGGTACAATGTGTAAGTGAAATTGTTTGTCCTTTATACTCTGAAATAAATTTTTAAAAGCTATCATTGGATAGTCAAGAAGTACATCTTGTATAATGGGCTGATGTGCTGAGGAAAATAATGAAATAAAGACCTGTGATATTCCTTAATGAATTTTTTATCCCCAACTACTTTTTCAATTAGGCTAATCAATCACATGGCTTCGAAAATTTTGCACTAAATTCTCTGTAGAATTATATTTTTTATTGAGTCCCTCTCAATGGACAATGTGAACTTTTTTTTTTCAATATTTAAAGCTTTGATGGTGATATCAAAATAAATGTAATTTAATTACTCATAATTCCATTGGATGACATTTTTCCTGAAAACTTGTCAGCCTGCTCAAATTCATATATTGATTATGAAGTAGCCCCCCATGATTACCCTATGCTGTTTTGTGGTTTCATGTGTATTCTGTGATACTTCATCTTACACAGTAATGATAATGTCTAATGAACAATGGTGAAGTGATCCAATTTACTCGTAATGCAAATAGCTTTTGTGCAAACATAGAAGTCATTTTCAGTGCTACATATTGATACATGGCTGAATATCTTGAAATATGTAAAGAACAATTTACACTTGGGATAATATCATGCAAGTAATTTCTAGTGTCCTACCTTAAAAATTTGGCTTACTGCTCAATAGTCAAATTTCAGGCAAATGTGTTTTAGCTGGATTTCATTGGGTTTGGCATTCATGTAAGCCTCTCTCAATTTTCTCTTTTGATGAAAAACTTTTTTTTAATAAATTTAAAGTAGGTATTGCATTGTATTTTTAGAATTTTCCAAGGATAGCAGTGGATCTAACAATACTGTTAATTTTGCATCAGGTTATATAGGTAGATGCATTGCAACTCAGGCCATTGGAGACCAGCGGAGCTATTACATGGATAATGATTACTGGGTTCTATTGAAAATTAAGTGTGGAGGAAAATTCAGTCTAATGCCAATCATTGATTAGATTTTGGAATGATGTGAGTTCGAACAGTAAAAAATATATTTAGCGCCTATAGCCTGTTTTGTATTGCAGCTCTTTTCGGTAACGGTGGCACTCATATGTGAGAATGGATATGGGCATACTTCAAGGAGTAGTTAATCACTTACCCTTATTTATTGGTCAAAAGTCATCTGTTTAGTCAAAAATATACATAGATTGGTACCCTTAGTATACTATTGTACACTATATTTTACTATGCTCAGGTATAAATGACGGGGAAGGAAAGATCAGGAACTCAAAATTTTGCAGCTATACATAGGAAACTCTTGAAGAACAATTGTGAGTATTGGAACAAAGAGTAACTACTAATGGGGGAAATAAAAGTCAGATTTCTTGTAAAATTTATCATAAGATCATAGCTGCTGCATAAAACAGCGTCATGAATCTATTGGCTTGTTTGTGGGTGAATACCTCTCTTTTACTATAGGTACATTAATAAGTTGAGAAGGATAGATGTAGAGCAACTCAAGATTTTGTAGTGAGAAGTTGAAATGTTTTTCTTTCCTTCTGGTATGAATTTTATTCTGCATATTTAAGTCCAATAATTTCTAAATTGTTTTCTGTGTGAGCTTATTTATAAAAGCACAACTTAACAATCAATATATGAACTTCAAAATTTGCAATGGCCACAGAGTTCCCTGAAGTAAATTGGAAATCATTGTATGCTTGGGTTTGTTTTGCAATATTTTGGCAGTAAAATCAGCCCCTTGCAATGGATTGATATGCAAACTGTAGGTACCTAATGAATTTGGCATGGACTTTATTGTGAAAAATTGGACGTAAAGGTAACATTTTTAATATGATACTTCTTTCCCTCTGTGTGAGGAAAGACATATAATTTAATGCAGGCTATGTGCTGATATATTCACCTCCAAAAAATAGCCTTACTAAGTGTCTTTCCTGTTATTCAATGGTAGGTTGTTTCCTGTTATTCAATAGTCTTCAGTTGAGAAAAATTTGATTGAGATAATTCTCAACTTATTCTTGGTGATAAACAGTAATGTTAATAATAAAATTTTTTTTTCAATACAGTTGAAAAACACGTATGGAAGAATTTTGATGGATTCTTTAAAAATTAACTGATCAAAATTCAAAATAGTATTTATTTTCAAAAAAGCCCTGGATGTATCAAGGGTATTGTGTTGGATTGCTAGGTTAGAATGATCATATTTTGTAAAAAATATAGGCTTCAAACGGGGATCGGGTCGGTGTGGTGGCTAGAGAACTCGCCTACCACACAGTTGGCCTGGGTTCAAAACCCTGCAGAGGTGGATGTTTTTCAGAGGAAACCTGATCCCTAATCCCTACTTGAGTGTCTTGTGGAGGGCACTTCAGGTACAGCACTGTGTCTATTGGATGAGACTTTAACCGTGGTCCCCTTGGCGCCTTTCCTTAAGAGCAGGCTAATGCTGATGCCGGGTTTCTATCCACCATTCCTCCCTCACCTGTCCCCTATGGCCCAAATGACCTTAGCCGTTGGTCGCCTCCCCAAATATCCAATCCAATTGGCTTCCCTTCTGTGTTAGGCCACCGTCTACTTGCTTCTTTAATCTATGATAATCAGTTGAATATTACATAATCCATACAGGGAGAGTGGACTAGAGGGATGAAATACCCTGAAGTCCTCTGGAAGACTAGGGTGACACACAAATGTTATTTTCATTCATTTGTCCCTTTTTTATGCAAGGAGGAGGTGAAATTTGAGCTTTTGTGAGGGAACTCATGAGGTTTAGGTCATAAAAAAATGCATATCTGGATGTTTTCTAGAAACTCTTCTCCACCTCCAATGAAAATTCTGGCTCCACTCCTGACTTGTGCTGTCTTTTCACTTGGTATGTTCGATTTGTTTTCTGATTTGAGCATCTCCTGTAAGGTAAACAAATGATCTGTGGAGAGCTATCTCTAAACAGTGATATTATTTCTGTAACTATTTTTCTATTCCAAATATATTGTCTTTCCCTTTTAATACTCAAAACAGAGTTGTAAAATATAAGGTTTATGGTTCAGAAATCCTTTTCACATGCATATGACATGTAAAATGCATATTGTAATATTTTTTTAATTTCTGTACTTTGTGAAAAACTTTTAGAACTGTTTTTAGTTATGTCTTTTCTGTGAAGAAAAATTAAAACTTTGTTTAAATATGCTTATGTACCAGATGTTATTGAAATATTTTATATCTGTGCTATGTTTTATCTATCCGTTCCATCACAATTGTGGTGGCCATGTAGTGAAAGGAGGGGAAGGTTTTGTTTTTTACCTCATAGAATGTTGGGAAGACAAGAAATTATCGTTAAAAAATTCTTGCGGGTACCTACTGATCTCCGCATCTGTTTCTTGTGACATCCAGCAACCAGGAAGATAGGAAGAAATTTTTTGGTGTAGAGAACTGGGAATTTTTACATTTCTACAAAAAACCCTGGAAGTTGCATGGCTGCCAATTTCTCTTTTGCAGAGAGAGGGGGTTCAAACTGTGCCTAAGCTTGTCCTCTGCTCTGCTTAACACAGCACTGTGCTCACTAATCATATTATGTTCTGCTGGTGCAGTGCTTCTGCTTGTCACCTGTTTTTTTATTAATCAGTAAGGGTGAAGAAAGGAAAGAGGGAGGTGAAACATAAACTAAAACTTACCACATCCACTCCCCGATGAGTTTTCTTAGAGAACTCTTTGAAGCATAAAACTTCAAAAAGAATATTGCAATGAAAAATAATATGTTCCCATGATTGTGATGGACTTATAGTAAACAAAATGTTGTGTCTTCCACAGATTTATTATTACAAGCACAACCGGTTTCGGTAGTTACACCATCATCAGGTATATTCCTGATGATGGCTTAACTGCTGAAACCGGTTGTGCTTGTAATAATAAATCTGTGACAGACACAAAGTTTTGTTGACAACAATGTCCACCTTCCACCAAGTGAAAACTTCACAATTTCAATCTATTGTGATGCAATATTTGAAACTGTAAGAAAGCTAGTATTACAAATGGTGATTTTGTGGAAACTAAGTCCTGACAGAGACTTGACGATCTTCAGGTTTCTAAAATTTTGGTACAATAAGATATTTTGCAGTATATTGGTCCTTAATATTTGTCAATGTTAAGGATTTAATTTTCATAGAGTAGGAAAATAGTGCCCCGCAGCTCCGAATTTTGACCTCAATGATGGCTTACATAATGGTCAGGATTTAAATGTGATGCCTTTTTGATGATAAGGAGCCAATAATCTAAGTTATATCTTGTTTTTTGGTGACATCTGCATCTATTCCAAGCTCTACCAAGTTTATAATTTCTTTAAAAATTGAATTTTGTTTAGACTTACGTTTGTTTAAGTTGTTAAATCAAAGAAAAATTTCACAGTGTATTTTGCTGATAAGTCATGATACAAAGCTATATAAAAAATTCATGAACTCAATATTCACACATGGCAATAATTATTGTTATCTTTTAATAGTAATTATGAATGTTAGTCCCAGAATTTGGAATGTAAGCATGGGGTTGACGAAACTGCAAATATGTTATCAATGATTGCATCAATTAAGCAAATCTGGATAATCGTAACAAATAGAAACCAAAAATGGATGAAGGTATTATATACTAGGCAGTAGTGGATGAAATTCAGGCTGAGTTTTAGCCTGCTTTGCAGATTTCAAAAATGTTTTTGACTGATTTAGTTGGGAAAAACTTTCAGATTTCATTAATTAAGGTTCTGTTCAACCTATATTATTAAGTATTAATGAATGACATGCGAGCAACTCTATATTCAACTCTAATTTAAAAACAAAACTTGACTCAAGCTGTATAAAAACGCTAGTCGAGTATGTTTGATAAGAGTTTTTATGTGATTAGAAAAACAGTATACTGTACTTGTTATTTTTTGATTTTATACTGTACTTGCACGAATAGGACCTTTTTTTCCCCTTCTGGACTTCCAAATAAAAGTCCTCATTTTGCATTTGGAAGCAAAATCCTTGAAATCGGATCACATTATCAAAATATTTATCACCACTGTGGCTAATTCCAGAGGGTCCAACCTGCACAGAGCCAGCCTTGTGCTTGTCTATGAATATGTTCAAATACACAGAAGGATTGAAATTTTCATGCTGGATTGGTTCTCAAATGATATGACAGCTGAGCAGACAGTTCTTTTACACAAAAGAAAACATCATCTAGAATCGACTGAACTTGATCCCTGAGCTACGGTTGGTCAAACCACTGTAAGATAGAAAGAAATCTGTTTTCTAATCAAATCAATCACTTTTTGTGCCAAATTACTATGCCTGATGGGCTGAATTTTTTATATGAGATCAACAGTTACATTACTCTGACAAAGGGGAAAGTTTGTACTTAATTCCTTCAAGTGTCACCAGAAAAAATGCAAGGAATAGAATGACAGGAGTGAATTTGGGCCTAGTTGTAATTGCCAGTGCAATAACATTAAAATTGCAAGGATTAGATGTGTATAAAAAGGTCCCTGAAGATAAACCACCTGTTACTGTATTAGGGAAGAGATCAAAATATTCAGCTCAGAACCAAATAACTATAGTCTATTGTGCATGGACTTGAGAATTGCTTTACTTCCAACAGCACAGATAGTAGTGAAGACAATGATTTTTAGATTGCAGAGTGTCTACAGGGACTCAAACCTAAAACCTGGAAAAGTAAGAGATGTCCCCTTAGTTCCCAATTCCCTGCATGACCCTCCCTTTTTCACTCTGATCCACCCTCATACGCAGCAAAAAATGGCAAAATTTTTTCAAAATGGTTTTGTTCTTCATAAACCCTTGAAGTTGTGTATTTCACATGCAAATCTTTAAAATTTGCATGATAGCAAAAATGTAGGTCCCTACAATGGTGTAAGCTTAATAAAAAAACGTTGATTTTATATTCATGAAATACTTCTGGGTACTAACATTTTTAATATGATCTGTAATGATGTGACAGCATCAACTAAAATTCGTTTTTATGGCATGCAGTTAAGCTTCTCTGGCTGATAGACTCAACTATAAAAGATGGCTTTTATGGAGATTAAGGGGAGCATAATGAGGTAACATGAGACATAAGGACAGGAAGTGGGATGCAAGATTAACTTGGCATCAAATAAAAAGAGAAAACTCATCAATTAATGACCTATAATACATCGCCAATGGAATCAGATAAAGTCTGAGATTAAACTTAATGCATACATTGTATGGCATTATGTTTCTGCATTGTGTTTCTCGCTTACCACTTTAAGTGCCGAGTACCATTCTCTGAGCAGATTGTTCGGCTAAGGGGCTACTGCAGTCGGTTTCTTTCAGATGGTGAGGGAGAGATCCATTAGTATAAGATCGATGGAACTGGCTGCACCTGACATGTAACACGTGGGCAGAAGTTTTGTTGCATGTCACCATCTTAATACGGCAAGCCTGGGCAGGGCCCCCAAAGGTGAGGGGCCGAGTGTGGAGGCACCTGTTGCCCTGCCTTTGGTAGGGCACTGTGTGTCACATTTACTTTATGAACTCAGATATTGAAAATTCCTGTGAATAGTTTCTCAGAAGAGATGACAATATGATGAAAATACATAATAGATTTTTTGCCCAACAACTATGTTGAATTAGTCGCATGACAAAAAATTGTTATAAGGCAGTGTAAAGCTTAGTGAAACCCCATGTGAAGGAGTCATTTACCATGTAAGGGGAGGGTGGGGTGGAAAATATGACAACTAAAATCTCATTCTAAATCTGAGTCACATAGACAATTACACCTAAGGTATAAGAGCATGCACAGTCGAAATGCAGGTGTTACTGGTACTTATGAAACTGACTCTATTTTAAAAGGTCATTCAAAATTCTTCACTCCTGCATACCAACTCCTTGAGTTAGCAGTAAATAAAGATTATTTACAGGCGATACAGTTATCTACCATGAAATAAGGAAAGATATGGACTGAGAAGTTCTGTCATTGGACCTTAACAACGTTAATTGGTGGTGCCAGGAGTGGGGGGCTAGAATCACATCTTATTAAATGCACCACAGTTCACTTCCAGCAAAAGTCTGCACACAAATGCCATACTTACACTGTAGGTGGAGTAAACATAAAATCTTCAGATACAGTGAAATATCTTGAAATTACCTTAACTTCTGATATATCATGGGGAACATACATACAAAACATGTACAGTACAGCATTAAAGAAACATTAAGCATATAATCGGAAGATCCTTGATGAAAAAGTAAAAGAGAGATGCCACTTTGCTCCGGTTAGGTCACACCTAGAATATGCCGTGAGCATTTGGGACCCTGGTCATAAGGATTAAACCAAAAAAGTTAATAACATACAAAGAAAAGCAGTACCCTTAGTTAAAAACTTCTATGAGCGAACATATTGTGTCTCACAACTTTTAGAGGAATTAAGGTATGAGCCCCTTGAGACTTGGAGGCCACAAGCTAGTCTAAGCTTGCTTGAGAAATTCAGAACTGGTGTGTTTCAGAGCAACTCAGAGAATATTATCATGATGCCTCACTACATCTCTAGGTCTGACAGATGCGATAAAATAAGAGAGATACATTGCTGAACCGATAGGTAAAAAAAACTCGTTCTTTTGTGCACAATTATAGCGACCACAATAAGAACAGCTCAACAAAATACACTCCCATAATACACGGTACCATTTCACCTCCCAAAATCTATCCCTTACATCTTTACACAGCAAGTGTCCTATTACCCCCACACGCCCATGTGGCAGGGTATAATTTATATGTAGATACCTCTTTCACTTCTGTCATTCATACCTTAATTTTATGTTGTGAGTTATTCCTGAGACTCTTATTATTATTATTATTTATTACATACCAATCATGCCGTTCCCTTCCTGGGTAGGCACATTCACACAGTTTCTCTCATAAATACATATTTGTACACCTAACTCTGCTTCAATAATTTCCTCCATACTGACCTATCCTTGCAAACCTCTTTTGCCTCATTTAACCCCATACACTGCTTCATGCACGCCCTCCCGTTTTTAAGACTCCTAATGTTCCTCCTCCTAAGAATTTCCTCAACCACATTTAACTACAACTATCTCGGCCTGCCTCAACGTCTCGCACCATTCATTTCACACTTGTATATCTGTTTCATTATTCGACTCTCATAAATTCTCTCAACATGGCCAAACCAACGAAGCACACTTCTTTCATATATGTCCATTACTGGAGCATCTGACCCACATTCATTCCTGACCCTATCCATTCTACTTTTGCTGCAAACACTCCTTAGATAACTCATACCCACGGCGTTTAGTCTACTCTTATTCTATCCTGACATACCCATGTTTCATTACCATACAACCAAGTGTGGAGAAGTACACTTTTGTAAATGGCAATTTTGGCTTCCTTAGACAGGCACTCATTCCATGATATGCTCCACATTCTACTTACCACTTTCCTTCCAGCATTCTCACATCTCTTTATCTCCTCAACTATGCATCCATCTTTCGCAAACATGTTACCTAAGTACACAAAACCATACACTTGTTCAATTACTTCACCATTCACCCTCAACATACAGTTATTCTCCCCATTCTCCTTATCAAAAACTTCTACTTTAGTCTTGCATGCATTTACCCTCAATTCCATTCTCTCTGTCGATTCATAAAACTTATCTAGGAGCTTCTGCAATCCATCTTGGCTCTCTGAGATCAAAACAGCATCATCAAAATATAGTAGAACTCACATGTTTACATTTCCAATCAAAACACCGTCGTTTTCACTGCATGCATCTCTAACACATTTATCCATAAATACATTAAACTGCCATAGTGACATAACGCATCCTTGCTTGACGCCCTGTTTTATTGCAAGCCAATCCCTCAGAATCCCGTTAACTCTCACACTTGCCTTACTATTATCATATATCGCCATCATAACATTACATAACTGCCCACTCACTCCATATTCCTTCCAAACCATCCACAACTTCTTTCTATTTACCCTATCATAGGCCTTTTCTACATCAACAAATGTACAATACACTTTCTTTCGGACGCCCATACATTTATCTATCACTAGCTGAAGCGCGAACACTGGTCATTACATCCTCTCCCAGGCATTGTCACACCCCTGGACACCCCATATTCTGTCAGAAGTATTATTCCTCACTCTTTCGATTAGAATTTTGCTGATTACTTTTCCCGGAATGCTCAATAAACTAATTGCTCGATAATTATTATATCCGGTCTTTCCTCCCTTCCCTTTGTACAATGAAACGATGATTGCATTCCTCCAATCCACTGAAACAACTGAAGCCTGTAAGCGTAAATTATGTAGTTCACACAGCCGACTAATGAGTAAATTACACCCACACTTCAACACCTCACTGGATATCCCATCTACCCCTGCAGCCTTCCCATTTTTCAATACTCTCACAGCCATTATGACCTCATTCTCACTGATCTCCTTTTCCATCATCAGATTCTCGCATACTACTCTGCAAGGCTTATCCTCAGCACCTGCAACATTATTGTATAATTCTTCCGAATACTCCCTCCAGCAGTCCCTGATATTGCTCTGATCCCACACGATCTCTACACTTTTGTTCTTTACCACATTCATTCCCCTGCCTTTACCAATCTCAGCCCTTTTTATTCACTTCCAAAACAGCTTTTTATTGCCTTCAAATTCGCTCTGCATCTTGCTACCTTCATCCACATTCATTCTTTTTCTTTCTGTAAATCTCACATGCCTCAGTACGCTTTCCTCAGATTTTGCAGCAATCATATTCTTCTATGCCTCTTTCTTTTCCCTGACTGCAATGTTCACTTCTTCATTCCACCATGCATCACCTTTCATTCTTCCTACCACTCCTTTTCCATGTACACTTTCAGCACATTCCACAATCTCTCCTTTTAAACACTCCCACGCGTCATTTACGTTCTCGTTTCTGATATGCTCGTCCCATTCTCTCTGCTTCGACGATAGAGCATCCTCAAGCATGCAACCGTACCCCATCATATCATTCAAAACCTCTCTCATTTTTTCCCAAAACTCACCTTTCACACTGTCACTCTCTCCATCCACTGGTGCATAGCACGCCCCAATCACAACTTTCCCAATACCTCCTTTCATGCGAACCCAGAGCAATCTAGGGGATACTAACTCATACTTCCTTACCAGTAACTTAGCTGTCTCATTAAGAATAAGTCCTACACCTTGACTGCCATGTACATCATCGTCAACTCCTGACAACAGTGCCAGACGACCACCATGTATAGTAAAAACATTCCGCCCCTTGCTCTTAGTTTCACATACACACAAAACATCCATTCGTCTTACTTTCATTTCATTCAACAACTCATACTCCTTTCCATGTACTCCTCTCACATTCCAAGTACCAATAGTCCGGTTCGTATTGCTAAGTCTATATCTTGATGGGCCAACCTTATTCTACTTCCACCACCCCTCGTGGCTGCGGCTGTCCAAGGCTACTTCGTGACTCTTCGGAGTCAGTTGTAACAGAGTATGCAAGGTTACCAGCCATCGCCATACCTGCACCATGTGCAGCTTTCCTTGCTAATGGTTATGCCTCTCTACCAGTCATTTTTGGCACATTTTCGCCGGTGTGCCACAAGAGAAACCAAAGTATAGTAATACCCTAGGCCCGCTTTCACTATTCTACTCAAACAAGGATCCCTTCTGAAAGGACTATGAGAGCCAGCATACAGTTTCGCACGACCCACCGCTAGGAGGTATACGAGGTGTATTGACACTCCAGGTCACTTATTATTTATTCACCTTAAAAAATGGTACACACCATATTAGGTCCTGTCACATATTATACTTATACATGCAAACATACAGGAATTACATCCATATATACATACATATTCCACTCTTAAATTTCTCTGAGATTTCATTTATAGTATTCTTCAAATGAATAACTAGGATACCTTATCAGCCAATCTCTTAACCTCTTCCTAAATTGAATAGTATCTTCTACTCTGATGTGGTTTAGTAACATGATATACATTATGACATTTACCTTATGAAAGGGTTTATGATATAATGACAATCTCCAACTATCAAAATATAGTACGCATAGTAATTCTGCTAGCACCTGATGCTGTTTAATTACTAATGAGGGGGATCGGGTTGATGTGGTGGTTAGAGTACTCGCCTACCACACTGACGGCCAGGGTTCAAATTCAGGGTTCAAATTCAGGGTTCCCTTCAGAGGCGGATGTTTTTCAAAGGAAACCTGATCCCTACTTGATTGTCTTGTAGAGGGCACTTCAAGTACAGTATGCCATTTGTTGGATGAGACGTTAAGCCATGGTCCCCTTGGTGCCTTTCGTTAAGAGCAGGCTAATGCTTTCTTAACGAACTTGCTTAAAGGCTGGGTTTCTACCCACATAGCACAAAATATCTACTAGATATCTACAGCATGTCTTCAATGTCTTGGATATTTTAAATATCTACTAGATGTCTAGAATATGTCTATTTTGAGCGACGACTCTTATTATGTCTAGTGCAATTAGCCAAAAAACACCGGAATCTAAAAAAAATGTAACTGCTATGCTTTTTGGTGGATGGATAGATGAGGTCATTGTACACGTGCACCAAAAAAGCGAGGGAAATTCTTCTGGCAAATGTTTATAAAAGCGATTTAAAGTTAAGAAAAGTCGTTTTTTAAATGATACAATGAAAAATACGAAGTTAAGGCAATAACTTTTCCAACAAAAGTTGTAGAAGATAAAAAATTCTACGAATTGGTAGTAACCCGATCAAAATCCAACTATTAGTTAACCCAGAAGGTCGATTTAAACAAAGAAATCGCTCATTTTTCATTACCTATTTAATTATTCAGCAGGCAGCATCTCAGACCTCAGCATCTTGAAACAATAAAAAATGATAGACCTACGTAATAGCTATGAGATCCCAAAATTCTGGATATCAGTTGAATAGTTTGTACAAAATAATGGGTTAAAGGATAAATGTTTAAGCACCTCTATCGATGGCCATTTAAATCATTATTTATATTAGTGACCTAAGTTCTCGAGTTTGAAGTCAATTTAGACTATTTGCAGACGATACAGTTATCTACCATGAAATAAGCGAAGACGCGGACTTTGAAGTTCAGTCAGCTGACCTTAACAATGTTCATTCGTGGTGCCAGGCTGCTTTGTTTTAATAGATATTAAAATGAAGGTAAAGGTTTAAAATTATAGATTCATTTTTAAAAGTTTCTTAATTTTTAAAATAACCGCAGATATTTAAATTGTTTATTAGTATGTATTTTTGATAATTTTGCAACTCTGTATAAACTACATGTTGCTACTAGCAACTATTACTTCTACTGTTATATATGTTCGTTCATGAACTTGTACATGAACACGTACGGGTTAATGTATCGTGTAACCAGGTCTTAAGTCATTTATCCTGAATTTTCCCAGTGGGTCCAATTTGAATATGAATGTTTAGAAAATATCTTCTCAAGATATCTTGTAGATATAGGAAAAGTGGACATTCAGATATCTACAATATGTCTAGAAGATGTCTACAAGTTATTACAAGATGTTTTCTAGATATTAGCAAAAGACATTAGATATTTTATAAATATTTTGTAGATATTTTGTGCTATGTGGGTATCCACCCTTCCTCCGTCACCTGTTCCCTATGGCCCAAATGACCTTAGCCGTTGGTCGCCTCCCCAAATATCCAATCCAATTACTACTGGTACATATGTACCCTGATAAAAATAATTGGTCGTTTACTGCTCTGAGAGACTAATACCGGATCTTGAAGTGGTCTGTAACTGGACTGAAGTGGTATGGATTTTAAAGAAGTTTCTAGCCGTTTCAAATCCATAACAGTAAAACCGCTTCCTAATGAGATATTAGTCATTCAGAGCAGATACAGGCCAGGTTTAGAGAAGCTACATCCCAGTTTCAGGTCACTTACAGGCCAAATATTTTCTATAATATTGTCAATATTTATCCTCAACAGTCTTCTCATTTGATTTGTTATGATATTCTCAGTCTAACTCATCCTTTTGCACCATTCTCTCTCGTAAACATTCGTCTTTTTAATTCACTCTCACACATTATCTCAAAATAACCACAGTAACATATCATAGTTCTTAAATACTTCTTCATTACTGGAACCTCCAGTTCTCATTATTTTAAGATTTCATCCCTATCCTTCCCACAATACTCTCTTTTTGGACAAAACTTAAGTTCATCTTTCAGCTGGTAAAAATAAATTGGAGATGTTGTTGATAGTCCACATTTTTTTTGGTCCTAAGGGAATCCATTCTTATTTTTTAAAATTTTAAAATAATTTTTTGTGTTTTTATTCCAAATAAGATGTATTCTTAGTAGTATTAGCAAGAAAATTATTTTTGCTTGTTGCGTTACCAGTTTGATTTCGCCGCTATTTTAATTTTCCAGGCGTTCTAGTTAAATGAAGCCCCGCTTCCAGTAGTGTCGCTACCACCGCCACTTTGCCTTCGCTGCTGCCGCCGCCGCTTCTACCCTCGTCCAATGAGAAGGCTTTTTAAAGAAAGAGGTAGGGGTGGTAGGGGGTGGGAAGCTCGCATTCCAAAACTCCAAGCGGTCGGTAGAATCTTCTTGTGTCCCTCGCTTCTCTTTGCAGTCGAACTCCCCGGGGCGAACTTCAGTGTAGACTTGTGCTCTTGTTGCCAGCGAATATCTCAAGAAGCTAGAATGTCTGCGTTTGCTGCTTTTGTCGTTCTCCTGGCCATCTCAGCCACCTCTACCACGTACGCACAGGTGAGTTACAGTTTCGAACATCGGCGCCGTTGAGAATTCAAAATCTTACTACGGTATTTCTATATTTTTATTTGTCTTTTCGTAAAAGACTATTGGAACTCGTGCAATGTCATTTTAATGGGGCATGACCTCTGCGTTAAAGTGTCAAGCAACTTATGTTCACCGAATGGCGTACTTTATTTTAAAATATAAAGTTATGCGTAATTTGGCGGAGAAAAGGATCCGGAAAATTGGACTGGGGTTGATGCCGTTTTGTGTGTGTAATGGGATGTGGGAACGAAGTTTGACCCTCCCCATTTTCTCTTGAACGAACTCTTCCTGTCCTCCAATTTTGGACCATTGTTGTCTTTTGATCAGGCTGATGTTTTTTGCACGGCATAGGACCTTACTGAGAGGACCATCATTCTACGCATTATTTGCGACGATCCGTTTGGGAAAAGGGTTTTACAATCATAGTCGTTTGATTGGAATTTCATTGTGATATCCGTTGGGTTGTGCTTCCTACGTGGACTATTTTTTTAATTCTCCCAAATTTCCGTCCCAATCAGCCGGTCGGTGAAAGTCACTTGTTGACTTGGAGCACTTTGAGTTCTTCTCGCCAGCAGCCTCCCATCCCTCGTCATTATTTGTTACCCCAAATGCCATCGTCACCTCCAGCTCTCGCCCGCCTGAGAGGCCGAACTGAAAATCGGAGAATTTCTCCTGTCACTTTCCCTGATCGAGAGAAAAACTGTTGGAACGTTGAAATTTCCCCGCTAATTTCTCGAGAGCTTTCGTTGATTCTGCCAAAATGGTTTTCGCAGTATTTATCGGATCGGTGATTTGCCCCCAAAAATATCGTAACCTAAACTGGTGCATGGCTTCGTTGAACTTTTGGTCAAACTTTTTGAGGAATAATTTTTTAAAAGACTGTTTCCCACTTCATAATCGTGCAGCGGAAATTTGATTCGCCTCAATTTCTAGGCAAGGAATTAGATCAAATTTCTGCTGTTTTCTATGAAATCAAATTTAGCTGTATAATTTAGTTCTTGGCGTAGTCGGGATAAACAATTTTATTCGCCTTGCTGCAGGTAAATGGTGCGCGTCCCTCCGGATAAGGTCGAACTTGTCGTGAGGCGTTAGTCCAACTGGACTTCTTCAGCAATTGCGAAGCTAGTTGCTCTGTATGTGCGGGCAGCGAACGGGGATCTTTGCAGGTGTTCCGAATGAATTTTTTTGCCTGGAGGTCGGCAAAGTGGTTTGGTAAAACTTCCTTCTGAATGTTTCTAGTAATACGAGGCACTAGGGTTGGTTATAAATTGAGACCTTGGCTCAGGTTATGGTGGAATTAATGCGCGAATTCTCCTCAAGTAAATCCTCAATGCCCAGTGATCTTAGCTATGAACAACTGCTAAGACGAACTTGGAAGTTCCCGCGGGAGGATGGAGGATGAGTGGACATGTCACAATCAATGGAGATACAAATTTTGTCGATAGTTTTGTTGGTGCTAAATTATTTCATTTTTTAGTCTGCTTGTATTTCCTACATCAACGTACGTGAAATAAGCGTTTCATCTAATTACCTAACGGGCACACTGTTCAATGCCTCGGGGTCCTGGGGGTGTTGCTGGCGTCCGTTTTCGTTAGTCTCATATGAGGTCAAAATAATTTTCCCATTACATACTCATTTTTTTCTTTAGAAAGGAATTAGATGTCTGATGCTTTCGTTTACGTTCTCGCGAGTGTATTTTGGGAGTCATCGACGCTTTGGCGCGTGGAGATAAATCGAGATTTCCCGCCAGTTCGGTAGGCGTCGACCCCATCCTTACATATGATGGCTGCTTACTTGGCATACGCCCGTCCACTTCCCTTACGTCACCTCTGATTTGGCCTTAACCTTGGAAAGTTCGGGTGACTCAAGGTTAATTTAACTGTCGGATTGACTAAAATTTGATTCTCATACATTTTTGTGATCCAGGTATTTTAAAGTAGATTTTGACCAAATGTCATCCCAGTATACGTCTAAGTAATACACGAAACTTTTTTAGCGAGCTTCACGCTAGACACGTTGAGCATATTTCTAGGGATAATATCATAAATATCTCTTTCAAAAACTTAATTTTAGGTGTCATCTTCGTACAGTTCATCTTGGCTGTCCCATCATTTGTAGCTACTCGTACTCGGGGCAGCACGCAGGAAAGTAATGTAGACTAATGTGGATCAATCTTGATTTGGAACAGTCGCGCAACTGTAATCGTAAGAACATTGAGAATCATGATTAATTTCATTTGAAACACTGAATATCTAATTGGCCGGCGTTCTAGGTACTTGTATTTCATTACTTAAGCATCCTCAAGTCAAATGCGACCCCATGGTTTACCCGTGACCTCCTCAGAGCATCCACATAACGAGTTGCCTTGCTACATTCTTCCTTCCGGCTAATTTTATTTATTTCTTTGAAAGCAGTAATGTATTCAATGATTCGCCTATGGATCTTGTTCCGTGGCTGGATGAATATCTACGGATGCCGTACGTGAATCCAGACCAACGAACTTGGGCGTAGGCATGTTGCGCGGGAGTTGTGTAAATACTGTGAAAATGCACCTGTCTTCGAGCAAAGACTGTTTGCTCTGCTGGTCACGGAGCGCTAGGCGAGCCAAACTTTCTAAATGACGTCTAGCATCGTTGCATCTGTCGGTTGGGCGGTCAACTTTTCTGATTCCACGCGACTGCTTTGTAGTTGTTAATTTCTGACATGCTTTCTTGTCCGAAAGTGCCTAGCTCAATATTCAAGTTGTCACTAGCTTTCTAGTTCCATTTTAACTATGACCCTGGACCCCCTGGACGTAGCGTTTGTTTTGGTGTGTTCTTAGTAATTCGGCATTTACAATCTTAGGTGGACTTCAATGGTGCACGATAGCTTCTTCCGAGGGAAGAAAAATATTAGTCCTCTTCTAGAATTGAAATTTTTGGATAATGTAGTGGCCTTCGTAACATTCATATTCTTTACCATCCGCCCACCTTTTGTATGCCTCCATAGAATATCCCCACTTTGCGATTAAAACATGCGGAAAAACTTTTCTTGTAATAATAGTTGGATCAGTTGAAGTGATTATCATCTGTTCGGCCAACTTTTTATATTCTTTACTAAGTCGTGTGTCATCCCAGGGCATTAATCGTAAGTGGCGGCCGACTTGAAGAATGCATGGGAAACTGAGATTCGTACTTCCTGTGTTCTCGGTGGGCTTTAAAGCCATGGGCTACGAGGAAAGTCGAATGTGGAGTTTAGTTTTGGAATGTGATCGGTCGGGGACGATTATACAGAACTAGAAAATTCTGTCGCTCCCATCGTGCCTAATGCAGACCTATGAAATTTCTACAAATATCTTTATGTTGAGGAGTATTTAAGCTGCCTATGCTCAGTTTTAATCATGATTGTTTTAATTTTTCAGACTCAAGTCCATGTGGATATTTACTATGAATCCCTCTGTCCAGACAGCATCGCTTTCATCACGAAGCAGTTCTTCCCAACATACAAGAAAATGGCCAAATACATGAAAGTGAATTTCATCCCCTATGGAAACTCAAACGTAAGTACAATTATTATTTATTCGAAGTGAGTTCTGCTGTACATTGGACAACATGCAAGTCTTTCCCTAATCGGTAAGCCAGGCATTAGTAAATTGCCCGTAGCTGAACAACTTTCATTCTTATATTCGCGAATTTGTGGAGTGCTGCATTGCATATTGGGATGGTTGCCAGCCAGGTACAGCTCCTGTAGTGGTGGCTCAGTTGTTGTTAGGTAATTTGGCGTAATAGTATTCTGCGAGATACTTCAGATTTTTAGCCCATATTGGCTGGTATAAATGACATTTTTCTTTTTCATTTGCATTAAATTGCTTATTTTTAGTTAAGTTGGCGGCACGAATGTCGTTCCATATTTGTGCTTGCGTGTTATTTGTCGTTCATGAACATAGTATTTGGGGTAACTGAGAAATAGTGACGTACTGTACGATGTTTTTCATCCATTTGCTCTGTAAGATGATGAAGAGGAAATACTCAACCTTATTTGTCGGTTTGTCTTCTAGGAATGTTAACCTTTGGGTCATGGGTTAGTTCCCTAAGATCTGATTGTCGATTAATTTAGTTTATAGCGTTAACTTTTATGAAGAGTAATTGATGAGATCCATTAGTAAATTTTATCATGGATGATAGTATACCGTCGATTTTGATAACATTCTGAGTTGTCAATTGATAGTTTTACCCTGGGCATAATTGCAGAATTGTAGTTTTATTGGCATTAAATAGCACGCTAAATTTACAGATACGCGAGACCAACCATTTCTGGCCAGAAATTTTTAAAAAAATGTTGCATAGTTTACGCGGGAAACGATTACGCCGATGGAAAATTGATCATAGGTCTGCTCATGCTATAATGTTTCCGCAATGATATTGGAAAAATGAACTAGGTAGCTTTCTATATTTTCCTTCTATTACTGTACAACACAACTTTTATGAGAATGACAAAATGGGTGGTATTCAACTTGTCAATTTTAGTGGTTAGTTATTAGGTTCTGGCATCAGGATGTTTCTTCGTATCTGGGATTCGTCACTTGGATTGAATTTCGTGAGGTCATCGTAAAGATTTTCAGACGTGACTCAAGAGGGCCTGGAAACTGGTTTCATCTTCACACCGTGGCAGGAACCTCTGCGGCCTCTCTCCATTCCTCCGTTTCCTGAAGGTGTATTCGTTTATTGGTACACCGTTGGCTGGGACTTCGTCATCGCGCTCTACGTGTGCATCGTACCCCGCGTACTCGGTTGAATGTGGTAAAAAGTGATTCGAGGAAAATGCGAATTTAATCTAAGTTATATTTTGAGCGCCACCTCAAGGGCGTGTGGTGGTTGGAGTTGTCAACATAAAAGTACAATGCATTGAACCTCGAAGTAAATGAAGCTACCACTGTTGGCGCATTAGTCCAAAAACATGACAATTCTTGTCAGGAGGCGACATTTCACGATCATACACCGTAAAAATGGCGTGCCAAAAATGCTGGAGGGCCTTTGTATTAAATATATTTTGAATCATGCATTTATATATTTTAAGTACGGGACATTTTTATGAAATGCTAAACTGCTAATTTGCAAGTCAATTTCAAAACAGAAGGAAATGTTGGTATAGATCAGTGTTATAAGAAAAACCCAGCGTAGCGATATGTTGAACAACAATCCTTTACTGTTGGGTCATAGATAGCGGAAAGACCTCATACGCCGGCCCGTCTCGCGCTCTCATCTTAAATACACACTAGACTAAGTGTGAAGACTCGTCGTAAAATCAGGGAATAGAGGGATTTCTTGGCGGCCCTGTTGCGTGGTAGTTAAGTAGAGATGCCCCCATAACACCAGTCACTGTCGGTCTGCCTCTGGTGCTGCACTAATCTAAGCTGTGAGGCACGGTGATTCCATAAGTCATGAGCAGTAGGTGAGAGTTCTAGTTTTAGCTCCGCACCGCTCCCGCGGTCTTTAAGAGCGGGTCTCAAATTGGTCAAATACGGTTCAAGGCAAGACCTTGAAATTCATAGACAATATTGTTACGTGTTGAAACGTATTTGCATAAAGTTCACCGATAATAGCTGCTAAACTATATTGGGAAGATGCATCACTTTAACAAGCTGTAAAGGGATAGACAAAGCATAATTGTGCGTAGTTTTCTCTTTGGATTTCAACTCTTTCAATCGAAATTGCTCTTCGTGTGTTCAAATGTGAAATAGTCGAGCCCACGACTCCCTACAAGCTTGAGTAGCGTCCGCGCAGGTGCTTGCATAGCTGTATGTCTGACCACCGTCGGTTGCAGTGGCTGTTTTTTTTATTTTTTTTAATATTTAGGGTGGTAATAGGGCGGGGATAAAATTTTATCCTTCGTTCCCGACCTGACTCTTTATTCTGGCGAGGTTAGGAGCAGCCAGACTCCGTGGGAGGGGTGGTACCTTGGGCGGGGGGTGACGGGAAGGTGAGAGGGACAAATGCCCTGTGAAGCTACTCGAATTCCTTCACGGTGCATTCTGGCAAGGGTCACCGCCCACCGAAAGACACCACTCTCGAAACCAAACGGAGCCCGAGTAAAAACTCCCGCATTTCCTGTGCGGCGCTGAAATTTTTGTGTGGATAGGAAAAGTAGTAGGGTTCTGCCTTTTGTGTTCTAGGTCGAATTTCGAAGAAGCGTTCTTGTTTTGGTGAAAACATAATTCCCTCGTGTATTCGTATTCTCAAATCTCCGTGTTTTGAAAGTTGAGCGACGACAGGCGGAGTGAAGATGGCTTCGTGAATAACTTAATGCTTGCTGCCCTATTAGCCTATTGATATCTGGGCTGAAATCAATTTTCATTTACTGCCGTACGTGGGAAATCGCATCTATTTTATCGTAGCTAGCAGAACTTCTTCTTCAGAACTTGGGAATTATGCTCGGTAAACCGCTGACTTAAGGGCGAAATATTATTTGATTATCGGTTCTGAATATCTTTAACATTCTTTATAGAATCCGATCCGTAGAATGTCTTCGCTTCTTCCGGCCCTGTTCATATTCTGAACGTATTTCGGTTCCGAACTTATCGACGACCTTCAAACATCCTTGCGCCCCCGCCGTCTCCCGAAGCAACCACGCCTCGTATTCGAAGCGATTGCTTCAGTCGGATCCCATTCGGCCATCGCATGCAGTAGACTGACTGTTCGTTGTTGGCGATACTTACAAACTCTTCCACTTGCAAATTTTAAGCTTTTATTCTTTCCAAACGCTGTGGTCTCGATCATTTATTCGTTCGGACCCTCTCATCGCCTCAAACTCATGACTTTTCCTCTGCCTTCTGTGAATAAAATCATTTGTCCCATCATGTCGTTCACATTTCACTGCCAGGTAAGCTCCATTTTTCGAAACATTTAGTTTCCTCTCCTTGCTTGGCCTGACAGTTTAGTTTGTCCTCTCAATCGTGGCTCTTCGGTTCTTGACCCCGCCAACACTTGTAATGCAACCACTTCAAAACGCCCCCGCTTAACATGTTTCCTTGGAAACTTCAAAAATGTCAGTATCGTTTACCAAAGTTTGCACCGATGATTGCGTGTTTTTTCGTCGAATAAGATTGAGCAATAGATAAGTGGTAACCAAGGGAATTAGGGTTGCGTTGGTCTCGACTTGTTACGCATTCTCTGGCTTGATCTAAAGACCTATCTTGAGGCCTTGTAAGTTCAACATCATTAACGTTTTTTACGCGATTAAACTTTTTGAAAGATCGATGAAGTTCCGCAATAAATCTCCCATCCCGTGTAAGGTCTAATTTGCTTTAAGTTTGTTTATATATTCTTCTCGGATTAAATGGCACTAAATCTATCGCATCCCTTTGTCCTTCGTACATTTTCATGTGTTCGTAAATAATGCAAGAACGATTGAAGCGATGCAGAAGACCTGCGAACCAAAATAGTTTCACTTTAAGATTCGATTACGCTGCTTGATTAGGTTCCGTTGCAGGCGAAGTAGAGAAGAACGGCGTGCCCATCCTCATCACGAGAATAGTGGGGCTGGTTGGTCGGAAACGACCGATAGTCCACCGGGGAAATGCCAAGAACAGGGAGTGGACGGGGGAATAGCTCATCAGGGCTTACAGATTCTGGACCCAGTCACCAACTCGTTCCCCGTCCCTTGTACTCCTCTCCTTGCAAAGAGCCCAGAATCTTTCGCTTACGGCGTCATTAGCCTGATCATAGAATTAAGACCTTTCCTGATTTGAAAATTTCTTCTAGCTTTTTAAGCAGTTATGTTTTTCAACTTGCTTTCACTATCCTGTATTGAGTACGTCTAAGGGTTAAACCGTTATTGCTGGCAGGTGGGAGCAATGGTTTGGAGCGCAGTCCCTGATGTGTGCAAATATTCCCACCCAAGTGGTTATATCCGTCGTGAAAAAAATTGAGCAGCTCATGATTACATCTATTTCCCGATTTTAAGAGCATAGACTAGTGATATTGCGCTACGATTATGCGTATTCCGCTGAAGCAAAGTGAATATTTCTTGGCAAGCTCTATCATATTTTTTCGTTTAAGACCATTCGCGCCTATTTATTGGCTAGTGTTATATCCACGGAATATCTCATCAGCCAATATGTAGTAAAGTCCACAATAATTCAGAGTTTGAAATAAGTTATTTTAACGGCGAAATTGTTTCACTGTAAGCACTTTTTTGGGACGAATTGGGAAAAATTATCATCGGAAACTTTTGACCGCTTCATTGATCTTAATTGCCCAAAAATATATACACTTCTGAGTACTTTATCTACTGAGTACTGAGTCCATCTACAGGTTCGTAGTTTGAAATTTCGTCGGGCATGTGGCGGGGAATTTTTAGCAGTTTGCCTTAGCATTTAAAATATTACATTGGTTAGCATCAGAAAAACGTTTTTGAAACTTGTTTATAAGCCGCCCATCACTAGGTACGGATTGCATGTAGCTGGGCGTTGCTCCACAATCCTACCACCTGTAATTTCATGAGTACTTGCCAAGACTTAAGCTACAAAGTATACGAAGGAAAATGTTCCCATTATCCTAGTTTCTCTATAGTACCAAACATGCAAACACTTTTCTGAGCGTGGAAAATGTAAAGTTTTTCCGGTATTAATTAAATAATTTTCAAATACGAATTGGTCGGTTTTTAATAAGACATTTTTTTGATGTATGAGGTCACCTATGGTGTCTGGGAGTAGAACCATTCAAATCGCCAATGGGAGATGGCAGAAGTCTGAGAAGGGAGAAGAGTTAATCAATGTAGAACCTTAATTTTGGGTAAGTGACAAATAGATGTTCTATTTTTTGAGAACTAGGGTTACACAATTTTGAAGCGGACAGTGAGTAATACCCATCTCAGACTCCCGCAATCGTTAGCCTCTCACAACGTGGTCACTTGTCCGCGGCAGTGCTCTTGTTGGTGTGAAGCCGGCGTGTTCGTGGCTACGACGACAAGAGACAGTGTGTGGACTCTTCCTCCTCCCTTCACACTGCCCCCACCCGACATCGGCGTGTCTCTGTCTCCGTGTCGGTAAAAGTGCTTTCCTTCCCCATTCCGCCGGCGACGATCAATGGTGCAGAAATCGCAGTCTCCATGCAGCAGCAGCGGTTGGGTTTGTGGAACGAGGTCACCCCGCGCGCCTCATCCAAACGTGGGAATTGATGCTTTCTAACTTTTACCCCCGTTCCCAAACCTGTTTGCTAATTTGGTTGCACTATTGAAAAAAAGATTGCTACCTGACGCTACAGAAAAGTTTCGAAAGTTTGGAGGAATGAATGGGCCTGGTTGGTTGTGTTTAAACTTGCGGTGCTGGGGCGCTAATTGATGGTCTTCCAATATAACTTCATAGAAAATTTATCCCCAGAAGTGTATTTAAAATGTAGTATCCGGTATGAAAAGCATGAACCATGAATAGTCACTTGGGAGGGCTTTTTCAAAACATTTTTTTCACTCTACAAGGGCTTGACATTTATTTTTGTTTTGAGGCCATACTTTAGTTCATAGAGCGATGCTGTCTTGCTGAGAATTTCAAGTCTCTTTCCACTCATGTGAAAGTACACGGACATATTCATTTTATTTACAACCCCCTTACTGTGCCCACGTTTTTCTTATCCGTGCCTGCCTAATGATCCACTCGAAAGTGTTTAAGTGCTGCGTGCGTTTTTAACTTAGTCTCGGTCTAACTCAAGACGAATATCTGGGTCTCGCCCCCACTAGAGGTATTATTGGAGCGGTTAAGTGCGTGGAGGAGAGATGCTTATACGTAATGTATGGCATTCTAGTAAATTTCGCCCGCTCTTCCATTAGTGCATTGCATTAAGTGCCTTCTTATACATACCCCTCGTCTGAAGTCCCTTGGAATTCGAACTGGTGTCCTTTGTTTCTCGTCAAGTTGAATTATTCCTGGATGTCTTGATTACTCCGTTTGAAAATATTTTCTCACGATTTGACGCGTTGGAACTGATCACGACGTGCCTAAATGAATGAAGCAAATGTTCGCCAGTTTCAATCCCGACGAAAATTTGGCAATAAACTGTACCACTGTACACATTTCAACGTGAATTAAAAACTCGACGGTTTTAGTACATTTTCTGTAGGGTTTTGAAATATTCTGCTTTTAAATATAGATGTAACACACGTCACGGTTCTCGATGGGTTTCCATATCATCAGAGGATTTCCTTTCAATGGATATTGTTAGTAGCTAAGATTGCAGAATCTTAGCTTCAATTTTCAATTCTTTCAATTGGTCTTTAACGTTTCTACCGGTGCCCGGGTGTTATGTGGTATGAAATTTCTAATATTATTAAAATTACGCAAATTCTAGACTTAATATACCAGCTCTCGATGTATCGTTTTTTTCTTAAGATTGTCGTTTTTTCTGCGGCTCGTGAATAATTCATTATGGTGAAATTTCTATTACATTGGTTTTATTTACTTCAACGTGGTTGTCATGAGTGAATCCAATGGCTAGTTTTAGTGGAAAATATCTTGGGAAAATATTCCGAGATTTTGCTTGAATGCTTTTCTTGGTTCGGAGTAATGTCGTTTCAGGAATTTCGTGAAATGCTTGATCAGCGCCGTCCGGTGCGTGGTTGGTTCATCTTCGCTGATTCGAGAAGTAATTCCACGTACTTGAGTAGTTTGCTTTCCCGTACCATGCAGTTCTCCAACAAGACTGGCATATTTTTTTACGAATAAATTAATATTCGCCTAAAGTGATGGTTGTTAGGCCTTATATTTTTACAAACAATAACTCGTCTGTGGACGAACTCGAGAGCGTCGAAAGAATTAGCGTAGTATTGTAGTTAGATACGCAAGTCTTCACGGGCTCAGAAGTAATCAGCCCCGCGAAGGAATGGATGACTAATGTACTAGTATATTTGCCTGAGAGATTTGAGTCGAAGCATTACTGACATCGAGCCCAATGGTGCTCTAAGTTCGATTGTCGATTGTTACAGCGGAAAATGCTAACGTGTTCATGTAACAGGGATCATTAACTCCAATACACTGTGTAACGGTGAGAGGCCGTCCAGCCTCGATAATGATGATGATTTAGTCTTAATCCATCAAACCCGATATATATATTTAACTTTGTCGCTGATCTTGGCATACGTCACAGCCTCAGAATCCTTATCACGCAGTTATTCATTCTTATTTTCATGACTACAGAGTAATTTTTTTCACGCTGAAGTGATTTACTCGTGTTGGCATGCATATTGATGTTCGCTTATGTGTTTGAAGTTTTTATTGTAAAAATATTTTTAGAGCTCGTGAATTTCTCAAATATGCGGAACCTTTAGTTTTGGGATAAAGCTGCTTCTCAACACTCCATTTAGAGCCACTTTTCCTTTCTTTTTGTGGTTGTTCCTTCACCACGAATGCCCACAGCCTGAACTTTCCTCCCCTGTACCACCACTATGCGTCGCTTGGTAGCTCGGGCAAGGTCTTAAAGATCATTTGTACATGTGGTAGTCAATTGCCGAGACAACGTTAAGCAATTTATAGACTGACCAATTTCTCTTCATGAGAAAAGACGTCGAAATCCCTCAGTCGGTGTTGAAATATTTTTAATCGAAAATGGCTGTACGTACTACCCTAATACGCCAGTCCGTCCATTTTGTTTAAAATACTCCTCTCCTGATCAATGGAAAGTTTACGGCAGCCTTAAAGAAAGTTTATTCTGTAATATTTACGTAATGATTGGCTATGGCGGCTAAATGTTTGTACGCAATGGCTTTACGCTCTAGTTTATATGGCGAACGAGGCGGTAAATTCCGTGGACACGTCAACTGATTCTCTCTACAGCATTTTACTTGAAAGGAACTCGTCGACATCGCTCTGCCGGTGCCATCATTTAAATCTTGAAGTGACCTTCGTGCAGGATTTTACGGTTCTGGTTATGTGGAGTAGGTGAATGAATTGGTTGTTTTTCTTTAAACTGGAATTGTCACGAGTCATTTGCACGCCGAGAATCGTGTTTCCGCCCGTTAGCTGTAGGTACTCGTGTTAATGGAAATGTCGTGTCGATCATCCCCTAAGATTTTTAGGATTTGGATTTGTTTTCGCTGACGAGGATTGGTGGAAGGTAACTGAGACTGCCGCGAAATGCTTCGGATAGTTAAACTCGTGCATTGCAGAAATTTTTCTAATCGTGACCTTTACCTTCCTGTGTTAATTTCGTAAACTTTGTTGAACGCCTGTAGTTTTTCCTCGAACATTCCGTTTGCTCGATGTGATTGTGTTGTGAAATGCTGTATCCACGTTTAGTAATTCTAAAGCTAGAGGCTTTTTATAAAACACAAGGTAATTTTTGAGATATTTTTCCCCTCAATATGTTTAAGACTGTCTCCGCTTTAAAAAAAATATTTAAGGGTTTCGTGGCGACCATATCTCCGTGATAAAAAGGGTGCCATACTTAGCGAAAACTTATTCCACTTTGCGGCTTTCGATTCAACTATAGTTTGGGTTTGGACGCGTGCCACATCATTCAATAAAGTGCGTGTAGTATCTTAACCTCCTCGGACCCCGAGTGTCCTATAGGACACACTAAACAGCCATAAAAAGTCATCAAGATTCTCATTCAGACCCTCTGTGTGCTTCAAGCTACAAGGCTGACATAGTATGTAGTGTGTCCCCTAGATGTCAAACAGTGCTGGGAGCCAGCTAGTGGCGTCTTCCACGTCCTGAAGTTCATCGGCAAAGATGTACAAAGTTCTTGTCCCCTTGGGTCCGAGGAGGATAAGTGACCACTACATCTACATCTACGTAATACCCTGCGAGCCACCACGAGGGTGTGGCAGGGGGTGAAGATCACCAAACATGCACTATTGCCATGCACCTAGGGTATTTAAGAGAGGCATGCTAGAGAACAGGGTCACATGCAGCTAGGTGGTTAGTATCTTCATAATAAGAAAGGGATTATTGGTTGTTATTACATGCATCATGCACTACACACTACTCTAACTATATCTTTCTATCTATATATTCTTAATATATATCTGTATGTAGACGTCCATGTAAGAAGTCTCCTATCCAGCGTATTATATTACTGTCTATCCCGTATGACGCTAACTTCGCGAGTAACTTACAGTGGGGAACCTTGTCAAAAGCTTTTCTAAAGTCAAGAAACGCTGCGTCTACCTGTACGTAACCTTCTCCGGAAACTAAAATATCATGAACAAAAAGACCTAATTGAGTTTCGCAAGACCGTCCCTTTCTTAACCCATGCTGGTTTGTTATCAATAAATCCTGGCTGTCGAGGTGTCCCATTATTGATGTAACTATTATATTCTCTAATTTTACATGATAGTGACGTTAATGATATTGGTCTATAATTACATGGCTGTACCCTATCGCCGCTGTTAAAAATTGGGGTCACGTTCGCTATCTTCCAGTCTTTGGGAACCGCGTGTTCTTCGAAGGATTTGTTAAATACTACTTTAAGATACGGAGCCATTTCGAGAGCTAATTCTGTATACACACGAGCTGGAATTTCAACAGGACCACGGGACTTGTTCGGGCTAATGTTACTAGTAAGGATACGATTCCGCTACAAGATATATCGATCGGGGGCATTGGTTGTTGAAATCGGTCTGGTATAGTTTCGCGCAAACTATGCTTAGATTGATTAAAAACGCTCTGAAAAAAATAATTCAACAAATTAGCCTTATCTATACTGGAAGTTACTATTTCGCCTCTTATCGTTTTCAAGGAATTAACCGTTGACTTTTTAGCTCCCTGTACTTCCCTAACATATGACCAAAATGCTTTCGGATTTCCCTCTAGTTGTTCTCCAAGTATTTTTCTCTTGAATTCACTAAACGCTTTTCTAAGGGCTGTTTTTGAGGCTGCGTTACAAATTTTATAATGTTCGATAGTATTTTTTATGTCGTTTTTGGCTACATTTTTCTTCATTTTCCTGAGTTTCGCGTGGCTAACTCGTTGGCGTTTTAAACATTTTCTAACCTCCGCGTTGCACCACCTTGGTTCCCTATTCTCACTCTTATACTTATGAGGTATATATCTGTTGACAAAGGACCGCGTAATTTCGAGGAACTCTTACCATGTGTTATCTGTATCACCATTTTTGCTAATGTTCACGAATTTTTCAAAAGAAGTCTTTAAGTCACGCCTAAATCCGTTCAAATCTGCTTTACTAAAAAGGTAAATCTTTCTTTTTAATTTAAAATTTTTTTCACGCACGTTTATTGCAGAAGCTAAAAGGTTATATGCTATCTGAAAGCGTTATCAAATGGTTTCGTTTGTACCTTAGTGAGCGAACACAAGCAACTCTTGGAAAAGACGGGAAAGTCTCAAACTGGTTGAATGTAGACTCAGGGATGGTGCAAGGTTCTGTTCTAAGTCCATTACTATTTTTCCTGTACAAAAACGATCTTTTTTCGGTATTGAGGGAAAATCTTACGTATACTACCTTGTGGTCGTTTATTCCATCGAAATTTTCAACTTTAATAACTTTTTCAGGTATGTTTGTGGCAAGTAAATCGAGAACATTCTCCCCTCTATTAGGCCAATTTACTATTTGATGTAGTGCGCATGATGTGAACTGGTTAAGCTATGACTCGCAGATTTCTATGTCCATACCCCCAGACGTATGACTACATGCTTTCCAATCTATCGATGGTGTATTGAAATCTCTTCCTACAATTATCTGTCGTTCGTTACTGTCGGAATTAATGGACCTGATCTGTTTCTCGAGTTCTAATACTGAGTGTACATCGGAATGGGGAGGTCTATAGTAGGCACAAATGTATATTACTTTCGAATGAGCACATTGAATGGAACACCGTACACTTTCTATTATATTATCGGAAATCACTTCTATTTTGCTGACTATTGTGTTCTTAACTGCGATAAATGCTCCCCCTCCCAGTCGACTCTCTCTATCTCTCCTGTATACCCTAAAATTTACTGGAAAAAGTTCACTATCAGCAATATCGCTTGTTAACCAACTTTCCGTTCCCATAATTATGTCAGAATTAGTACTCTCTATAAGGTGATGGAATTCAGGTATCTTGCTTCTTAAACTACAATTAACTACCACTACTGAAAATTCCTCTATTGTAATATGTCTGCTTATTGTATTTGTGGGGTCTCTGTTTTCTAAATTATTGGGAAAGTTAGTTTGGAATTTCATGGGTGTTGTTTTAATGTGTTTTTCCTTTTTCTGTGCTTTCTTCCGTCCCGCTAAACCTATGTGTTGTCTGATCAACTCGTAATTATTTGCTATCCTGGTGAATGGTAAGTTATTTAATGGCCCACTATTTGACCTACTCTCTTTCCTAAATATTTCTAATTTATTGTCATCTATGAAACTTTTCCTAGGCCCTATACTTGGTGTACTCTTTATTATCTTACTTTCTGGAAATGCACCGAATTCGTTTCCACTAACTGACCTACTCTCTTGCCTACCATCTATGCTAAACTCGCTGGGTATGCTCAATTATCCTGCACGCTACCTTCTGCGATGCCTCATACGTATAATGGACACCCGAGCGATTTAATGGCACTCGACACGAATCCAGCAACTATGGCGAACAAACCGTTAGCACCATAATGACGAGCCGTCGGAAATTTTTCACGATCTAATCGATTCAATATGTAGTCGAACGGTTGAGCGTTGTGTAAAGCTCTTTGAAGCGTGCACTATTTTTACCATATTTAGGCACAGTTTGGGCAATTCTAAGGTTCAATTAGTTTTATACCATTTTGTTACATAGATCAGTTTAACGGAGTGATCCACCTACGATATTTGTCTTCGAGGTTCCCCTGCAACATCAGATATTTAGCCCGCGCGTCTTTCCAATACATTGAAACGTGAGCAGTTTTAGGGAAAAAAGCTGTGATACCTCCTCAAGGAAGTTACGCGATGACGGCGTTACTTTTACCAGTCAGCAGATTGCTCTGGAAAGGAAATCTCGCATCGAGGTCTCTGTAGGGTAATGTGATGGGGAATTCGATGGCCAAAGACTTCCGCTGCCTTTTACTTCTGACCCCAAGTTGAGGGATTTTTTTTACGGCGACTGCTCTAGAAAATTTTTCTCCTTCACTCTTTTGCCCCTCGAGATGGAGAGAGAAGGGCGATCATGAATTTGGGTTTACCCAGGCCCATCAGGTTTCTCAAAGTTGCCGAGTAAGAGGAATTAACTTTTGTCGTCTGATTCTAATGTTTGAATTCCACTTTTGTACGAAGCTGTTAATGTCCAAGTTCCCAATGGGTTCGTTCTTGCGATATGAGACATTTTATCAAACTCCACCCCTGTAAGAATGGCAACTAACGAAGAATGTCTTGCGTTGGGCCCCTACTGAGAAGTTAAGAGAAAGTACTCCTTTAATGATTTTGAACGTTAGGCATATGTTACAATAAACGTGATCAAGGGCGTTCTGTTTTTGACCGGATGTAACTGGAGGTCGACTTGCCTGTTGGTTGTGATTCCTCCAGAGTGACTAGCACGGATATCTGAGATTTTATCCTTAGGAAGTTAGTGTGCAACTTTGATCTTGGACTAGGCATCCGATTTGTAAGCATTCATGATGAATGAAAACCAGTGTAAAATTTCATAGTGCTTTGGCTCTAGGTAGCCATAAAATGTTGAGGAAATTGCTCACAGGTTGTTTTAAGTATTTGATGTCTTGGCAACCTCGACGAGGTGATGGCATTAGTGATCCATTGCCAAATTTCCTGGTTACTGAAGGAAGTTCGAGGTGAGCCCTTCATACCATGCGTCGCATAAAATTGAACGCATAACGCTCTGGCCTGCGCTCAATTTTGTGGAGTAAGAAATCTAAGTACTTCTTCTTCTTTGAAAATTAAGAATCACTGTGGGAAGAAATAAGCGTTTCAGTCTAGATCATTAACATTAATATTTAAAGTCGCTTGACGCCAACCTGCCATTTCTGGAATCCATCTCCAATCCAAAACCGTGACGCGAAGTAAAGCAACACCCATTTTCTTCCACGAATGTTATAGCCCTGGGCAGTAATAACACAATCTATGCAGAGTACCACAGTGGCGGCTGATATACCGGATGTCAGTGTATATTGGGCCACATAGTTGCAGAACATAGTAATAAGTTTGAGGGAATCCAGATTTTTATCACTTAAGAAAGCTCTACGCATAGAAAACATTTTTCCTCAAAGGTACTAGTATCATCCCCTGTCAACCACCCTTGAGGTTGCTTGTAGGGTAATGTCATAGAGTAATTCTCTGGTAATACGTACTTATTTATAATCGCATTCCATAGTACACGACATTTTATTCATTAATAGGGCGTTCAATCCACAGATTGGTTGGTGCAGCCCTCAATCCATTCCTGTCTAATACTAGTTCGCGTACTTCCTAGTAGCTCTTCTTAAGTGCTTTCTTCTCAATTTGTCAAATGTATTTATCCCTCGGCTTTCCCCTTGGAATTTTTCCCTCGATAACACCTTTCATTTCATTCAATTACATTCTTCACGAAGACATTGTGCCTCAGGGTATGTCCAATCCATCTGGTTCTTCGCAGTATTGTATTGTATCTCGCCCTTTCTATTCTACTTTTGTATGCTTCATTTCCTATTTTATCCATTTGATCTTCAGAATACTCATCTTACTTCAAGATTAGAAAGTTTCTAGTATTTTTTATCTACTTTTGCAATGGTTCATGCTTCCGATCCGTATTGCAACGCTACAGTAGTATGTTTTCACGTGCTTTTTCCTCTTTTGTAGTCCTATCTTTGAAGACAGCTGTCTTTGGTCATGAACTCTTTCTGAGCTCGGACTATTCTTAGTTTGATGTCCGTTGTACTTCATCTACCTCGTAAGTACAATCACGAGGTAAGTAAGGAATCCTCTTCCTCTAATTTCTCCCCTCTGTGACTTTGCAATCAGTATTCTTCCACTTACTAAGATTTTTGTCTTCGTCTAGTCTATTTTCATGGTTATTCTTGGAGAACTTGGTGCACTGCGTTTAGTGATCTTTGAAGATCATCGCGATTTCCTACTATTACCGCGATATCGTCTGCGATATGGAGAACGTCTTCTATGGTGATCTCTATGCCGGCCAATCAGATTTCTTGTGATTCTCTTATCTCAGTGTTGGTGAGAGGTTGCATCCTTGTCTCACTCGAATAATTTTAGCTCTTTCGCATTTTGACCGATGGCATCTAGTATATTTGAGAGATTATTCCTGTCGTTGTAATTCATTCAGTTTTTCCAGCAGCCTGAACATCTTGTTCCACTCAAAATTGTTTAAGGCTATCTCGAAGTCCACGAATGCCACGACTGTGGCTTGTTCGTACGTTATGTTGTCTCAACCGATACTCTTGGCCATTACTATCAGGCGGAGTACAGCCTTTCTGGTTCCTCTGTTCTTTCTAAATACAAATCGGTTTTCAGTCTCTTCAATTTTCATTTTAGTGCTTTTAATTTAACTCCCAATTACAATTTTGCGGATTTTGTGCAGAACACAGGCTGTAAGCTATCACTTGACTTCGAATTCAGTTTCAATGGCGAAAATGAGTACAAACAGTGAGACCCTACGTTAATAACCTCATACTGCAAATACAAAATATAGATTCAAGTGAGATGAGGTGGAACCGTTCTAAATGGACAGAAACAAAAACTTAGTATTCCTTTAACTATGAATTTAATTTCTATTTTCCATGTAACTGCATCAAGTCTTGAGGATGATGCAATGAAATCGAAATCCCTTAACTTTTTATTTTAGCTAGCACTTACACATTCTGACTAATTGTAAGCCGTTAATTTATTTATAGATTAAAGATAGCCTGTTTATATTTAAAACAGCTTTCATTCAGAAAATATATCTACTTATTACAAGTTACGCGAAAATTTAACTACAGTTCTTAGGTTTTCGCCTGAGTTTATTTGGCAAGGAAAGTAGTACGGAAAGTCAGGATTGCGTCTGGTACCAGATATGGGACAAGTTTTTCTCTTTGCTACATGAAAATGGTGCAATGTTTTACATTACCGGGGGTGTTCCCGAAGAACTATTGCAGAGTTAACGGAATTCTTCAGGAATCGAGGCGCATATTGCTTGGAGGCGCTTGAGCCGTTGATTTAATTTTTTGTCACGAAAAAATTCCCCACTTCTCCTATTGTTCGAGCCGTGCGAAATTAAAAAGCTTGCGACCTAGAAAACTTTCTTTGGTATAACATTTTTTTTTTCACTCTCGAAGGAAGCCCGCAGCTCGTTTGACGGGCAACGGCGGCGGTCGGTGCGATGGTGCGGGCAGCCATCAAACCTGTTCCTCGGAGAGGGTTTTCTTCTAAAGCGGACGAGTTCATTGCCTCTCGAGGGGGGCATAAAGGGAGTGGAGTGGGGGTTGGGACGACCCGGCGACCCTCTTAGGGCAGTCTCGATTTTTTTTATTTCACCTTTTAAGTGCCGACCTTGGGAGAGGTGGAAGGAAAGTTTCAGTCGCATTTTCACCCGGCTCGCTCTTTATAGCATGCCTGTAATGAGTCTGGGAGTCAGCTAGAACACTAGATTTCTCTAGTTATTCGGTTTCGTTAGAATTTTTGGTTCCGGAGAAAGTTTTTTAAATATAAAATTCGGAAGAGTCTATTCGAAACGGCTCGTGTATTTTCCCTGACTGAGCATATTTTCACCGCATAGTCACTTTAGCCTCGGCTTAGTGGCTGTGTGGTCAAGGATGGTGGAAACGATAATTGCCGTGGAATCTCATCGTGTATGGGTTGAAGAGTGAATTATTTTCAACGTTTACATTTGCAGCTTCATCAGTATTTAGATATTTTGTGATGAAATGCCTTATCAATTTAATAAGATTATCAAGGCACTTTCTAATCGGAAATAATTTGTTTATAGTGTCCTTTTTGGGAAGGTTCAATTCTGGGCCTGTGACGTCTTTTCTGCACTGTTGAGGTTACTGGAAAAAAATGCAAGCAATTTCCCATAAAAAATTTGGTTCAGCATCTTTTGGTAGGATACCAGTAGATGCATCTAAATATCGCCCTGCAAGCCAACTCAAGGGTGTTAATTTTTAAAATTATTGATATGATGACTGTCAAGAGTTAATAGATCTGTTGTTGAAATTCGGGTGTTCTCACAAAAGGAATCACTTGTAGAAATCTGGAGGATTAGATTATTTCGCCTTTAAATCGTCCGGTTCAAATAGAACCGGTTGTTCCGACTGAATCTTCCGCAAACCTAGTGGACTCACTCTGTAGTCTGTTAAACACCGCACAACAGATCTTGATGCTTCGTTGGGCGCGTCGGTGGAGCATGACGCATCAACGGTAAAGCGGTCGAGAGGTCCATTCCGGGAAGAATTTCGCAGACACGGTGACATTGCGTTACTCGCCACTACTCAAGAAGTCCCTACTGCGAAGTTTGAACCCCCCAAAATGGGAGAAGCAAATTTTTGCGACTTACGGAACCAGGTTTTCGATGTTTCTCGGGATGAGAAGCCCTTCGCTAACGATCAATTATGATTTGGGATTAATGACTTCGTAATCGTAAGTAGAAATTTCTTGCCGGTCAACTTTCGATGTTATGAATACATTGCAATTCTTAACCACGTTCTGATGGCGCGAAAAAGTTGCTGATTGACTTTGAGAAACCAAAATCCAGTTTGAAGTGAAGAATCTGTAAAAAAAATCATGTGAAAGTTGACTACCTTTCCAGCTGGTGGTGTTTCCCAAACTAGCGTTGCGAATAATCTTAGGATGGGAATTTGGGGGAAGACCTACTTGTGTGAAGTCGGTCGATTAGCTACGGGTGGTGATGATTAGGCATACCTCCGGGGATAGCTCGTCCGTCTTCCTCTCGCACTTTGTTTCAATTGTTTTGTTTAGCCTAGCTTTCCCCGCCCCTTTTGCTCCTCCCACATTTTTGATTTGCATCCCTCTTTGGACGGATCCTTCCCGCGTCCCACTCCCCATTGTCCCTCCACAGTGAGTCGACCGCAATTCATTCCCCTAGTTCTTTTTTCGAACGGCCATTGTTTGCGCTAGTAATGCATAAAGTTAGGCGGATTTACGCACTGTTGACCGAGGTATCGACAGAGGGCCCACATAGTAATGCAGAGCACGCGTAAACGTGGGCGATCTGCGGCCTTCCCCAAAAGTACGCGCCATATAATTTGGGAACATTGCTCATTCTTCTCGGGTTTCGACTTTGTTAACCGTTTCAAACCAAAATAAACTTTAGTATAATTTGAGCTACCTTTTTTTACCTTTTCGGTATATATTCTGGCAGCCTTTTGTCGATAAACCTTCGACGGAGAGACAATATTTAGTATCTAGGGAACGTAATTTTATTCAAGGAGCTTCATAATAAATCGTAGACCCGCGCTGGAATGGCATCTACTAAGCAACTTACCTGAGAAGAGCAATCTTATAAATACTACAGAGACGCATCTATGGTATTGTAATCTACGTATTTATTGCTTCTCAACTCCTCTCAAACAATATTTCTACGCCTCTTTTTCACTTTTGCACAAGTGGCCGTTCACGGTTTCATTGTCCAGAATACGGCAATTCTTAATTTGCTATTATTTCAATAAATTGAAATATGGTCCTTTTCGAACCGTAGAGTTCATAATTTGTCACGCAGTTACGTCCACAGAAGCCAGGCATAAGTTATCTTCATCCATGAGAAATCTTTAGTTTCCTTGGTTATTTAAACCCGTAGTATCTCAACCCGGATCTCCAGTTTTCCGGTTAGATAGTTACCAGTCAGCCCTCATAGCTGTATTACTACAGCGCGAATTTCTCTCTTCTAGTTAGAGAGGAAACGTGACCAGTATGTCGAACACTTAGACGTATAAAGTTTGCCATCTTGCAGGCATCCAATTTGGACCCGTAATCTGCTCCACTTCACCTTGCGAAATCAGTCAGTGAGTGAGCGAATTCGATGAGTAAATGATTCCTCAGAGCTGAAGTTGTTTAATATTTGATTTGATGTGATAATTTGTTTGGAAGCTTTTTTTTCGCAAAAAGTGCAGATTAATTTGTTCTAAGCGCATTTCATCTAACACCTACTTCCTGCTCACGTGAGACAGGACGGTAATCACCCTCTTTCAGTGAGCTCCAGAACTTCAGTAGTTTCTTGGCTTGTTTCCAAGACGTTTTCGAAGATTAACTGTTGAGTTTGAAATGGATCGAATATATTGCAGCGACTAGAGAGGATTTTTCCCTGTGAGTTTTCTGTATTAACTTGAACGGTTAAACGAAGAGGATCAGTTAGTAATCAGTCTTATTAATTTTAGGAGAACCATTTTTATTTAATCGAAGTTAAATGTCATTGGTGGCAACTCTAATCTGATGGCTACGATTAGAAAAGCAATTTGAAAAACTCTCCAAGTGGAGTATGACAAGCCTTTTTAAGTATTTTAACGACCTTCTTCCGAAATTTGATCCTTCAGATTTGTTAATTTTGGTAACTTTTGGAATGTCTTGTTCAGAAGGCGTGTTTAGTTACGGTGCGAATGGAAGTTGATAGAAAATGACTAAGTTTGGAAAGGCAAGATAGCAGATTTGAAATAGGTAAAATGGTAGAACAGAGAAATGAGAAACCCTGGCGAGAGATGAATTACGGATTAAAGGTGGTGTTTGTTTGGAGTGATGTTAAGAGAGAGAATGTAATTTTTAATGTAATGTCGGTGTTCTACCATATCATTCATGCATGCCTGGTGCGAAAGCACCCCCTGCCACACACCCTTTGGGTGGCTTGCAGGGTATGACGTAGATGTAGATGAATGGTTTATGTACGTATATTTGAGTCCAAAGGTCCAGGTTCTCCCTCCTACTCCTCCATCCATTTGCTCAGTCACCCTGATACTCTAATATAATCCCTCTGCTCGGGTGTGCTGTTGAGCACGCGGCGACCTTCGGCGACGAGAAGGTGCTTATGTTCCCATGACGCGACATTAGGGACGATAAATTGAGGATTGTGGATTCGTTCTTTCCGCCGTTGAGCGGCTTGATGTAACGATTCATCTGCGATTTCTCTCTCGTTGTTTAGCCCTCAAAGGCCCTCCTCACTCACGGAAATAGTAGTAATGCATTGAGTCGTGGGCTGCTGATTTTACTATTCTAACGACATTACCCAGACACGTTCTCGCTTGTGCTCTATAAGCGGTGACGTTTACTCTTAAAAAGAATACATTTAGCAATCTTCTAAATCGCGTATATTTTCGTACGAAGGTTTCTTCGGAGTTAAGCTTTTTGATGGTCAGCTCTCGAGTGTTCCACCTTGAGTCTTCAGGTCTGAATGTCTGTATTTATAAAAGTATTACCATTTTGCGCGCTTTAAATCCCTCCTGGGTTTCTTATGAAATGGAACCTGGAGCGGCAGTGTTTGATGGAATGTAATTTCCCACCGTAATGGCAAAGGTTGCGAGTGCACGCGAGACGTATGCTGAATCTATGGGAAATTAGCTTTTGAGGAATCATTTTGAGGTGACTGGTTTCGACAATGGAGAATGGCAACGGTCGTGGTTTCTTGGACTCCCTGAGATGAAATTTTTTCATACTGCTACTCCGTTAATTTTTTTGCGCTTGCGTAGACTGGGTTCTCTAGTCTCTGGACTCAAAACGTGATGCTGTTTCAGTTTCAGAGGAATCTTGGGATCTTTCTTAGCACACGCCTGTTGACCTTGGACTTTCAATGCGGTGAAGGCTCTGCCCTTAATATACTTGGATTCGCCCTTGACTTGCTACCGTGGAAATATTTTTGCTGCTCTTCATTTTGCTAGCGTAATACGTCTACGTCTAAGTAATACCCTGCGAGCCACCACGAGGGTGTGTGGCAGGGGGTGAAGACCACCAAATATGCACTATTGCTATGCAAGCAGGATATTTAAAGGAGACATGCTAGAGAACAGGGTCACATGCAGCTAGATGGTTAGTATCTACAAAATAAGAAGGGGATTATTGGTTGTTATTACATGCATCATGCACTACAGACTACTATAACTATATTTCACGTACATATCCCTTTGCTACGCTGCCTATTGTTCTCTCTCATGGTACGCGGGAAAAATGACGTTTTAAATTTCGGTGCGACAATCTATCGCTCTAATCTTGTTAATATGATCAAACCTAGCATAATACGCTTGGGTTCTCAGTATATATCTAACGTCATCTGTGAACAAATCTCTTTCGAATTTACTTAAAAGGTTTAACCTAAATTTTAACCTGCGTTCTGATAGTAATTCCCATCCTAGTTCTTCTATTAAACTCGTAACACTTATACAATTATCATAACGGCCTTTAACAAACCTAGCGGATCTCCTTTGCACACGCTCTAATTCTTTTATCATACCTATATACCATACATATAATAAGAGCATACTAAGATGTCATTTGATGGGATACTAGCATAATGCAATCAGTGGTAGCATAAATAGTAAAAAAAACATGATACTTAAGGTAAATAGGTGGTTCATGAGTTCTAGTTTTCTTAAATCAGACCTTAGACTTGAAACACGCAATATAACAAAGAAATCGCTATTTTGATCAGTTTTCCACTTTGCCAGTCTTTCTTAAATGTCAATTATTCTCACTGCGAATTCTACACGTTCGTAAGCGGAATCAAAAGCGGGAAAACTGTTATGAATCCCCGGGCAGTCGAAGCAGGAAAACCTTGATCTGACGCTTGTCCCACTCAGCTGTTTCCTCATGCTAGTAGATTCGAAAAAAGTTAAATTTTACTCTACGTAGGGAAAACAGTTGCCGTGGGCTTCGTTATGGAGTTGCGGACCTCAAGTCAGTGGAGCACATTATCGTGGTATTATGCAGTCCTCAGGCCTTCGCCTGGGAAAGAGGGCTGCGTTTGAGTAGGTGGAGGCGTTTTCGCTTTCCTCGCGTGCAGCTAATGTCTCCGGATTCCGACCGTAATTTTGATGGAAGTGTAACGTAGCGACGGTTTTTGTTGACTTATCTGAGTGCATGTTCCGTAATATCCAGATGAGGCTGTGTAAAATCTCCTACGACGGTCTCTCGAGTGACGTGAGACGCCAAAGACAGTTTCTCATAGTGCTCTCGTGTTAATGCACAAGTTCTCTTAGACTTAGTGCACCGAACATTTCTGAGAAGGGTTGGAATGCTATCCAAGTTGTTGAATCGTCACGTTTGTCCGCCTCAAATGCTTTAAATGCTAGCGCAGTATTCCCGTAAGGTTTATCGTAGTCGAGCCTGGTAATGAATGGGCACGGAACTGTGCTTCCGGAGAAACAGTAGTGGAATGCATCACTTGAGGTAAAATTCTTTGTGCTGCAGGAAATTGCATTCAGTGCGCTCCTCAAGATCGTCTGAACAGGAAAAATAAAACGAGGGGCGTTTGACGTTGCGCTCTTGAATAACAAAGGGGTAATCCAAGAAAGTCGTACACCATAATTATCCTCCACTCGCTCAAAAGGAGTTAGGTATTCCTTTTGTACACGGAGAAATCGATTAATCGAGAAGTCGATCCTTACTTTTGCGAGTAATGCAGGAAAAGCTCTTCTTTCAAAATTGCCTCGAATAAACACTGTCATTGTAGAAATGCGTCCTAAGGAAAGCCTCCTTTTGTGTGTTCCCACATCGTCTTGGGCGAGTGAATTATTCAAATATACAGGCCTACAGTGGTTAAGCATTTTCGATTGTGTAGCACGAAAGCCATATAAAGAGTATGGGATTGGTAATACTGGTCGATTTGGACTGGTGGATTTGTACTACGAACCCATTTGTGTTAATACCTTACATACATTTGCGAGTAATCTTCCTGAAACTAAGTATTCTTGGATTAATATGATTGGGAGAAATAAGAATACCTCAACATTTAGTAGTTACAAATAACTAATAGAGAAGATAATTGAAACGGTTGAGTATTCATTAATATAAAATTCCTCGACTTTAGTAAAAATCTAGTTCAATATATGTTTGACACAAACAAGAAATATCAGAAGTAGTTCGATAAAACATGGTGACGTGGCCATGCTGCCTAGTCTGATGTCACGAATTCTTCCCCACTTTGCCAGGATAGCAGCAGGCCACTTTTCCTCTGATCGAAGCTACGTGAGTCATGTATGGTCGGCCCTCAGCATATTTGTCTTCGTGAAGTCAATATTAATGAGAAGCGTCATTGGAAATCCGATGAGCATCTCACCCGAAATCTTAATCGATGACGAACCTTTGAAGTCAACGAGTTTCCTCCCGTTAGCAATAGAAGCAAGTGGGAGAAATATTTATTTGACCGGAATAGCATGAGTAACTGTGAACTGGTTTGGCTTTTTCGTTAAATTGATGTCCATAGTGTTCAGGTTCGTTATTCATTAATGATTGAAGTGAGGGTTATCTTTAGGAAATGTTATCTTATTTCATTATTCCTAAAAATCATTTAATCGGAGAAAACATTCTTTAAAGTAATGTTTTTAAATCAGATATTTCCGTAGTTCTTAACCCTTGGTGCCGGGGAGCGCTATCGCGCTCCTCCTGTCTCTCGCGAAAAGTGCCAGGAGCGCGATAGCGCTCCTTCTGCAACGTCACTCTTAGATGCTGGTATTTCACTGATTGTTCACAGATGGCACCTAAATGCAGATTACTTATGAAGCTTAAAGCAAAAATGCCTCTGCAATTTTAGCATACCTAGAAAATCGGTTGACACTCAAAGGGTTAAGCCGGAATAGGGAAAACACTGGCTACTATCCTTGGTATTTGATTCTGGCGACGCATTTCATAGCAACAATCTTGTTTTTCCATCTTTTCACTGGAATCTTACATCGCCTTTAAAAGGTAACTGTATGAGCTCAATACCCATACGTGTCTATTGGTTGAAATACGCAGGTAAAATCTATCAAGGGTAGAAATGGTAGAAATTTTCAATCGAACCCGCAGGGTGATTTCGCTATCCCATACGATAGTTATCAGAACCACGATCTCTCATGCTTTGGTAGAAACGTTCAACATCTGCGTTAATCTGAATGGGATGCCTTAGGAGTCTTATTTTCTAGCTGATTCTGAAATTGGACTAAGTAGGGTCCATAATAGTTGTTACCTTGATAATTCCTTTGGGCAAGTTTCTGAGAGAATGTACATGCATATTCCGTGGTAGTTCAGAATAGAGAAAAATAGCACAAGTCTTCACTCTTTACCGTATGAATTATATTGAAATGCATAAGTGAACAATTTCTTGCCTCTTCGAGCTACCATTTATTTTCATGGGTATAAGTAAAGCGGAATCCACGGTCCATAAATGGAAAGTGTGCAGCTAGCAGATGTTTTTTTCTATTGTAGTCTTTGCTTTGGTGGTTTCTACTACGATAAATTTCTCGTAGTTTTTGAAGAGTTAGTCTGAATGGAAACCGTTGAAAGTTAGCTTATGGCAAAGCTGGCTTATTTTGGACACAAGCTAATGGATTTGACTGTATTAGGTGAAATATTGGACATCTGCATATTTCTACGAATTTTTTGATCACTTTTAGTCTTGTTACAATTTTTATTATTCACAAGATTCGAATGGGGAATCCGAACTACGCTCTTCGAGCCCAATTCTGAGGCGTCGGCATTTCTGCGACTCAAAAATGTCTGTACATGTGACCACGACCACAAATTTAAGGTAGTTTGAGCGAAATATCATTTTACTTAGAAATCAATGAATTCGGTCTTATTTTGAAGAGAAATATCTCACCTATCCAATGATACCACAAATTCTACCCCTTGCCTCATTATTTTCGGAGATATTTGCCAAAAAATACCAGCCCTTCAAAATGAGGTATTTCTAACACTTAGATGTCGTAAAAAGAACTGTAGTTTGTGTGGTTTCTCAACTATATTTGAAAATTAATCATATTGTCACCGAAGTAAATTCTTCGGGATCACAAAAAACCTTCCGTTTTGAAGGAGTTTCAAATGCACCGCGCGAAAATGAGTCAAGTTAAAGACAACTTTATATATTTTCATTTAATTACTTAGAATTTCTGTCGTATAAAACTATATTATTGCACCATTAATAACGAAATATTTAATTGATGTGTCCTACAGCTGGTGAAATTTAAATGTATAATTCGAATGTGGTATCTGTTATGACTGTGGAACTATCTCGCTCGGACTACCTTGAGTGATATTTTTTAAACTCTGTCAGTCAGGTCTGCCGTGACGTCAATATTATTACTGACAAGTTGCTCTCCCGGAATTGGAAATGCATGACTTTCTTTGAGGTAGTTTTTTCGCGACTTCCAACGCTTTGGTGTAATATATTGCACTCGTATTTGTATGATTTTCAGATGAATTGTTAGTCAGTTCAGTTTGAACTCGGATGGTTGTACGTTATCGGTATTTTTCACGTTGGTCTTTTCCTGTTCATAGCATTTGTTCGCTAACGTTGGTGTTTTTTTTTCCTCAATTCTCTTCCAACGCGGTCACTGACCACCGTCTCGTGGTCGCCTCAACCGCCTCCGACCCCGCCTCGCACAACGCCTCCCCCCTCCCTCCCTTCCTTGTCCGCCTCACCACGCCTCACCACCGCCGCGTCCCGGAGAGCAGACGACCAAGGACGAGACGACCGGGGGCTACACTTTCGTTTGCCAGCACGGCCCCGCCGAGTGCTACGGCAACAAGGTGCAGGCCTGCGCACTCGTCCACCTCATGGACGACATGAAGAAGGCGAAATTCATCAACTGCATGATGTCCGCGCAGAACACCACCGCCGCCGGATTGGAAGTAAGTCTTTTATCATCTTCTCATTTAAGTCTATAAGTTCATTGGTTCAATCTTAAATCACTCTGGGGGAATATCTGGAGGAGGGACTGAAAATCTGCCAAATGTTCCGAAGTCAATTTTGATAGGGAAGATTAAATTTCTGGGTTTCTCTCATAAGAATCTTGATCGTCACGTATATCAATCTATGTATGCCCCTGAGTGTGCAAAAGGGGTTGACTTATATCAGTATTTGCCTTACAACGAACACCAAAACTGCTCTGCTTCGCCTTGTTTGATGTTGAAGTGCCTTCGGAGCAACAATCGGGTATGGTCGAGGCTCTTCGTGAAAGGGCTGGAGAGAAAGATGTACTGTTCTCCAGTTATAGCTTAAGAACTGTCACAAAATAATCGAACAAATTTTTCAATGTAACTGGCATTTCACAGAGCTTTATAGATAAAGACCCGAACTTGTAGAGGCTTGATCAGGATATCCTCAAAGGACTTAGTGTCGTGAATAACATCAAAATTGTTAATGAAACAGCGGAAAGAGCTGTACAATTAGTAAATAAATTTGTAAAGGGCAATAATTTGACTAATGATGAAGAACGTCAATTGCTCCTCTTAACAGTTGCAATTGATAGATATGCAAATTAACTTTGATGTTGTATTTGCTATGAATTATTTGCGAGAAATTGTATGTACCCCTATAAAATGGGCAATGTTATTTTCTCATTTTTTTTAACTTTAAATCTTTTATTTTTGAAGATACGAACTTGGTTTATTTTTATCTACAAAAAGAGACCATTCTGCACACATTGTTTCATGAAATTTTGTCCGAACGATATTTCGGCCCCTGACAGCGCATCATCCCTCTTATTTCTATGATCAGCTGGATTAAATATAAAAGCGCCGTGCGTGACCTTTTCCCGAGGTTTGATCGGGTCGACCCGAATATCAAAATTCTTGTTTTACGCCTTAGCACCGAATAAGACTTAACCGACTCGAAAATTTTGACTTTGGTCCGCTCTAACTCATCATAGCTACAAATTACTGATGGTTTTAAATACATCTGTCATTATTCACCTATACCAAGTGGGTTCGAGAAAAACGTATCCCTAGTTACCTTCGTTTTTCTGCTTAAATCGGCTTAGGACTGGAGGAGAATTGCGATGCCACGCGCAAATGTTTTGCCCAGTAGTATTCGTGAAGCTGAAGAACTTAAAAGACGCTGATGAGCTTACTATGCAATTACAATTCTTGGAGAAGTGTAACCCGTATCCTTTATTTTTTTACGTGAAAAAATAATAGCGCGGGTCGCGTAAGAGGGCGCGTGGTACTAATAAATACAATCTTCTATCAATTGTGATCTATTAGAATTATAAATTATAATAATGTAGTACAATTATCATCACTTATATTTTGAAGCATTATTAAGTATTACTGCTTCGGCGTTACGTTTTGGCATTCGGCATTTCGACCGTAATGTTACTCAAGTTTTTTCTATCGCTTTTAACTTACTTTCATAATTGCTAATATAGTTATTTCTTGTTTTGTGGTCGCAGGGTGTGCGTACTCTCATAATAAAATGACTTTGTAACGCAAAGATAAGAAATAAATCGCGGTATAGATTATTGCGAGAGTCGTTAAAGTGGGTCGACGTTAAAATTACTTGAGCCCTTCCCACAAAGCCGCTAAGCCCAGGCAGACCTCATGTGCAGGTGTCGGCGGGTAAATTATCCTTCATGCATTAACCATTACGGGGTATAGCTAAATTCTTACAACGCTTCTCAGCCAACTGATGGCAGCACGAGTTCTTGTATGTACAAGGGCACAGCGACGTATGGAAAGTCATAACAATGGGCCGTTAATTATGCAAGGGGTTTGCATTCGAGCTCCCAGCTCCTAAGGTCCGGGGGAAGAGCGCTATTTTCCTGTTGAATGAGGGACGCTTCCGCTTTTCCTCTTCTACCATAAATAGCAGTAGCGCATTCTTCAACATCACTTCCCTAGATACCGGACGGGGTATGACATGTACTATGGTGACTAAGCTATCGAATAATGTTCGATGACCCAAATGTGTTGAAGTAGTAATGAGAAAATTCGCCCCAGTTGTCAACAAAACACTGCACTCAACTGTCATCAAGTGGATTTCCCAGGAATTCAAAACCTGTGAAATCTTGAATTTTTTATAAGTTTTCTCTAATTGAAGTTACTTGAGTATTATATCGCCAGTGTGGAGTGTCTGCTCCGTATCTTAGTAAAACCCCAGCCTATCATAGGTAACGTTTGGCGGGGTCTGCCGTTAGCAGAAACAAGTTCATTAATGCTTCGAGGGCCGGATTGAAAAATAAAGCTTAACATTGCACACAGATGATCGCCTGGTTGTGATTTGATGGGAACAGAGGAAGTGGAAGAGGAGGCTGAGGTGACTTTCAATAATAAAAAACTCCTGCATTCTGATTTACTGGTCACTTCCGTGGGAGTTAACATATTAAACTGTTGTGTGCGTGACTCAAGATTGTCACAGACACCGTTAAACGGAGGGTGATGCTTCATTTTTATTTTAATGTTATTTGTTAAGACTGTTTTTTTACGACTTTTTAAAATTTCCACCGCTCCTCCAATAAATTTTTGACTTCGTAATTTCTTTTTAAAAATTACCGAATCCCTCCTCAACTTCCTCTTCCATTCCCTGTACCCCCATAAGATTTTATTCATATGCTCCATGGGAATTCATCATATCCTCCACTACTCTCAAGGTCATAGATAAGTTATTCTCATACTCAATTTTGGATTGTCAGAAAAATGCAAATTTAACATGATTGCCGCCATGTAGACATTTTTTTTACCCTAATTGGCCGTGTTTCACCGCCTGAGTTAAGTTTTGATGGACATTTTGTGGGGAGTAATTCCCCTAAATAACTTTCCTTCCATAATTTGGCCTGGCATACTTTCCACCTACCTCAATCTTGTCTAATTTTCACTTCTCTTCGCCGCTTACCTTACGTCACTTTAAACAACTCTCTAAAAGATCCCATCTTCTCGTCACTTTTTTGTTCGACTGGCTTGACATAACGACGGATTGCAGTGAAAACTTGGATAAGACTTGAGGCAAACCACACTCGAGGATTACGCTCGTTCGAGGCATCAATCGGGGTAGATTGCCTAACGATGATGTTCCGGTGCCAGACTCCACCTTGGTATTCCTATGTGTTGATGGCTGTCTCCATTCATGAAGACTGATAGAAGAATTAACAACTCAAGAACCATGTACTCACTGATGAAATTCATTACGTATTCTGACATCAGAGCATCGCTATCGGTCTGTGTATCCTTGGGGATTAGTGAAAACCTCAAGCACCTCAAGCAACTCATATGCGCCAGAATAATTTTTAATGGTTTAGAGCTACTCGGTTCAAAGGTTGGATGAATAACCATGACTACGTACCACTTTAATTTAAAGTTAGATTGCATGCATTCCCGTATCTCTTGTTGCACGCCCGATCAGGGCTTGATGCTCAGCCACACTATGGCGAAAATGCATCAAGTCATGGCTGCCTCTAAGCAGCGAGAGTAATCGCATTTTTTCCCGTCCATTTGCAGTGCGCCACCGAACTCAACGCTGACTTCACTCCGATCGAGACGTGCGTGAACAGTGCTGAAGGAAACATGACTCTGGCCAAGATGGGCGAGAAGACCAAGATGCTGACTCCACCGCTCACGTCTGTTCCCACAGTCGTGTTCGATATGGTGAGTCTCCGCCGCCAAGTACGGAAAATTGCCCCCCCACCCCTCGAGTCTTAGGACGAGTCTTGTATTTGCCGAGCCTTTGCCAATGGGATGGCAGTGCCAACCTTGAAGTGATGTTCGGCGAACTTATCCATCTTCGACTGGTGACGTGAACTTATTTCACGTTCATTTCAATGAAGGTGGGTGTTGGAATTCGCTAAAAAGAAGCGCCCTTAAGGTGGTAGATGGCAGTGAGGTCATAATCGCACAACTGCGCGCGAGATTATCATTTAATGAGATACGGCTCGTGCTGGACATTCATTTCTAATCATCCACAAAATACCTCGGCTCCTCCAACAGGATATGATTTTATGCAGGCCTTATGAAATCGATCCTTCTCCGAAGGTCCACATTTATCAACCCCGGCATTCAATTTACTTCCCCTCTACTGAATTTAGTTGCGGAACTATACCAAGCCGTTGGATATCGGGTTGGTGTAGTGGCTAGAGTACTGGCTAATCACACGTGCGGCCAGGGTTCAAATCCCTGCGGAGGAGGATGATTTTCAGAGGAAACCCGATCCCTACTTGATGTCTTGTGGAGGGCACTTCAAGTACAGTACTCCGTCTGTCGGATGAGACGTTAAACCGTGGTCCCCTTGGCGCCTTTCGCTCAGAGCAGGCTAATGCCGACGCCGGGTTTCTATCCACCCTTCCTCCCTTACCCTTCCCCTAGGGCGCAAATGACCTTAGCCGTCGGTCGCCTCCCCAAAATCCAATCCAACCACGCCGTGCAGCATTACTAAAGTCTCTGGCCTTTTCCTTGCCTCAATCCGCAAGTTCCTTCTTGAGCTGTACTTGATTAGTAAAATTGTTTCGCGTACGATAAAATCATCCTAAAATGTTTAGTTCTCCGCCTATTTCTTATCAAACACTGCTAATATGCCTATTTGTTCTATCTCCTGAGAATTTTGCTCCTATTTTGCTTAAACTTCAGATTTTGTCTTCCTTCTTATTGGGTTTGTCCTTGCTTTGAAAAAGTAGTAGGATGCGAATACCAGAATCTTGTGGGAAATTTACCCTCGTGGGTTTTATATTTTTTTTCGTAAAAGAAATACACGGTGTTACCTAATGTCTCAGGATGTTACATTTTTGACAAATCTCATGGAGCCTCCATTACCGTAGCTACTTAATAATTTCCCAGGACAGAAAATACGGGCCCTCTCAGGCAAGTCGCGGACGTTGAAGTCCCCACGCTCCGCATCCGGGCTAAGCTTGAAATTTCTAAAGAGAGCGTTTTAATGGGGTCCTAACACATACCCAAACTGGGTAACATGTACCTAAACTACCTTCTACTTCGTGAGGTCCAACTCAGGAGACCTTATGCTTGGAGATTAGAGCCTTAAAAATTGCCTCATTAGCAATTAAAATAACCCAAACTGATATTTCTGGTGCATTCAGCAAGATATGGCACGTCTTCTCTTTACAAATGTATGAATAGTAAAATTAATTCCCCATAATCATAATAAAACTGGGTTAGTTTCTAACATCCCCCTTCGAGCCTACGGTGCGTGGTGACTGTTCATTGTTCAAGGGGTTCATTGTTTCGATTTTCTTTTGCAGAAATACAAGATGGAGGAACAGAAGATGACCATGTCAGACTTCATGTCGGCTCTCTGCTCTCACATTACCACCAACAAGCCGACGGAGTGTGCCGGCAAGAGCGGCGCCACATTCTCAGCGTATGCCGTGCCCTCTGTCGTGTTTGCCCTGGCCGCACTCCTCCCAGTCGCTGTCGTCCACTAAAAGGTGTCCCCACTCAAGAACTGGAGTCGAGCGTCACCACCTTCTACCGCCTACTTGTCGACAATTACACTCGCCATTTCGACCGAGGCTTCGGGCCCACATGTCGATAAAGGAAATGGAAAACTTATCGCCAACGTACTCGTCTTATTGGTCGCTCTGACGGAGCCGAAAAATTGTGGTGTTATTATCTTCTAGGTTTTTTGAGTCGGCAATTCCACCAGCTCCGTCCATGAATCGAGTGTAATGTTTTGCAAGTTTTCTTGCCTTCACTGAAGATGAAAGGGGCGAGTTCGTGCATTATTTGGAGAGGAAGCTTTTCTGCTTTTATTGTCTCGAAGAGTCATGCAAATGCTTGTATTATTGCAATGTATTCCGGACCATTTTTAAATATTGGAAATTAAGGCAACCTGCTAGGATTAAAAGAAAAAAAACATTAAATATACTGTGGGTGGCAGGACTGTTATCACATTAATACTTATTTGCGTGCCATGTTGATTGTATTTTTTTGCGAAATTATGTCGTGCATGCTTGTGATGACTTTGCAAAGCTCTTCATCTTTTCCTTGTAATTGTGTACTTGAGGTGACCGTTTAAGTATTATCTGTTCAATTGAGTGAGTGAATGTTAAGTCTCGAACAATTGCATGTTCGTCAAAAATGAATTTTGTTATAGAAGCAGAAGAAATGGACTCGAAAATTTTTTGCCGCTTGGCAGTCAAGCGAAAGATTGGCATCGAGAGAGCTGTTCTTGGTTTTAAACTGATTTGTTTGGGGAAGTAAAGGAATAGATTGGGAACCACTTTTTTTCAACCTGTACTTTCTGAACAATTATTGCTGCTCTAACGCCTTTGGGACAGACCGTTCTTTGATACCACTGGTACGGATATTGAAAGTAAAGAAAAAGTACCTATTGATATTTTCCTTGAATGAAGCCTCCTGTTTCTTAATCGAACTTAATACGCTAATTGAAATATAGAAATGGAGTTGCGAGGTGTGAATGCCAAGTTGTTGTGTGCTGTCATTTGTTTGCCAATGGATTGGTGCAGTGATGTGGGATCTGAAAGTACTTAATGCTGTAATCATAAGTGGTCTTCAAATTGTGTATTGGATTTTATTTTTGGAAGGTGTACTCTTTGAAAGTATTCAAATGTTTAAGCGAGTTCAAAATAGAAGTTGTAATAAAGAAACAAAATCAAGTATTAGTGTCTTTACTAATGTCCTAATTCCATCATAGTAGAATTTTTTCATAGCATATGATCGAACCCTATAGAAATCTGGTGCTGGAGGATGTCGAAGGATGACCTAGCATTAAATACGGAAGGGTGGACTACATTTATCCAATCTTAGGATTGAACGACCAGTGAATGAGAATAATCATTCTGAGAATACCCGCGCATATTTTCTCGAAATTTTTTAGGCAAATGTCAATCCTCATCTGGCCGTCTAGTAACATTGTGACCGATGAAACAAATTTCTTGCTGTCGATGTTGTTCGTAAATTTAGTTCGACAGAATAATTCCGAGAGCTTATCTGAGCTTATTTGAGAAACTGGGCATGGAATATGTTTAATAAGATGCTTCGACGAGCAAACCTTAATATCTGTTGACTTAGGACTTCTCTCCCCCCCCGTTACTTTGAATTGCCGAACCTTTGGTGTGACGTCACTTCGTCGCCCCGTTTTACATCCAATGTTCAATGCTTTAGGGAATAATAGTGCATGGGTTAACCGCCGTTGTCTACTCCGTAAGAGAAGCTTCGTTTTTTAAGCAAGGAACTTGACTGGCACCAGCCACTGGAAATTACAGAAACCTTTCTGCTATGATTCACCATTATGGACGTGAACAAGGTTTGCTATTCATCGAAATTCACAAAACCAATCCTGACCGTAGTCCAATTTTAGTTATGTCCGCATGTGATGTTTGATTGCTCAAGATCTCATAATAAAAGTCCTTGCTTAGTAAAGGATTTTTCCTTGACTCATGAAATTTAATAGTTTCACTTTGTGGGAAAATTGGGATTTCATCGGCAGAATAAAGAAAAATCAGTCCCGATGAATCGAATGAAACTTACTGAGAACCTCCATCTAACTTACATGGAGCGCACTTTCGAACGTTGTGGGTCAGAATATACCACCGCGTGGATTCCACAGTGTATGATTCCAGGGTTGGAACCTGGGCTATTACAGCCTTGTTCTCGTCTCCAGGTCTCGGTGCAGAGCGTGGATCATGTAATTTGTGATGGAAGAGGTAAATTTTGCTTGCATTCCATAAAATTAAGATGAGGTTACAAGTTGTCGTGGGAGAACGGAACTTATGGATTCATATTCGCTTCGCCTTGCAGTCCTAGTCGATCGCTATACGACTAACGTTATATCCAATGACAGTAACATTGAGGTGGACCTCTGTGTCATCCGCACTTAGCATTTCATTTTGAAGACACAAATAAATTGAATGTCCAAAGGACATGGTGCAAACTTTTGCACGCCAAAGTTGTCGGATTACTACCTTTTCACGCAAGAAAGTTCTCATAACGGATGTTTTTACAAAGTTCGAGAATATTTAGGATATTTTCTTTACATTCATCCAAGATTTGATGTGGCTGTTGGGGTTCGTCGAGTCAGGCCTATGAGTAATGCGTCGCTGAAAACTCGTCATGCCATAACCTAAGGAATACTTGGTCACGCGTGCATGCTGAAGTTTCAATAGAATGCTTTTTCCTTCGCCCTAATCACCCTGTGGCCAAAATCAAGTGGCGTAGAGGAAGTTGAGATACATCTTGCGGGATGTAAGATCCTGATGCTGGTCTTAAGATTGCAATTTATACTAATAAAAGATTTTTTATATTTGTTCATGACTGCAGTGATATCCTTCCGAAAAATCAGTTTTTCTGAAGAGAACGCAGGATCACCTGTGGAATTCCTTAGCGTTGATTGAGGAAATCCTTGTTTTAAAATAATGGAGCACTTCATCTCAAATCCGTAATGCAATGGAAATCATTGAATGCTCTGCACACTTTTCTGAGCAGATCGGCAAGGATCTCAATCCGAACTGTAGTTCTCATAAAAAATGATTTTTTTGGACATACATTTTAATGACTTAACCTCAGACCACACCCTCTCGTAACATCTTGGTTTCTTCGCGAAGGCTGGGGTGACGCCGCATTCAACGCGCTCAAGGCGGTAGAATACTCTTCAACAAATAAACGGTATATACCTTTCGCGGTCGGGTTTCACAACCTTAGGGTAGTGCTTGTTGAAGGGGCTGTTTGCTACACAAATATTTCTGTTGCTGAAACTCTCGCCCTGCGCGGGTGACATTTTGAACCAGTTTCCGAGAATGCTCGGGCACGAGAAATAGGACTTTGTTTGTTCTTGTCTTGGGAGATAACAGGTAGTCGCGTGTCTTGTTAGGGCTAGGGGAAGGCGGGGGGTTTCCATTTCTGGCTCAGCACGAGCGTTTGAACAAAGGCTCTGGCAGGTTCTCCACTTGCGAGGAACCCCTCGTGCTGAGGCGTTCGATTATCTTAAAATAGGAGGTTGCCGCATTCTTGATAAGGAATGGCATTTAGGAATTCGGCGAGATTAGTCGTGGGGAGGTGAACTCCTTGTGAGTACGGTGCAAAGACGACGCCAAGTAGAGCAGCGCTTAGGAAAAAAAACTCCAGCGAGTAAATGTAAATTCACGCAGCGGTAAAAATATGACAAATTCCGAGGTATTGGATGCTTTTTTCAAGTATGCATCCTTACGTAAGAGAAATCTGAATACAAACTCTTGCTTCGATGTATTTTTTTATGATGGGAGAGCACAATTGCAAGTAGGACCTAAAGAATGCTGATTTTTTTTAGTCACGTCCAAGGAATATACAGCAAGCGCAGCGATTCTCCGGAAAACGTCAATGAATAAATGAAAAATTACCCGCTCGTAAAAATGTGACCTCTTACACCTTCGTGTTGAGTCTCTCTCCTCTAATATACAGTGACGCTCTTGGAAAATTCAAATCTGATCCGATGTGACGTATTTGCGGGGAAGAACTTTTTTAATTTGGTTTTTTCCTTATTTTGTAGGGAGGCTGTTTGGCCAGATATGTCCAGCAAGTTTCCCTTCTACTTCTTGCAGTGTTCTTGGAAAATTTTTAATTCATGTTAGTGAAATGTTCTCCGAGGATTGGGGGTGCTAAGTAATGATAAAATGACGTTAATTATAGAATTGAATAAAGATATACTGGCGCGTTTATTTAATCAATGGTTACAAGCAAAATAGAAAATAAAAATTTCCACAAGCCAGTAATTAACAAGTGTATTGCACGTAAGAAAATGGATTGATAGGGGGTTTTATCGGCTTAAAAATTAGCGTGAGAATTACACGGAGTAAAACTGTGTGTGGCTGAAAGAAGTGCCCTGCTAAAGTGTTTTTCATTTTCAGGCGTGATTTGCATCGGAAAACCAGCTCTACGATGAAGCACGAAGGGTTTCCTTGGGAATACAATGGTCATCACAAATCTCCTCTTTAAAAGGAAAAAAAGGAGCAAAATTACAATTTGAGAATTCCTCTTGCCTGCAAATCCATTCATAACCTTAGTAATTGAAGGACGCGAGGTTCGCGGTAAGCAATCGTTTCGGGTCTGAATTAGGAAGAACATACATCACAAATTTCCTCTTCAACCTGTGGAAGATATTTCAAATATAAATGATAATCATTCAGAGGTAAAAAGTGTTGCAATTTAGGTTTTACACAGTCAAACCTGAAGACTGGAATAATTTAAACATGGTGATTGCTTTCATTGAGTAATACTTATTGTATACTGTATACCACACAGTTCTATTGTTTCAAATATAAACCCATAAGGGTTAAACCTTGAGTACTACAAGTGTGAATTAATTAACTAAGAAAGTCAGAAAACCTACTGCAAATAAAATTTTGTTAACAACCTTCACCTAATAAAGTCCGTCGGGGGCAATTCGGAATAAATTTTATTGTGCCAATCTGGCAAAACTCGAAAACTCCATTTTCGTCGGTAAAATTGGAGCCTGTTAGCTCGCAGTCATCAAGAGATAAAATTTTATCCAGTTATATCGTTCTTAGCTTAATTATCTTATCAGATTTCACCGTTTTACTATATCTGGCCGTTCGATGTTTTAATGATATTTTCTACAATAACTAGCCTGTCCCCACATACTTAGGATTCGTGATCTTAATTTATGTACTTTACAGAAAGGTTACGTTCATATTGCATCTATAAATCAATTTTTTATCGCTCGTATACAGTCAATGTTTAAATTTGGATGAAAAGGCTATCTTTTCCGGGTATATCCAGACTAAGCCCCTCATTCTGAGCACTAACTGGTTACAAAGTCTTCAAATTTAAGAATCATTATTATCACTGAACATTTTTATCATCCTTCCAGGAAATGGATCACAATCTCTGATAATGTCAGTGACCTTTAGGTCACGGCTTAAAGGTTTCTCGCGGCACAGTGACCTGCGTTCGATCTGTGCTTTACACCTCGCGGGAATTCACTCCTACCGGCTTGATGAAAATGTCATTCATATTGCCAGCAACCGATATGCATCCTGTGATGATTTCATAATGCATTTTAGGCAATTTACTCGTGAGTTTAAAGAAGGGCGTAAGGACGCCCGAATGTACGCTCCATTCCCATCTTCTTCCGTCTCATTAGTTCATGGGATCTACCTCGAGTGACTGTGAGTCATGATAATTTAGTTTGTAAACCTGCTATTGTGAGTGAGGTATCAAGAATACATGGCGCTGGGTTTAAGCACACAACAGTGAGCAGTATAGCCCCGTGGAAATGGTATTACATTCAGGGTATACCTGGCTTTTTGATTTCGAGTTTCTTTAGATGAACATTTTTTCACGAACGAGAAAGAACATTTGCTTTTAATTACTGAAGAATACCAAAAGCTATCATACTAGTTCTTTTTCTACTTACAGGAAATTTCCGCAATTATCGGAAACACTAGATGGCTTGGTGGTAATTGCTCCGATCCTTCTCGTATTCTTATCGAGTCCTCTTGTTAAAGTTTTTAAGATCTCTATTGTCTTTATTAACTCTAGAAAATGAGAAATTTAATATGTTGACACAACGTTCGTAAATTGTAAGAAAATATTGTCGGTAATACATAGACGCTGAGAAATTTACTATGGTGACACAACGGTCGTAAATCGTAAGAAAATATAGTCGGTAATATATTTTCCCTCCTTTATCCACCACCACAGAACTACATACCATCGATCTTTCTATTTTGATGACAGTCAAATGCCTTCCTGAGATCGTTATCGTTTAGTCCCTCTGAGGAACGGTGTCAGTTTAGGTGTCGTAACAATTTTACATCACATGCCGTAAAGAGCAGATATTTAATGCGTGTCTTTGTGAACTTGTCTTTGTGGGGATGTGCGTTGGCTGTATGCGTTAATTTGCACAAAATACGCAGCTTTGGGCAGCTGATTTCACCAATTTTTTGTATGATTTTCACGGAAAATGTTTACTATTATAATGAGATTGAAATTAAAGATTTACTAAATTTTACCAATAGTCCCTACGTGTCTTTATGCAGAAAAAAAGGCTTTCACAGGACGCAGCAAGACCAGGTCATAACTCATGTCAATAGATTACGTCTCAAATGAGTGAGTAGTCCTTGCTGTTTATGAAGTATGAAACGTGGCGGGTACGTGGTCGGTCGAGTAGTGCAAGGACAGGCAGACGACGGAAGCGCACACTGGAAAATGGATTAGGAAACTCGAAGGAACAATGGCTTTTGAAAATCCTAATTTCGCAATATGCAATTTCCCCTTTTGCTACCTCAGGTATTAGCTGAATGAGGCGTATTTCCTCTAACTGGTGGCCGTCGGAAACACTATAATCCTCATTTCGTTGTAAGCCATGGGTTCCAAATAGCACAGGATTATTTCCAAATAAATGTCAAAAATTACGTTAGTTTCTCCTGAAGCTAAAGGTTCGAATGAAATTCAATTTTTAGGCAACACATAGTTGGACGTAAACGCGGTAAAAGAAAAGCCCGTCATATTCAGAGATTCTTATAATTTCCCAATTAATAGTTTCAACTTAAAACTAGACATTACTTGAGGTCGGAAGAATTAAAATAACTTTGTTAGACTTTCTAACGAAATTCGAGATCGGCAGAGTAGGTGGCTGGAGGATGTAATGAGGGGCGATGGGTTGCTCACGGATATGATAGAGGGAAGGATGTTGGGTAAGCGGGGAAGAAGAAGAAAGAGAATAGGTTTCATGGACGGGATGAAGAAGGGCTGATTGTATGCTGAGGCGAAAAAGAATATACTCGAGCGAGATAGGCTCTTGAAAGTGTAGAAAAGCGGGAGGAGATTTTCTGACATTCGAAAAACGAACCTTAACCGGTAGAATACTTAAGAATAAATAAACTCTACTGTTAAGATTTATTGACATGACCCGAGTTTGGACACTGGAGTCATCTACAGGTCTGAGGACGACTCCAAATGTTAAAACCCGGGTCTTCACAATAAAATCTTAAACGTGGAGTTGACGAAGTTATTTTCATTCTTCTGAGATGGATGGATAATGATTTCTTTATTTTGCTGAAGAAATCAGCCTGGAATGGTTCATGCCTCAAACGAACATGCTGTTCGCAAGGCTATGAAAAGTTTATTGGGTGGTACTAATGTCGTAAGTTGGCAACAATAGAGGAATTCTAAGGTCCTGTACGCAATTTAATAACTTATTACAATGAAGAGCGAAGTTGAGGAGCTTCTTTTGAGTTTTCAAGGACATATATCCGTCCGTCGGATGATACCTCATGCATTTGACCCCTCGGCACATTTTAGTCAATGGCAATTCCCATAAGCTAATGAAATTTCGATTGTTACTCGCTATTTGGATCGATTGTTGTCCGTATCGAATAAAACTTTTGATATTTTATTTCTACCGCTGAAGTAACGTAAATATTTCATTCTAACAAATCAGTCGAGTTCAATGTAAACCCGCACTACAGTCCCTAATATTTCTGTTGGAAATCACATTAAAGAAACTACGGTTTTGTTAAGCGTATAATAGGAAGGTCCTCGTAATGATAACACTTAAATTTGTAATGATAACACTTAACTCTGTAATGATAACACTTAACTTTGTAATTATAACACTTAACTTTGTTTTTCTTTATCTTTTCTTTGTTTTACATATCTTTATTTGCTACGATCCGGGTTTCAACGTTCGACGTCATCTTCAGGTAATGTTTCTACAATTCCATCACATACATATACAAAATCAACTCAGATGGGGGCGGCGATCGACACGTTCCGTCACTCCTTGAAGGAAACTTTGTTTGTTTTACGCCTCTTTCATTCTTAAAGGCTTTATTCACTTCCCAGTGCAATTTCTCAAGAGCTTTTTGGACCGCAAAAACGGTGATCCGTATATTCTCCTACTATAGATATACCTAAAATGGCCATATTGGATTCTTCCGTCTACTTTCTGTCTCCTCTTCGTTCATATTTTTCCCAAGAATTTTCGCAATGCTTGGATCCTACACTAAAAATTTATTTTTTAGTCTTTACTTGGAGCAAATGCACGGTCATCATTCTTCTATAACAACCGCAGTTAAAAGGTATACATGCTAAGTCACTCCATAAGAACTTTTTGGTATGATTTTGGACTAGATGTTGCTTGTTGAGCTCCATTGCAAGAAAGTCCAAAAAAGAGAAATAGTCCGAGCTTTAATCTTCTGGAAAACGCTACGATGAATGATTCACACTGAATTACGCAATGTGATTAATCGACTTACAATGAACATTACTGGTAAGAAAAAAAATTTAACAAGGCACAATTCTGTGGAATGTATCTACTGACATGACTAAAAAGAGAGAACTCTTAGTATTTTCCACACTTGAAACTTTAATTCCCGACCCAGGTTTCGACTGCCTTGCAATTAAATTAATCACTTCACTCAGTTTTTACAAACATGACGAGCCACTCAAACGATGGTGTAAACTTCCCTTTCTGGGGAACATATCTTATAAATTAATTGACGCATTCCCAAAGAACAAGTTCAATGTTTCATTTTACACCCCAAAAACTCTGGGCAAATTGTTGTTCAACTCAAAGGACGAAGTGACACCTGTGAACAAAAGTGGTGTATATAAGCTTAAATGTACTACTCCCAATTGTGCTTCGATATGCATTGGACAAAGTGGTCGAGCCATCTCTGTAAGGGCTCGAGAACATAGAGCGTGTTGGGTAAAAGGAGATGTCTCATCAGCCTTTGCTAAACATTTAATCGAAGAGGACCATTTAAGTGACTTTTCGCCGGAAGTGCTACATGTTGAGAAGAAAGGAGCCAAATTGGACTACTTAGAACAGTTCGAAATTTTAAGTGCTGCCAAGAACATAAGTGAGAATCTCCTAAATGAATGTGTTTTTCCCTCCCACTCTCCCCTATTATCCATATACCTTTCCCCCCACCACCTCCCACTGACCGTGACGCACGTCTCTGACGTCAATCAACCACTTCTTCCCCCACCCCTCCCCCTCCCCCTCCCCAGATCTATATATTAAGTCGCATGCCATGTATATGTACCTTGAAAATGATTGCAAGGCAGTCGAAACCTGGGTCGGGAATTAAAGTTGCAAGTGTGGAAAATACTAAGAGTTCTCTCTTTTTAGTCATGCAAGGCACAATTCGTTTGAATAGACGGACAGCTGTGTTTACTTCCTCGCAATGTCGCCGGGTATATTAAGCCATAATTTTTGTAGCAGCGCAGTATAAAATCCTGACACTGTGGTGGTATAACTGAATCGAGAGTGTTGATTGGAGAATTGGCTTCCCTTTCTGAGAGGCCAGGATCGAATTCTGGAAGCTTATCAACTAGGTTGGTTGCTTGAAGGTACTATATAGAGAGTACTTCTGTTTAGTTCTCCGTGTGTCGTAGCGGGAGTAAGAGTGATGACTCCTTGAGGAAGATCTTTCAGAGAATGTTTCTGTGGGCTCCAGGTCTCTATCCAAGCTTCCGCCTCTTCCCCAGAAAGCCTTTCCTCACTGGCATACTCTTCTATTCTGTGCGGTTCACATAATCTCAGCTGTCAGCCATCTTCCTTGATAACTACCAGGTGTTTGAATGTGAAACATTACTGCATTTTGGAGATACTTGATAGAAAAATGGTCTGATGAAATAATTTTTGCCCTAATGATTTTAATCCATTTTTCTTATTGAAGTGCTTCATTGGAAATACATAAAAGTCTTCTGCTATTGCAACGTACATTGGGTTTCTCGGCGGCCGCATTAGAGATTTAAAAAAATGAAGTGCCGTGGAGATAATTAGAGGCACTCAGCATGATTAGAGAGGAGTGATTAGAATGAGTGATGAAGGTGAGCCAGTGCGCGTCGTGAGGGGATGAATTCGACCATTCGTCACTTCCACCGTGCGGTCACGGGAGCCAGAAGGAAGGCTCCGTCCACCCACATGAAGGGAAAGATCAGTTATAGGAATGATCGATACACTGGGAGAGTAGTAATACCGTGATGACTAAAAATAGGAGCTCGGTTCGAGAAGGAAGGAAAACTTGGGTTAATTGGGTACTCATTCCTCGGACATCGCGTCGCAATTTTTCTCTCAATTTAAAGGCTGACACATGTGTCAAATGATATCGATATATTTCTAACCAGCATAATTTATTGATTGTGTACAGACATGCAGTCACCGCGAAATTTCCGGATTTTGTTTACGGATCCTCGTAATTACCGTATTGGTTGGCTAATTAATAAGTAAACTGTGTCATCACAGTGGAGGGTGAATTTTCGACGGTATTCAGGGTCAATATTGGGATAATCCCGGAATTGTGAAATGATTTTTGGTTTTAATAATTAAACAAGTTATCAATAATTTACTCTTGATTCATAACCACGTTAGAGTCCTAGAGGAAAGGGAATTCCTGGAATTATTTCCTGAATTCAATATCGGAGGGCTTGAGTTAGAAGAAATTCTAAAGTTTAACTTTTTTTATGAAATCTTGAGATGACCACTCGCTGCACTTGAAATGTTCTCCATGCGTCACGCATGGAGAACACTGAAGGTAGTCCGGGCGAGATAGTTCCCTGGTCACAGTAGAGACAATATTCGAACTATACGTTTTAATTTCACCAGCTGTAGGACAAATGAATTAAATATTGCATTATTAATGGTGCAGAATTATAGTTTTACATGACAGAAATGGTAAGTGATTAAAAGAAAATGTCTAAACAAGTCTTTAACTTAACTCATTCTTTTCGCGCGGTGCGTTTGAAACTCATTCAAAACGGAAGGTTTTTTGTGATACCCAAGAACCTATTGTGGTGACAATATGATTGATTTTCAAAAATAGTTGATAAAACAAACAAACTACACGCTCTTTCTTTTTTACGACATCTAAGTATTAGAAGTTCCTCATTTTGTAAATAATGTCTCTTTGGAGTGCATAAACGTACCATTTCCCATGGAAAAGTGCTGGCATTTTTTGGCAAATAACACTAAAAGTAATGCGGTCAGAGGTTGAATTTTTGGTGTCATTAGAAGGGTGAGATTATTTTTCTTTAAAATGAGACCAAATTCATTGATTTAAGGGTAAAAATGATATTTCACTCAAACCACCTTAAAGTGCAACACTCCATCTGATACGACACTCTACTGGAAACTAACCGGTCCTTTTCGTTGGAAGAAGGCTAATGGTGATGCCGGGTTTCTCCACTCCCTAAACAATTTCTTAACCCCCCCCCCCAAATGCCTCTCAAACACCTAGTGGTATCGCTTTAAGCACCATCCTGTTGGTCAATTTCACTTATAATTTCATGACTCAAATATGGTCACTGCTGCTTTCTTCCCTAGACAACAGTATTATGCTGTAGTTTGATCCACATTTTTGCATAATGGTGATAGGAGCAATATTTTGTACAGATGTGCGTGAAAGTTTGAATACGTGTTTTTAATGATGATGCCGATGAATAAAAGTGAAAAAAATTATATCTCACTTTTTGGTATCCGGGAAATTCAAGGTTGTTTGAAAACATTACTTATGGGTACATGAGTAAGGACCTACAATAGGCGTGTTATTCTTTGAAGAAGTGTTGAGTTACATTTCCCAAGTTATGGCTTTAATGCAGCAAAATTAGAAAAATAATTCATAGCCGTATTATTTTTTATGAACATGAAAGCTCGCGTTAATCGCGTAAAAATCCTGGAAATGGCGTAAAAATTCGCATCACCGCGAATGTGAATAATGTAAGTCCCTAAAGAGATGTATATCATGAAAATTCAAATAAAGAAACTGCTTTTATTGTAAACACGATACACAAATTTCTCACCATCATAATTGTAGCTAAATAATGTGCAAGGGGGTCACCCCGAGTCCAACATCATCATAAAACAACACATTTCAACGTTGTTTAGTCTAAATTTAAAGAATACTCCGCGCAGAAAACTCTTTGTGCTCTACTCAAGGAAACTTTTTAAATATGATTCTTGGATCATTTTTATCGCTGACGATAAAGTGCGTTGCTACGCGCAAACGGATGCAATTTTGTAAAAGGCGGTTCTAGAATTTTTTCGTTGACTTCGTTCAAAATTATAAAAAAGCGCACATGATGACTCACGATTTCCGCTCCAGGCACCTTAAAACTGAAAAAAGAACAAAATTAATTCCGGGTTTCTTGGGTATTGATAGGACAAACGGACTTTGCTGTCTGTACTACCGTTAGTGGGTTAATAAATCGAATTAACATGAAGTTCGTGTACTTGTGTGCTATGATGTAGGAGGGGAGTGGAAGCTTCCAGAGGAAATTTGGAGAAGACAGGACAAAAAGGATGGTGGAGATAATAAGTGCTCATCGTAGGGTGGAGGTAGCATTAGGGGCGAGAATACTATGAAATTGGGAGGCAAAGAGTATTTATTTCAAATGCAATGATTGGAGGAAGGAATAGTGCAGAACTGAAATATCCAAATAGGGAGGCAGTAGGTGCTACCCAGGGGAGCGATGATTTTATGAAAAAGCCTAAGTCCATCTAAATGTTTAATATAATCTCTCCACTGCTGGAAATTTCCACGCAAAGCCTCGACAGTTGAAGAAGATAAAACCCGAGTCAAAACGACTACACTATAGTAGGTCAAGGCATTCGATGACTAATACATGAGATCTATTTCTTTACGATTTTCCGCTGGTTAAGCTGGAAAGTTTTTGTAGAAGTAGCCCAAATGCCACCTTTCTGAAGCACACGAATCAGAATATTAAATCAGGAATCATTTGGGAGTACACAATGAGTAAATAAAAGATTCTTAATCTACACGCCGGCCTACCCAAAACTATTCATTTCCAATCTGTTCTTAAAAGCCATGAACAAATGGCTCTTTCAGTGTCTGAAGTTGTTAGAAAGGAGAAGTTTATATAGAGTTTTTCGAGATACTTTTTGAACCTAACTTGCTCTTCCAGATGAAGTACCTTCGGACCAAATGTAACTCTGTACACTTAGTTCAATTAATTACTTAGCATTATTAGAAAATATTTACGATATTTTTTTAAAATGCCAATGTCTTTCAATATAGTGCATGGAAAAGTTTTTTAATAAAAAAAATTCAAAAACACTAGAATTTTACCTTACATTGAGCTAAAATCGGACAATCACAAGTCTTTAAATGTTTTTGTGTTTTGTCCTTCTGAGCCCTAACCGGCTCATCAGAAGGTGATTTTTTTACTATAAGATACCTATGATTGTAAGTTACTGCGTCCCTGCAATGATATGCAATAAAGTACAGTCAGTCTCTCAATTATCTTTGATATCACATTTCCAGCAAGTGCTAATTTAGCTGGTTTTTAACTTCCGTATATGTTTTCAAACCAGAGTATGGTATTCTTCCAGAAAGAATAGAGTCAATGATTCAGGGCTGGGTTTTAAAACGAAGATCATTTGATCGTGCAGTGTTTTTCAGGGATTTCCGCAGCGTTGAGTCCGGATTTCCTTGACGACGTTTCGAACGCATCGGCGCATTCATCCTCAGAGTCATTCCGACGAGAAGGTCATATCCCCTCGTAATTGATCTGAGTTGAATAATGCATAGAATACGAAGCGTCAAAAAATCACAGGAAACCCTGCTCTATCAAGAGTTAAACAATTTATTTTCCCAAAGGGTCGAACGAACGATTTTTAAAATCCATTTTTAGTTTCATTGATCGCGCTACGATCAAATAACAAAGCGTCAAGTGAACACAATTATCAATTGCAATATCGTTTTCAGATACAGCGCTGTCATTAAAAATTTGGCGGTATGGAAGCATAGATGTTTTTGGATCTATCGGGTTAAATTTTTAAGTAAAGCCAACGTATTGAGGTAATCATCGCCTGTGGAACCTCAGCACCGAGCACTACAGGTGGTCTCTTGAATGGCATTGAGATAATGGCTTAGTTTGAATTGTTGATTCCGCTCCGAATTGGGCCAAAGATTATCAACATGCAAGTTTTTCGACGGAGGAAAACCTCAAGAAAGTAACCAAGAGACCAGAAGAAATTATCGACATTGAGTTACATTATCTGAACCTGTGGGAGAGCCATACGGCATATTAGACAACTACTCGCAAGGTCCAAGGAGAATTATTCAAGTATGAAGGAGATCATGTCCATACATAATACCATCACGTTGTTATAAAACTGTATGCTCTCTAAACCAAGTAATCAAATCTATTAGAAGCCCTTATTTCGAGAGCACCGCACATCTGACTTGAACACGAGACTATTTGGAATTAGTACACTATTTATAGGAATATGCCCTCATGTTTATTTCACATCGTCAGTCACGAAGAATTCCTCAACCTATCAAAGGCTATATTTTCATGAAATATTTGCTACATGTGATCGATTTTCGAGGTCTACTTTGATATTTGAATAGTTGAATAAGCGGCACCCATACAGCGTAAATCCTGAGAGACATCAGGAAATATTTATGAAGCTGATATATCATGGGGCTTGACATCCCCTTGGCAGTCGAAATTCAAGTCACTCACCAAGGTTAATTTCATCATAAGTTAATAATCAAGATCATGCATCGTTATGATGACCTGATGCGTTTGAATATGTACCATGGAAATTTTCATTTCAGGATCTTTCAACCTCGTAAGTACTTTAAATTGTAAGGAATTGTAATGTTATTAATGAATTAATTTACTCACAAATCGCCTGTTCATGTAATATCATTTATTTGCGTGTAATTGCAAGAAAACTAATAAATCCCTCCATATGGTCGAGTTGCTTATCGTTGGGTGCCATATTCTTAAGGATGCAAAGGGTGCCATTAAATGAAATTTATAGCATCATCACAAGTGCATTTATAACAGGGCAGGATTTGTATGTCCACAATTAGTATTCATTTCTAAATTTGAATGGCTTTGTTGAATTATTTTTATTCTTGTAGAAATTCAGGATACGATCACTAACGTGCTAACAGTAACAAGGCAGGAATAAAAAAATTATATCTTCACTTCTGGAGATGATTATTTTTATAGTTATGTCATAACCTTATTTGGAAATCTCATCCCCTTATTTCATATCCAACTGTCATTGAACTCAATTATTTTATTCGTCAATATCTGTATGAAGAGTAGAATTTGTATTTGCGAGAAAATATGTCTATAAAAATAGAATATACAATGAGTGTACAAATCTTTACATGTAATTTATCGTGATGTACGCTCACAATCAAATAAATCATTCATGAACTCATTTAAGAATCTTTTGAAAATTTTTAATATTTTTAACTGAACGTTTCCAAATGCGCTCACCCATATTGCTAACGTATTTTTACAATACTTGCGCATACATTATATTATTTTGCTGTTAGATATATATCAGAAATACTTTGTATCCCCTCCCTCATTCACACGCCCTTCGTAGTTTTTTCGGTTATTTTAGGAGACGATCGACATTTAGAGCCATTAAGTGTCGGTGGGTTGGTTGGAAAGGGGAGAGGAAAATTAGGGAGTGGGGTAAGGGTGGAAAGAATCCCGGCGCCAGCATCGTCCTCCTTTAAAGATGGCCTATTTCGGCAGTTTTCCTTTCCGCCTGACGACGAAGCATTAAAGCTGTAGTGCTCTCCATATAGCATACAAGTGAGGATCAGGAAAGTGAATGATTTTGTCCACCGTAGGAATTCGAACCCAGGCCCTCTGAACGGGAGGCAAGTATTCTTTGGCCTTTATTTAAACTCGGATCGCATGGATACTGATTTTTCTATCCCCTCCCCCCCCCGTATGATAGATTTTAAGCTATCCGAGACTAGCCAGGGAGTTCCACTTTTACGGAGTCACCCGCAATGCATAATTATGCGAAATTCCATAGAGAAAAAATCATCCGCCTTGACCGGGATTCGAACCTGGGTCCCGGTCAAGGCGGATGATTTTTTTCTCTATGGAATTTCGCACAATTGTGCATTACGGGTGACTCCATAAAAGTGGAACTCCGTGGCTAGTCCCGGATAGCTTGAAACCTGTCAAATAGAGTGAACGCCTCTCTGTGTTCATAGTATGATCTTTCCTCGTGGGCAGTGGCGCTCAGTGCACAGTAGCGACTGGTTGTTACATTGTATGCCCGGCTGTCGAGAACATATGGTCCCGCAAAGGTCACTAAAATCCACAGGAGAAGAGGACGCCTCGGTAGCTTAACTGGCTAAAGCACTCGGCCGGAAATCGAGGGATCCAGGTTCCAACCCTGGTCAAGGCGGATGGTTTTTTCTCTGTGGAATTTCGCACCCCCACATGATCTCCACCTTATAATCCATCACATCTGATACATTTCTTATCTGCTCTTGTCTTCCTTCGATACCATAATATCAGGACCATCGAGTGCAACGCACTATTTCAAACTCGTCACTGATTTCAACGTAACGCATTCATCCAGATGCTTGTCATAATTTCTCCCCTACTCATAAATTAACTGCAAATTTGCCAAAACCGTCGAGAAGACATGTCGCATTTTCAGGGGCTCTGAGATTGTTCTTTTTTCATCAAATGAATACGTCCTGAAAAATTGTGAAAGAATAGAGAATGGGTACATAATGTGTCGGATGAATTTGATGAAGGGTAAATAATGCGTCGAGCCTATCGCTGTAGCCAAAATGGAAACCGCCTTTGCATCCCCGAGACCGCTGTCTTGAATCCAAATTCGGGCTTGGATGTTGTGTTAGTAATAGGATTGATATTTTAGGTTGGACGATATAATCCGGTAACCTCATAAAATCAACAAGAAAAACACACATCAGATGCTACCAGGAACCAACGGCTCAATCGCCCCTGTATCGCCCACACGTGATAACATAATCGCCACTATTTTTTTAAATCTAGCCGCTGTCGACAATGAAATCAATTTATTTCGGAGATAAATCCTACTGTCTTTTATTTTTTTAATTTTATTCTTTTTGTTTATTTACCAACTTTAATAAGTCACCAGTATGCTTTTAGTACACTCCAAGCGTGGTCTTACGAGCGAAAATTATTATCGCCCTTTTAATCTTCCACTCATATTTGCGAGCCATTATGACAGGACTACAAGTGTAGCGCAGCTCGTAAGTTTTCACATTGAACTTTGGAATCTCTCGAAGCCCGAGGAGAGTGGGCAAACGCCGCATGCGAGATATTCCCCTCGCTTCTTATATTCCCAAAATTATCTCACCTATCCCGGGCCGACCCAACTACCACTCCTTTACGGTGCAGAGTTATTATATGTCGATCACCATCGTTATGAAATCCATAAACTCTAGGGTGTCGAATGGAAAGCATGTAGGTGCAATAATCCGTCCGTCGGATGGAACGTTAAACTTAAAACCCTCTGCGCCTTTTGTTGAGACAACGCCGACGCCGGTGTTTCTCTCCGCCCTTCCCTCGTTCCCCGAATAATCCCTCTCTTACTAAAGTCGTAAAGTTACTAGTAATTGCTAGGTGGTTTACTTGCTTGTGGCAATAAACCACCATATTTATTGTTAATGGCAAAAATGACCCTATTTGTCGTTCTTCTTCCCTAACAATCACAACTTATGAGAGCATTCTCAGTAACTTCTTCATCACTGCACGCTTTCCCGTGTCTATTGAAAATTAGACTCAATCTTTTATGGAAATTTAAAATCGACCTATTTTCAGACGAAGTTTTCAATATCATACGAACTCCAACATACTAAAATATCTACATCTACGTCATACAATGCAAGCCACCCAAAGGGTGTGTGGCAGGGGGTGCTTCCACACCAGGCATGCATGAATGATACGGCAGAACACCGAAATTACATTGAACCCCGCGTACCACACGTGCAAAGCGCCAATTAAAAATCTAATAACCAAGAAACATTCTATCGTCAATCGTTCCAACATGCAAGGGATACAAAGACTACTACTACATATTCAAAATATCATGCATAAATAAGAACATCAATATTTACATCATGCATGAATAAGAACGTAGAGAATATAAAGAGAAAGATTTACTGTCTGCCTATTGTCACTATTCGAACTATTCATGACGACGATCACAGCTGTTATGGTCCCGAATGGTACGCGGAAAAAATTACATTTCATACCTATCGGTTCTACAATCTATCTCTCTAATTTTATTGGCGCGATCTAATCTGCCGTAGTACGAGGGGGTTAATAGTATATTTTTTGCGTCGTCAGAGAAATGATTTTCCTGAAATTTAGCTAGGAGGTTAAGCCGATAATTTAATCTACCCTGTGATAGCGATTCCCATCCTAATTCTTCTAACAGTCCAGACACACTAGCCAACTTATCGTAGCATCGTTTCACAAACCTAGCTCCTCTTCGCTGTACGCGATCTAACTCTGATATCAACCCCGTTTCGTATGGATCCCATACACTAACAGCATATTCCAGATGAGGCCTAACGATTGAAAAATAACAACGTTCTTTCACTTTCTCATCACATTTTCCGAGTACTCTCTTGATAAAGCCTAGCTTCCTGTATGCTTGACCGCATATTTCCCGATTATGTTTTCCCCACGATATGTCGTGAGTAATTGTGACCCCTAAGTACTTAACAGACTCAGCGTGAATAATTTCCGCACTATTAATTCTGTAAGCCCTACCTGGCCTATTTTTCTTCTTCCAAAAGCTGACTGCTACCCACTTTTTTATGTTTAGCTCCATCTGCCACTTTTCGCACTAAGCATGAATAGCAAGTAGGTCGATTGTTAACGAGTCGCTATCTTCGGAATTGTTAATATCCCTATACACAACCGCGTCGTCTACGAAGAGTCTAAGCTTACTTTTAACGACGTTGCTAATATCATTTATGTACAACAGAAATAAAAGTGGACCAATGACACTTCCCAGAGGAACACCCGATGTAACGCTGTGTTTGACATGATACCGTCTATGACAACCCTTTGTTCCCGCCCATGTAAGAAAATACTACAATAGATCAGATCATGAGAATAAAATAAGTGAAGCAGATTGTAGAACAGAAAGGTTTAAAAGATCGTTTTTCCCGCGATCGATAAGAGACCATACTGACTGCGTTAAGACTTTGAATTTGGTTAGTTGAGAAATTTATGTGCCTCTTAATGCATATTTCTAAATCTGTCGGGTAGTGCTAACACCACATTTTTCATGTTCCCTGCATGACTCTTGTGTCACGTTTTCATAGTTACAATATGGATCAGTTTTATACATCTACATTTACGTCATACCTGCAAGCCACCCAGAGGGTGTGTGGCAAGGGGTACTTCCACACCTGGCATGCGTGCAGGCAGAACACCGAAAATACTATGAAACAAGCGTACCACACATGCAACGCGCCAATTAAAAATCTGCTAACCAAGAAACATTCTATCGTCAATCGTACCAACATGCAAAGGATACAAAGACTACTACTACAGATTCAAAATATCATGCATAAATAAGACCATCAATATCTACATCATGCATAAATAAAAACGTAGAGAATATAAAGAGAAAGATCTACAGTCTAGCTAATATCACTCTTCATGACGGCGATCACAGCTGTTATGGTCCCGAATGGTACGCGGAAAAAAAATGACATTTTACACCTATCGGTTCTACAATCTATCTATCTCTTTATTGTTCCTGTAGCATTTGAAGTGGACTGATAGTGTGATGTTTGGTGGTGAAAGTAAATTTCTTCACTGTAGTTCATGTTGGTGATAAGTCACTCCCTTACTTCAACTTACTTCTGGTGGCTTGTAGGGTAATAAATAGATGTAGATGTTGCGTCTCAAAATGTTCAAAGACGCTGCAACGGAGATATGAAATATGGAAGAACGCCTGTCGATGCATCACCGTCAAGGCTTCGGCGTGGCCGAGTTCCCTGAGGTCGGTCGACAGAGCATACACTCTCAACTCGGACAATCGACGCATTATCCTTCCCCTAAAGTGAAAATCCGTGACGATCTCATTATCGCCCAGTTACATCGCATCCGCTCTTCTCTCAGGCGCTAAGAAGTCGAATGCCCGCGATGGAAGTTCAGCAAAGAACGCTCGTGCAACATGCGTCACTTGTCTTTTCCGGGTTCTCGCCGCTGACTCAACGTCTTAACGCGTGAGATCGGATGGAACCGGTGGGCACCAGCGGGTAATGGGCGATTTTGAAAACAACAAGATTTATGAAAAATCATCGCGGGATATTTGCATAACATTAACGAAAGCACCGAAAAAAATGCCACCTATGTATTACATATGCATATAACCCTGCAAGCTACCTCAAAGGGACTAATGATTTCTCGTGGAGCAAAGATATTCGTGAAATAATAGGTCAAGCTAATCGCTAATTAGGATTTGTTTAAAGAATACTAGGGAAGAGCGACGATAAAGTAAGCAAATTCTCCCTTGTTAGACCTCCCTTGGAATACGTAGACAATATTTGGGATCCTCATGAGGTAGGTATCAAAACAGTTAGAAGGATTGCAGAGAAGATCAGCAAGATACATGAAAGGCTGTTATAATGGTCTTATTGTTGTTATTGATCTCTTGCAACAACTTGGATGGGAATCGCATTCAGGCCGTCGATTAAATCTTAGACTCAATCTTTTATCCAAATTCACAACCAATTCATAACCAATCAAGCAATACATCACCAATTACAATAAATTACGAACTTCAACATACTACAGTAGAACAGATCATGACAATAAAATTGGGGAAATAGGCTCTAGAACAGACCGGGTTAAAATGTCGTTTTTCCCACGGTCGATAAGAGGCCATACTAGCGGCCAATGAGACTTTTAAGAAGGTTAGTCAACAGGTAGTGTAGCTGATTAGTTGATTTGCTCCCTAATGCTTGTTTCTTGATCTGCTAGATAATACTAGCATCATCATTCGCATGATCCCTGCATGAGTCTCGTATCTCGTTTACGCTGTTGCATTACACATGAATTCAATAGTTTCTGTAGCTTTGATAGAATACCTATAGTGTGGTGCATGTTGGTGAAAGTTACTTTCACACTACAAAGAATTTTGGTGATAAAACACCCCCGGCCAAATACCTCTGAGATGGCTTGCGGGGTATTATGTAGATGAAAGGTATTTGGCAGGGGGCGATTTATTACCTTACTTTTCATGTGTAATGCAACTACGTAAACGAAATACAAGGGTATGCAGGGATCATGCATAACTTGATGTTATAAAACGTGGTAGATTAATAAAGAAGAATTAGGGAGCAAATCAACTAAGCTATTCTACCTGTGGCCTGACCTAGTTCAGCTATTATGGTCTCCTACTGACCGCGGGAAAAACAACATTTTAATTCTGTCTGATTTGCAGTCTATTTCCCTGATTGATGTCGAGCATCATAGAAGAACAATTTAGTCGAGTGACTGAACAACTTAAAGCGGTTTGAGCGAGATAGTTCCCTAGTCATGATTGATATGATATTCGAATTACACGTTCTAATTTCTGCAGCTGTAAGAAGCATACATTAAAATTGCATTGTTAATGGTGTAATACTTTTATACGACTGAAATTCTATGGAATTAATTAAATATCATTATAAGTCTTTAGCTTGACTCATTTTTTCCCGCGGTACGTTTAGAACTCCTCAACGGAAGGTTTTTTTGCGATTGTGAAAAAAATCACAGCGGTGACAATATGATTTATTTTCAATAATAGCCGAGAAAGCGTTCGAACTGCACACCGTTAATATTTTGACGAGTTGCTAGGTGTTATGAATTCCTCATTTTTAAAAAGATAAGGTCTCTCTGGGGGTACATATACGAACCATTTCCCATGTGGAAGGGCTGGTATTTTTCGTCAAAAATCTCGGAAAGTAATTCGGTAGGGGACTGATGTTTTGATATTTCTGGAGGGGTGAGATATTTTACTTTAACATGAGACCAAAAATTCATCGATTTCTGAGTGAAATGAGATTTCGCTCACACCACCTTAAGCAATAATTTACGTTTATTCTCCGATCAGCTAGCGTTTTTCCATTCTCAGCAGTCATCAATCCGAAGATTAGGGGCAGATCTCCATCCCAATGTACTCATTTTCAGTCAACTATTTCATCCCAATATATGCTTTAATTGCGACGTCTCTCATCATTTGCCTCTTTTCGCCCATGGACTTCCTCTGCAGTTTTCCCATCCATTTGTCTTTTCAATATTTAGTTAATGAGGCTGTTTTGCCACCTAATGCACCCCATAAGTTTTCCATTTTTGTTCTCACAGTTTTTCCGCACATTTTCTCTCCAGCTCTCCTTCGTACTACTTCGTTGTTAATGATCTCCATTGATTTGATATTCATCATTCTGAACTGCTTTTTTTCCGATGACACAGAGTTACACTGGGGAAATAACATCTGCAGCAGATGGAGTGACTCACACTGGACTTGCGCCACATTTCGAAACGGTGAGAAGAATGAAACTGAGAGTTGCATCATAACAACCGTGATGAACTTATGAAGTCAAGGTGATATAAAATTAGAATTTATTTCAAAATGGACGATTTCATATGAAGAGAGTAAAAGCCAATGATGTGTTCAGAATTCACTGTGATCCATAACCTACAGGGTGCGCACATGTCATGAATCGATGACACTCGAGCGCAGATGAATAATCGCGTCAGCCTTGAAGAAAACTCGTATTCGTTAAAAGGGCGGAGGGTGAACGTTAAAAAAAGTCTCTGAATAAGGTTTTATTTTAAGCACAATCCAGTATTTAATGTTGAGTATTTTGTGCTATTATTTTTTTTCAAAGTTATTGATCATAAGAATTAAGACTGGGAGATAAACTGCAGAACTGACAGATTTAAAATGTTTTTCCAGAGATCGATAAGAGACCATACTGGCGGCAAATGAGACATTGAAGCAGGCCTGGGGACAGATAGTGTAGCTGACTAGTTGGCTTGATCCCTAATGCTTGCTATTTTAATCCGCCATGTAATACCACCACCACTTTTCGCCTGATCCCTGCATGAGTCTCGTTTACGTTGTTGCATTATACATTTATTCAATAGTTTTTGTAGAATTTCTTGCATGCGTATACCGCAGTGCATGTTGGTGAAACATTAATGTAAATACATTATAGTGCATATTGGAGATGATTCACCCTGATGAAATAATGAATTACTTAGTTTTCCACAAAAGATTTATTACATTCTTACAACCCGGATTTCATCGCTGCGCGACGTCATCAGGTACAAGCATATAACCTACACTACTTAAATCCAGTGTCTATCCAGCAGAATTAATTTTATATCTCACTCCTTGCCAAACATCTCTGAGGTGTCCTGCAGGGTAATTTCTAGAAGTAGATCTAATGTACAACAAGGATTAGAGAATTATCGGAAAAATAGAGGATTAATGTATTGAGTTAGGACCTTAAATGATCCGCCGGTTGTCTGATTAAACTTCAAGTTAGGGATCAAGGAAAAGAAATGTTTAATGGGGTTATTTGATGAAATTATGGTGGAAAAGACTAAACAAAACGGGGAAAGCATTGGAGATGAAGATTCTAATAAAGGTATAAAGGGGGACTGGAGTTCAGTTGTGATAACATAAGGGATGATTACACTCCCTCACTACATTCCTGGCATATTCGATAATGTAGATAAAATGGCAGAGCAATACGCTGCGAGAGATGCATGATCATTGAAAAATATTAAAAACGGTCAACGGAGAAACCTGAGCTAAACTGAAACCGATTTCAAAAAGAAAAAAAATAGCTTAGGAGGGGGTTTGAGGGTTTTCGAGTCTCATTATCTCATGTTAAACGGAAACTGTAAAACACGGATGCGGAATTGATTCCTGAAAAAGTGAACTCGGGCCGTGCAGAATCCCATAAACACTTCCAGAGAAACAATAAATGTCTTAAATACGTAACATGTCGGGTATTTTGAAAATGTCATTTTTATGTATTCCAACCAAATGTTGACTCACAGCCGAGCACAGGAGGCTTATCTTGTTGTGGAAGAGTTTAAGGAACTTCAAATGTCTTTTTTGAAATATCGAATGCTAAGTGAAACTGACTCGAGTCAGAGAATGTCTTGGTCTCTAGAGATTCCACTGAAGGCAGGTTGTAATTTACTTCCTTGCGGGGCTCTCGATCACAACAAAACCTCAGAAAACATTCGAATATTAAATTATATGTAATTAAATACCCACAGGACAATTATTATACACAGAAAACGCTGAAATAACGGATACATATTGTAAAAACCGAGCCACACTCCGTAATGGTGGCTTGCATGGTACTTAGTACATATGGCGGCAGAGAAACAGTCGAAGGAGGTTAAAGTCACTTCTCTGAAATTTTAATCCTAATTAATTAGTCCTTAAGATGGAACCAAGCGACGGAAATACTGGTAAGCTGAAGAATCAACCTCCATCCTAGCCCCGCGGTATCTTTAATCACAACTTATAATTAGTAATTTTTCTAATTTAATTCATGGATATTATTCAATAATAATCATGACACTTCATTTCCCTTAAAGATATTTTAACATCTATCTCTCTTTTGATGTTAGAGCGAAGGATTCCTCAGTGACTCGAACAACGGGATCCCATCGCTTCTGCTACAGCTCCGTGTCTATTTATTTGGTAGCCTTTCTCCTCCATGACATGAACGACACACGCAGCTGTACCTGAAGCCATAGGATTCGTGTTGAAGATATTTCGTGTACTTTAAACTCACGAAGTTATTCTCTATGAACATGGTTCACACCTAAATATTCCTCAGCATTTGAGGACAACAATTAATATATCCGTGGAAAAGGAATTTTGGGGTGAAGTATCTGGAATCATACGAGAAGGACAACGATACAAATGGAAGAATTAGCAAAGAAATTACAAGAACCCTAAGGGGAGATGAAAGAGAATGAGATCATTGAGCATGAGATATACTGTCCATCTTATGAAAAATCAAAGTGCTCCAGTTCTGAGCACAGTGATTACTAGTAAGTTCAGGTTAATTTTAGAGCTTGACTTACGTCAAATATGATTTAGGTCGCTTATGAGGTACATCTTTTAGGTCATATATGACCTTAATTATTTATAAACTAAAGAGTTAATAATCTTCTAGAATTTACCTCACAGCTGACGATATCCCTAGTAAGTGGCTGGCGGGTGATGTCAAGACGGAAGAGGGTTCATGAATTACCAAGCCACCCAAAATCTGGTTTCAAATGGTTTAGCACATTTTGTGGTAAGAACGATTGCAAAAGAATGACTTATTTTCATGAAAATGCTTTTGGGACATAATTATGAGATAAAAACAGAAAACTCATGTTTTTTATTCCATTGGCATCAAAAATTAATATTTTCTTGAATAATGAAAATTCGTCCGAATCAGGGTGTAGATCCACCTTTTGGCGGAACATCGTCTCAGGATGTGAGGGATGTCAATTTGAAAGGCGAATACAACACAATGAACGTGTTGCATACATTTAACCTGCCTGGTTGCATAGCCTTTCTCCTTCTTTATGATCGTTTATGTTTTAGAGGAATGAGTACACTAATCGGACAAACCATCGAAAATTTAAGTATTTTAAAACATTCTGCGATCACAGCACTAGTTGTTACTTTTCTACATCTTTTTTTAATAAGCTTATCCAATTCTTTCACTTCTTCTCAGCGTTTTCAAAATTTTCTTTGACGACGAAAGACGCCCAGTCAGGTCACTGTTATTTCCGGCGTAACGACTCTGAAAACTTCTCTCTTAATTGCATAAACGTTGATAATGGTAATCCAAGTTAGAAGCCACGGAAAGAGATTTTTAAAATGTTACCTAGCTTAAACTATAGTTTTAATGCCCGAAACAACTCGTGAGTTCCATGACAAGAACCATAATGGAACCCTATTTGAAGAAAATCACTTGGGGTGTGACTATGCATTAAAATATAAAAATATTAAACCCGTATTCATCAACCTGACGAATAGGGAGGGTGAGATAATCGGGAAGGTATCAAGATAGGTGAGGGGAGCGTGTCTAGGCACGAGCTACCATAATAAGGTGCGTGACCTGGCGGATTATGGGCACATTTCAGTGGGAAATATCATTCCAAGCGGTCCTTACGTGTTGGCATTACTATGACGCGATGCCACATCACTTCCAACTAAGAGGCACTCGTTTCACCCGCGTGACGCGTATTTCAAGACCTCGGAAGACATTGTGGCTGTTTTATCATGTGAAACGCACCAGGTCATTGAACTACCTGCTCTATCGGTGTCGTGTCGTGCAAAGGCTCTGACTTATCATATCCTCGTTGATGGGTTAAGCTTCGTTTAGTTTTACAAGAGCTCTAACGTTGAGTGATATTTCTAATTTCAATGGGAATCGGTTCCTGTTAGCTGGAAAATATAAAGATAAAGAGGCAGTTGCAAAAATGAGAATGCAACCAAAATAAATTATGAGTTATCAGGAAAACTCTTAAACGTGCTTAAAAATACTTGAACAGAGTATTCATTCATAGGCCAAACTGCAATGGAATTAAATATCCACATATGCAACACCGCGCAAAACAAGTAGTTTCTGAATTTTTTTCAGGCAAATTTGTGTAGAGGGAAATACTCGGAGGTATAACTCACTCTCAAAACAAGGCAACTTTGGATAATTAACTATAATAATGAATTTATTTCTCAACATATTTGAAAAGAAACATTTAAACACTGGGAACTGGGAACTGAGCTGGGAACACAGGTACCCATTATGTGAAACTGCGTTTTGGGGTAGCCAGCTTAACCATTATGAAAACATTGAATAATACTGGAAATACGAATAGTAGCTGCCTCAATATTATTATAAATAAATATTATCCATGACGCTGGAATAGTAGCATTCAAAATGAAGGTTTACAATCATTGAAATTTACTCATTTATTTACATCTATGAAAATATTTTTGAAAAAAAAGACAAAAAAGCACCGCTATTGAATTCCACAAATTTAAAGAATTAATTTTAATGAAATGTCATAGTTCAAGAACCATTGTTTTAACTCAGACAATATTTTCCTAGATGATTAGTATTGAAAATTATTTTGGGTGCAGTATTTTGGGCCTTGCGAAACAATCAATCTGGCTAAATTATATAGTTTTGGTCTAGGCTAGCATTCATTATCATCAGAGAGCATTTGCGTGACAATTTAATATTTTACATTTCTGAGATACAGCCATTTTCATGGCTGTTATCTCTATTACTCATGATAGGAGTAATAGAGAATGGTGAAAATGATGAGAAAATTTTGGGGGGAGTTTGATTTGTGGCTTGGCACTGTCTGATGCCGAAACTTATACCCTGTGAAAAGACAGGGGGATTAGGTGGGAGGCATACGAGATGTTGGTGTGGAGAAAACTGAAGAAGAATCAATGAATTGAAGTCTAACGATGAAAGTATTGGCGTGAACGACAAAGAGAGGAGCCAGTTCGTGGTGATTAAGAGGCAAAACAGGTTGGTTGAATGAATAAATTGAGGCGAGGAGGGGTTGAAACACACTTCGGAAGGTTGAGCGCTTGGAAAACGGGGAAGAAGGAATAGAAGTACGTCGTAAGGGGAAAGGGACATTTCGGCACAGCCCAAAAAATTATAAGTGAGGGAAATGAATGTGATAAATTACGGAAAAGAACGGCAATAATCGAATCGAATCATCTGAGTTATCCGATTCCGAATCATCGAATTTTCTCACACCGATAAAATACAATCCCTAAAGCCCTGGTTACACGATACATTAACCCGTGCGAGCTAATGTACGAATGCATGAACGCGAAAATTCATCGTGTAACCACACCAACTTGTACGAATGCATGAACGCGTGAACAGGGAAATAGAACCTGTTCTATTTGGTTCACGCATTCGTTCATGGACTTGTACATGAACACGTACGGGTTAGTCGTAGGGGTTAACGGGTATCGTGTAACCTGGGGTCGTATTCTGTAGCTCGTATCACCGGTAGACCTGTGCGCCGATGGAAAAACTATTCGCGGCGGACGCCGACTGGAAATGGGTCGGCGGCCGGCAGCGAGCCGTCGGCGCGCCGATCCGATGGTTTTTACTGGCGGCGTCATATTAGCCTTCATATGTTCACTAGCATTGTGGCACTTCGGCAAATTATAGGAAAAAGCATTCATCTCTTCTCATTAATAAATACATTCATTAGTATAATGTCATGTAAATACTTATATAAACAAATTCCTACAAGCGTATACGACAAAAATGTCTCACAATTTTAAGCGTTTAGACAAATGACGTATGTAACAGCTTTAATGAAAACTATCACTATACCCGTGTCTTTTATCTCGTATACCCGTATCTTATTTATCAAATGCGAGCGAAATTTCCTTTTATCGCAAATGCGAGCGAAATACACGTTATAGTATTAGGGCGATGGCTGTGCGCAGACTTGAGACGTAGCGAAAGAGTCAATGCTTATAGTAATATTTATATAGATGTGTTAGTTCTGAGTCGTAGGGTGTACGAGTTTTGGAATTTCACGTACAAATTTTCAGGTGAACGAGATCTAGCAACACCTGATTTATGCATAGAGATTTAGAAGTCGAGCATTTTTAGACGTTAGAACGAGGAAATTTGACTTATTACAAACTATTCATTTAAATAAAGGCGATAAGCGGTTTAACTTTCGTTTTGCTTTAAAAAGTAAAAAATACAACGTCTTAGAATTTGAATGAGAATGTCGCGTTTCTCTTCGAGGTTTGTTGCCGATTCACTTTAAACATTTTTGTGCGTGTTTGCGAGTATTTAGGACAGTTCTTGCGCGATTGTGAGTGCGGAGTAATGACAAGGACTGGTCAGGTGAGTTTGGACACTTATCCTGCTTTTTTGGTTGTTGACAACGTTGAGAATAGGTGATAGCAAGAATATCGGACGTGATGATGACGTGAAGCTGTATTTAATGAGACATGCTCTTGTATTGGTTGATTGTGAGTTACGTGTAAGATCAGCAATGACACAGAAATTGTTTCGGTTAGTTTTTAACCTTGGTGCTGCACGGATATCAGTGTAACTGTGGTGGGTAATATTTGACAAAGTTATGAAATACAATGATGAGGAGTCAGGAAAAATTAGTGTACTCAAATACAGAAGCCATGCTCTAGAGGCAAGGATTCGTACAGGAGTCGACATTTTCATCAGCTGATAGCTGATATGACATAAGTAAATAGCGATTTCTGCGAATATAAGGCTATTAAAGAGTATGTAACTATTATATTTGTAATTAATGAGACCAATGGAAGTGCCGAGATTAGTATTATTCGAAAAGAGAAGTCAATTGTATTAGCCGAAGGGTCATTTATACGACTGCAGTTCCGTGCGTTAATTAAAAAGCCAAATGAATAAGCATTTGAAGATACCCTGTGGTTAGTGAAGCGTGTTCACAATTCCGATGTACAATAACTCTCATTTGCGAATAATAGTTTCAGCAAGAACTGTTTTTCATACTTCTTGTGATATTTCCAAGTATGAGCTCACACATTGCCCATGGGAATGAGACTTTGATGCCGATGATTAATGTGAAGCGCTCCCTTCCATGTTTCACAAAGCACTACTAATTAAGGGGAGAATTAGATGAGTAAATGGTCACAATACAACTTTTCTATTATATGTTGGCGTATTTAACAACACTTTGAAAAAGAAAACAAACTTATGATGATATCCTAATATGCCATACGACAATGTTTAAGCGAATATTCCCGGGTGTGTACTGGGGAATGCTGTATTCCATCGGATTCCTTATGATAATTTACGCATAATACACACTCATTTCGTTGCAGCATTTATTAACTACATTGCCCACTTTGTACATTTATGTGGAATAAAAGGTTACTTTCATTTACAATGTTGAGCCATGCCTGAGACAACTGAGTATACAATGCCCATTTTAAATTTCCTGCACCTCCCCACGTAAGCTGAAAATTCAGTTTTGTACATTTCCTTAGTAATAAATATTCGTTTTTCACTACAACGTAAATAGTAAATCAACCCAAAATTATAGTGCCCGACTGTGCGAAACGTTCAATGGCATGAATACGTTCCTTCAAAAATATGTATGGTAATATTCATTCAAACTGATTTCCTTCGCTTCGTGAAGTGAGAAGAAAGATCCCACTATTTTGAATACGCAACGAAAATGCAGTATGAGGCAAAAAGGAGATTGTTGAATTCTAACAAAAATATGCGGAGGAGGACAGCATTATGGATTGTTGCCAACGTAAGCAAGATTACTCTTAACTTGTAAACGTATCAATAGTTTCCGAGAGTAATCATAAAAAAACTTCATAATACTATCGCATTCTTGGACAGAAAATAAACAATAGTCACTCATTAAAACGTAACGCTAAAACATATCGGGTCGTCCTTATGATAGACCAAACGTCCGTTTAAGTGGCGTCATTAAATACCTTGCTAATCCTTTCTGTGCACATACATAAATTTATTAGCCATACTTGTGACTGCTCATGAATCGTCGATAATAGCACTGATGAAATAGCGACAGAGAAAACAGAATACATCGTGAAACAACGAAGGAGAGAACACGAAAATAATGCATTCACGCAGTGATGTTTCTTTAATATCCTCATTATGTTCAAGCGAGGATGGAATTCCTGTTCACTGCATGCAGCGTTTTTCTCAAATAAATAAAAATCCTTCGTGAACTCCTATTCCACAAGTATTTTCAAGAATTCTGTCCACATTATCCGATCCTAAACTTCTCAAACACTCGCCCGCCTCAGTCCCGGTCGTGTTTTGTTTACATTAGATCGTCTTCTATTTTGGGAGTGTGCCACCATTGGCTACCGGCAATTAGCGTGAATCGTACCAAGATCCTTTCATACATATCACCACCACCTTGCCATCACTGGGTGGTGACACTTCACCTGCCGGTTACAGAATAGCTAACGGGGGCGGTGGGCGAAGTTTTCGGGTGAAGCTCATCACCGGTGATGGACATCACCCGAGTTACAGAATATGGTCTAAGGCCTTAAGCGTTGCCGGGCTTTTCTTGTAAATAAGATAAAACCGTACAAATAAGGCTGTTTTAAATTAAGACAAAGCAAGTGAATGGTAATTCATCGAGAGCGAATCTTCCCTTGGTTTAATATCTCAGCGATGCATCCAAATCACCGCCTGTGACGGTAAAAGAATCAAAGAGATGGTGTTCGGCGGGATTTAGAGGAAGGAGCTCATACTCAATGCTGAGAGAATTGCACTTCTACATAAAGAATACCTAAAGTAAAAAAGTTTCGGCTAACTAACTCATCAGCAGGTGATTACCCGAAGACGGCTTGTTCTATGTAGTGCCTGATGATGTCTCACTCAGTTAAGCGTGTGAAATATCGAATAACGGTTTTTGGGGGTACGTGCAAGTTACTACCCAACGAGAAATTTTGATTCCCATATTGAGAACCCCGAGATGCCTCTAAATGCGACAATGCCAGTGAAGCGAGAAGGTCCGATTCATCAGAAGCAGATGATTCGGAAACAGACCAGCGATCAGAAGACAGCGATTTGTTTGCTCCCGGTAAGGTGACTCAGGATAGGTTGGGTGACACAAATGCAGGTATTTGAACACCTAAATATCGCCATCAAGTAATTCCCGGCACGAATAGGTGACTCACATCATATGGACAGGTGTTAGGAATCCGAGATCGGCGCTAGGGGAAGGGAAGCTGAGTGAAATGAGAATTTTGACGGCAGCTTTTGTCTCCTGTGAGCTAAAGGCAGCAAGGCGAGAACGGTGCGGCGTCACATCCGATGGAGACTGGAATGCCAACCTGGGCCGTACGAATCGGAATCTGCTTCTCAAGCCACCGTGATAATCCGACCAACGAACATCTGAAAGCAGAATATGCGAACGACGTCGAGAGCACTCCACGTCGGGCCATGAGAGGCCAACACAAAACCTGCTCCAGATGACCATAATGCCCGCGCGGCAACATTATCTTTAAAACGCAAATAGAATCGCTTCTGATTGTCATTCTCAAATACTTCTTCAGAAATCTAGTTAAATAATGGTCAACATAAACCCATCTAAGCCCAACAACCCTTTGGGTGGCTGGGGGTAATTCATTAGGAGAGCTGATGCAAATTTATAATAGACAATTGGATCAAATCTGCATACAACTTACAAGTGACATGTAAGCAAGAGGGCTCCTCCAGGAAACTGCAGATGGACACCTTGGGTGCTCCACCGTGGCCTCGATATGTGATTTTCATCTTGTGTTGGACTTACTGCGTCATGCTTTTCTCCCGCTACCAAGTTACCAAGCTAACACGAAGGCATTGGTCACTAGCGTCATCTGTGGCACGAACGAAAAAGTACAGCCTATCCCTAGCGGAAAGTCGAAAGCGGTAACGCGGCTGACTGTAATTACCAGTATTTACCAAAGCACTCCTCATTTTCGGTGAATACTGTGTACGGAAAGTGTGACTAGTAATTATTAACCATTGTGACTGAATTATATGCCGAATGTTTCCAACTCTAAGGAACACGCTGTACACCTGATCAGTTTGTCGATGAAAGGTTAGTGATAATAATTAACAGCTACATCCACCAGCGAATCAAACGCCATGGAATGGTTTTACAGACATGAGCCTGGGTCGGGTTCTCTTAGTGATTAAAACATTCATTCATTTATTCCTCCTTATGTTTATTACTTCAAATAATGATGGAGTAAATCAGGCCTCCGGAAATGCAATCTCACTTCTTGTTTGTTATTTCCCATTAAAGAGTTTGCACGTATGAATTACCTACTACTAAATTGTTTGCATGCATGATAAATGATGCCTGATATTAAATTTGGGAAAAAATATCGTTGTGATATAGTAGACATCTTTTACGCAACTTTTACGATGTCTTCATTCAGGATGTAGAAGAAGGCTCCCAGTTTCAGCGACGAGGTCGCACGTAACCATTAGATTGAGTTGGAGAATTCAACGACGTTAAAGTGGGGCCAGAAGATGGAATTTATCATGTGAGACGAAAGGTAAGTTCAATTTTCTTAATTGGTTCAACTCGAGTGATTCCGTATTATTAATTAATAATACTACTGTCATACGTTGAATACTATAATGTCAGGTAATGACTAGTTAGATGGAGTTCGCTAATTGATTTCGCATGATAGTACCTGACAATCATGGTGATTCTATTTTAATGTGAAAAATGAGGGAAAACAATCTTGGTTAGATGAATGGTGGAGCAGTGACTGGATTCCCCATCGTATGCAAATAATACGCTCATCTAATGATCCGATTTTAGTAATAGTGGTCCGTCACTTTCAGGGTGCAGTTTTGTTGTAAATTAACATTAGCCATTCACTTAGTTTCTGAAGTACGGCATTATTTTACGGGAACCAATACATATATGCTAGAATTGAGAGCCGGTAAAATTTCCCTGGCTCTAATGAAACGCATTTTCGTGGCTTAAGTTTTGGGGATAAGCTTGGATTTCTTGTTTTTGTCTCTATCATTGAGGTAGATGGAGAGGGTACTTAAGTGCTGGCTACTACTAGAAGCTGAAGCTAGTCGGCCATCTTCATTACCTGTTTTTTTATAATGGATAATTTTCCATCATCGTTTGCGAGTAAATGCTTTGATTTTGCAATTTTATAATGTTTTCCATCGATATATAACTAGAAATCAGCATGCACTTACTCCTTTAATGTACATCTTCCTTGCGAATATCGTTTATTTATTTAAATCAATTACAACCTACAATCAGGTGAAACCTGTGGTAAATGGAGTGAAGTCTTTAGCTCTAAGTAACCAATGCATATTTCATTAGTTACTTGCCTTAAATTTCAAACAGGTGGTGCATATTCTGGTATTTCAAACAGGTGGTGCAAACAGGTGGTGCATATTCATATCCGTTAATTCGTTCATTTCGTTGCGCTAACCGTGGGAAAATAAGGAACAGGGTTAAGTAACATGGTTGTTAGGCTTCATTTTGATGAAGTATTTCCCTCTCCATTTACTTCAATGGTCTTTATGCTCCTGCTATTTAGTTTGGTCCTCATTGTTGTTGGGGTTCTCAAATAACCTCGCGGCGCATCAGCCCAGTGGTTCACCTTACTCATCGTGATGGTCTGTTCACTGAGTGTGTAATCTCCCGACGGGAGGTTCATGATATTATGTGAGAACTCATGCTCAGAATTAGAATGCGGGTTATGCTGCGGCCATAAAATTGAGAATTTGGCCGAGTTGATTTGCGTACCTGAGACAATTTTCTAGGAACATTTTCTCATGCACGAATTCGCATTATTTACTTAAATAGATACTAAAGATTTGATCGATCCAAGTGAATTTCTCGTTAGCAAAACCCTTGAGATACAGTGTCTCATAAAATTCGTTGAGTCGTTTTCGAGATAGATGTGCTTAAATGAATATGTGGAATTATTACTCATATAAGATAAGATTACGAATAATATTCCTCTTGTCTAGGGGGAGCAAAGAAGCAGACTATGTTTTTTTGATGGGTAAAATAAGTGTAGTTTTTAGTTTTTAGGGGTGATTAGCACCGCGAGAAGGCAGATATGATGGGAATCCACTATTACATGCGTCAAAAAAGGTTTGATCAATTTATGCTCGTGGAAGCCCATTTCCATCGCTGGTGCACTTTCTGCCCCACGCCACTGCGGCAGCTCTGGGGGTTGCAGGTATATATGTACCTAGATATTTCAAAATAGACCTCTAAGAAGTTATGGATGTAGTAATAATTTCCTGAGCGTCAACTTATCGATTTTAGTCCATCCAGGCAATTCTTTTAAAGGAATTTTCACACGTAGCAGCAGAAATTAGGATATGTATGCGTCGTAATATTTTAATGGGTAAGGAATTATGTGAACCTAGAGTTTTTGCACCAGGCTATTTTTTTCTGGTCGAAATTTGGAGAAAAATTGAAAAAATCAGACGAAAGTATTTCGTTTTAACTTGCTGCGTGAGTTTGCTTTTCGTTCCCCGAGATTCTTGAGTATTTTTACTTTCTCCTGTGACCAATTGATTCGCAGTTTCCGTCGGCGTTCACCCATTAATCTCTCTACCTCCCATCGAGCTGCCCCGGAAATTCATCAATGCTCTCAGCACGGCATATTTTCAATAAGAAAGCAAGGAGAGGTCTTTGGCATGATTTAGCACAAAAATTCTCGGTGAAAGGATATTTTCACTCTTGCGAATCCGAATTTAAAATTACTATTTTATATATTGAGATGGCATCGTTGAAAAGCTAAAGCATCCGAATGACAATTAACACGTCTCTACGTTAATTGTTTTTTTCTAAATGTTTATATGATAATTAAGGGGCTCAACTTAAAAAAAGGGGCAAGCAATGTTTATCTTATGATTTAGGGTTGACATATATATTGTGGACTATTTGGTTTATGCGGTCTTATTAACCAAAATAAATATACCGTGCCGAGCTATTTTTTGGGAAATTAAATCCAGAAATTACGTTGGAACAATGGGAACCAACAAAGAATTGCTGTAGTGCTAGGTAAGACTACCCCAGCAGTGGAAACTTAGAAAAGGGATTGAAAATAGATGGTGGTGGAATTGAAAAGCCGAGAGATTTTGGATTATGTGGTTTAAGGCATTAAAGGATGAAAAAATAAGGATTTAAACTTGAGGTTTGAAACTTTAAGGAAGGAGTTATATGAGGAGGTACTTGTTTTATGATTAATGGAGGTCATAGTTCCACGAGATGAACACAGTAGAGATGTATTAGAAATAGAATAGAAAACAATTTTATTGTCCTGGGACAAAGTCCCTTGGGACATTGAATTTTTTACATGCCTTCATGAGGAGTGGAATACAAAACATAACAAAATACAAAGCCTTACAAATATAGGAAAATGAACAAACAACTTTCAAGTCCGCAGACTTCATGTCATGACTTTCAAGTCAGACAGACAGAATGAGCAAGGTAAACAAAAGTGTACAAAGAAAACAGCAAATGATTATAATGAACAAGTAATGAACAAGTAACAAGTAACAACGTCATCTCATATAATTTTGTCATCTCATATATTGGCGATAGAACATTAAGGAGACAAAAAGTCAGCCATACTTCTTTTAAATTGAGTGACATTCCTAGAAGATTTAATACTATCAGGCAACGAGTTCCATAATTTACAGGATGAGATATGGAAAGTATTTTCATATTTTATTGTACGGTATTTGGGGATGTAAAATGTTTTTGTTATACGGGTCGATCTCTTGTTAGTTTGGGCGTTAAAAATCAAGTTTTCATATAAATAAGAAGGGGTTTTCGTGTTCAGTACTTTGAACAACATTAAGGCCTTTTGAATTGTTCTTCTCTGATTCAATTTTAACCAACCCAGCTTTGCGTAATAGGGAGATACATGCTCGTTGAAACGAATATCAAAAATGAATCGCATACATGAATTTTGCAGTCTTTGTAATTTAACGCTTAATTCATTAGTCATATCGGAGTATATAATTGAACAATAGTCAAAATTTGGAAATATTAAACTCTCAACCAACCTCTGGCGCAGTGTTGTTGGGATTAAGTGCCTGAAATACTTCATTTTGTAGAGAGTTTTGTGAACTTTATTTGAGATGGCAGTGACTTGATCGCGCCAGGCTAAGGTACTGCTCAGGCAAATTCCAAGGCTTTTGACTGTGTTCGAGTAGTCAACTTGAATATTTAGAACACTAACTTTGGGTAGGTCTTTTGAGAGGAGCATGCGTACATTAGGAGCACTTCCAAATATTATTGATTTTGTCTTGTTGGGGTTTAGTTTTAATCGACTTTTGAACAGCCAATCGCAAATAAATTTAATATCCTCGTTAACCAACGCGATGGCGTGGTTAATTTCAGAAGGGTGGGACTCTATATATATTTGCAGGTCGTCAGCGTAAAAATGATATTTGCAATGGGATATTTCCCTAGCGAGTTCCTTGATAAAAATACAAAACAGAAGGGGCCCAAGTATTGAACCCTGTGGAACTCCACATGAGACGGGTTTGAAAATTGATACATTGCCGTCTTCGTCTTTAACAGCTTGCTGACGATTTGACAGGTAGGAACGATACCAGCTAAGGGCAGAGTGAGAGAAATTGAGTCCACTCATTCGTTCCAGTAGTATGTCATGATCAACTGAATCAAAGGCCTTGCTTAGATCGAATTGCACCAGAACAGTTACTTTCTTTTCGTCTATTGATCGACGTATATCATCGGTTACCTTTAAGAGGGCCGTTTGTGTGCTAAAGTGTTTTCTAAACCCTGATTGATACTCATCGAAGAAATTTTGCCGCATAAGATGTTCCACTGTAGTGGTATGAACTAAGCGCTCGAGGGGTTTAGAGAGAGCGCATAGTAACGCTATTGGTCTGAAGTCGGACATGTCTTTGGGAGCAGGCTTTTTTGCTATGGGCCTAACTAAGGCAGATTTCCACAAGGTAGGAAAAAAGGAGTAATTTATTGAGCAGTTATAGATGTTGAGTATCATTGGCATTACAGCGGGTAGAATAGCTTTTAAGATTTTTGCACTGATTCCATCAACACCTACAGTATTCGATTTTAAAGCTTTCACTTGCTTTAAAAGCATGTCAGGTGTGTAGTGAGGGAAATAGAGCCTCGTGCTATCGAAATCTGAGAATAATGTATGATCAAATAAAATTGGACCGTTTTCAGTACGAGTAAAATCGATGTCATCTGGGTATTCGTACGAATTTTCTTCCCTGAAGACTGGTGTAAGGAAATGGCTGTTCAGATCATCCAAGGGGAAGTTCATTTTGTATGGGGAACGTCTAGGCTTTCCAAGGCCAAGGCGCCTCAGCTCCTGCCAAATGGATTTGGCGTCCCATTTTGCAGAAAAACACTCAATATAGTACTTCTGTTTGGCTGTTCGGATTTGGTACTGTACTCGATTTCTAATAACTTTGTATTGCTCGTGAAGGTGAGGTAGAAGAGTTCTTCGGAAATTTCGATGAAGACAATTTCTGAGTGACATTAAGTTCCTAATTTCAGGGGTTAACCAAGGGGCTGGTTGACGCTTTGGCCTAATTACTTTTCTAGGCGCATGAGTATCAAGCAATTTCAAAATAAGTTTGTTAAAAATTTCAACTTTTTTGTCCACAAGATGGGTATTGAAAAATTCACTCCAGTCACTTTCAAATACATCTGATTCAAATTCAGTTAAATTAAAACCCTTGAAATCACGGAAACACATTTCACTGGGCTTATAAGCACGTAACTTAAATCTATATTTTACATAAATTAGGTCATGTTCCGACAAGAATGTGGCAAGGTGCTGCTCATACTCTTCTACCTTTGACAAATCGTCGACGATGAAAAGGTCTAGGAGAGTATTGCTGTTCATGAGGTTGTGGGTTGACTGATAGGGAACTAGGAATAGATTACAGCTGAATAACATGTCACTGAGATACGTACTATCATAAGTTTTCTTCAACATGTCAATGTTTAGGTCACCACACAATATCACATTTTTGTACCTTGGAAGAAGATTATGAAGTGACGGCTCAAAACGTTCAGACATGAACCCGGTTTTTGGGGGTCTATATATGACGCAAAACAATATTTTGCCTTCCTTTCCAAGTATTTCTAAGAACATGTATTCAGGTCTGAAAGGAGTACCATCAGACTTTAATAACAATTTAAATGACAAGCTTTCGTGAAGATACACACATACACCACCGCCTACTCTTCCTGGTCTATCGTTACGCAACAATTTGTAATTGTTCAACTCAACAGCGTGCGAGGAGATATTTTCATTTAGCCAACTTTCGGAGACAGCAATAACGTGATAATCACGTTTATGAAAATAGTCACGGAATTCGTCAATATGCCTGAATAACGACTGAGCATTAACGTGACACAATTTTAACATTTCGAGGGTGTCAGACATTTAGTTAAAGTTACTGAGGTCTTCAAGACAGGTAATAACACTTCGTTCCCCCCCTTCACGTTTCCTCACGTAAATTCTGCCTCCTCGAATCCAAAGGTACTTGAACTTATCTGCTCTTTTGAGTTCTCTGGCTTTGGCGTATATTTTCCGGTTCCACTGAGTGAGTGCCTCATTGATGAAAATGGGCTGACTGGGTAGGTTGTCAATTCCAATATCACGAGTGCTTAGGTCACGTTTCACTCTCCGTCTGCTCAAGAACTCACTAGCAGTGCTCTGCCTCAAAAATCGCAGAACAATAATGGGGGGCCGATGCGAGTCACTTTGTGTTCCCACACGGTAAACAAAGTCAATGTCAGTGGCTTCCACTTTGACTCCAAGGGACAAGCCTATCTGATGGATGATGGCACTAAGGAGCTCTCCTTTACAATATGGAACTCCCTGAATCTCGACCACATTTTTCTTTGCTTCTTGCTCCATTTGATTAACGTGTATTTCTAGTTCGAACACGCGTTTTTGCAACTGACACAAGTCGCCGATAGTATTTTCGAGCTTTTCACTAAGATTTGTGATTGCGCTTTTGACCTCACTGAGAGACTTATTTAGATCACTGATCGACTCTTGACACCAGAGTAATGACTTTTTGATCTCACCTTGTTCGTCCTGCAAGCACTTGATTCGAGCTAAGATTTCATTTAGCGTCGCGGCTACAGGTTCGGCACCGATCAAGTTGTCACTGCTCTTCACAGGAGTGTTGTCCCCGCGTATAGAACGCTTCTGCATCAGGCATGAACCACAGTGCCAGGGCCGCTGTAGGCTTTCCAGGGTTCGCAGGTCTTCTTCCGTCATTGATGAGCAGGCGAGATGATACTGCTCATGGCAATCACAACAGGATACGATAGAACTTTTGCCGCGCTTAACAGCTTGACCACACTTTCCACAGTTCGGCATGGCGAGAAAGCGAGATATACGTCCGTTCACGACCAAGGACTGAGACTGACCGGATGGTGAATTCCTTATTAAGGTTTGACGCTGTTAGTAGAGATACACTATAGAGACAGTAGAGAAATCATAGTTTCCGAAGTCTACAAAATGTCACACAGGCTCGTTTTAGCCTTAATGGCTGGTCAGCGATTATTCGTATTAGGCGTGGCTAGTTTTCCGGGCAATCCGCGTCGATTCATCATCGTGCGACAGTTTCGCCGACGTTTCGGCCGGCGTCTTCAAACCTGAACCAAACCGGATTTGGTGCTGAAAAGCCGGCGAAACTTGTCGTACGACGATGAATCGACGCGGAGGACATCCGGGAAAACTATCCACGCCTACTCCACCACTCCGCGGAAGCCATCATCAAGATTATTCGTATTGATTAATATTTCGGTGACTAAAGCCTGAGAAGGGAGTCATGATTTTTAAATCATGTATTTTCAGTTGAATTGATAGCCATTCAAGTCCATATCAACAGTTAAAACAGACAACTGACAGCAGTGACAGGAATTAAAACATTAAAAAAAAAGTTTTCATCAGCCATCACTTCTACCTATTTTCTGTGATTTTCTTTGGATAAGTAATGATCTTTAGAGCCGTGCCCACCCCAGGTCGCTTAGCATGGTACTTTACCTGTATATGGAAACACATGCTGGTAATAGGGCTTGCGGAATCTTTCTTTATGTTTTTCCAAATTCTACCAATTTTACGAAAGATAACTGCTCGCCATAATAATCGATTCCACAATAATGGCCGTTCATGTTCAGACGTGGTTCAGAAATCCTTTGGTACTTGCCATTTACGGCCATGACTTTCCGGCGCCCGCATCTATCAGATAGTGACCGAGAAAACAGAAAGTGATCTGTTATTATTAATGTATTCCACAAAAAAGTGGGTCGATTCAATCAGGAAGGCCTGGCTCTCAAAGGTGGATTCAGAAGTTTCAAAGTGACCTAAGTAAAAACCTGAATCAGGTACGCGGGCGGTGGGTGACGGGAAATTTCCCACATAATTCAAACCTTTGGAATTGTTGCCGGAGGCTCGAAGAAAAATGGCATCGGAGCGTCGGCTGACTCTGCGTTAAGTTTAGTGAATAAATCACCAAAGGCTCCAATGAATTCGGTGCGAGGGATGGCGAACCCACGTCCTTTTTGAGGTCTGTAACGAGCGAATAGGTTGGGCAAACTCCACGAGGGGAAGTATCTATCCTTCCTTAACCTTAACGGGTATATACTGGCCTGTATATACCCGTTATTCGAAAAATTCACATCGCTTAGCGAGTTTCGCTGCTAATTTCATCAGTTACAGGAACAAATACGCGCACTTTATTTTTTCCATCCGGGGTGTGGGTCTTTTGACCGACCAACTGCGGATCCACGTCCGAACGTTTAAGCAACTATGCAACAGGAGATCCAAGTTCTAGGAACATATTTTCGCTAGGATGCTTCAGTGGTGGACAGTGGTGTTCGCTAGGATGCGTCATTGGTTCAGCTATTTCGAGCGCCTTACTTAATTTCAATATTGAGAACTTTCACCTCCTTTAACAGCTGACGTGTGGTTCATCCTCCCAATCCCTCTTTCCCGCTTAGAAAACAGCATCCGTGTAGCGATAGATGTTTTTTTTTAATATTTCGTGGAAGTAAAAGATCAGAATACCATTTTAAGGTTTGCTTTATAAGGTAGCGTCGTAGGTCCTGGAGCTTACATTTAGGTACCATAAGAGCGAGTTTGAAAGTAGTTTTAAACAAAAGTTATCTTGCATACCTGCGCGTTGGGTTGTAAGTGTAAATGTATTCAATATTCAACAAACATGATACAATACGTGATGAAATCAACTCGTGTGAAGTCGGGTAATATATTTTATCTCATATTGAAAGCGATCGAATTTTGATGAGGTAGAAATGACCATAAAATCAATAATAACTCCTCACCTAAATTAAAAAGGCTAAAAGAAATGTGATATCACCACAAGCAAAGAAAAATTATTTGAGATTAATACTTGTTTTAAATGCAGTACCTATTAATATTATTAAGCTGGTATTCCTTGAGAAGGATTTCACAACTTAATCATGAGCCCACCAGAAAAATTCCCTGTTGAGCTACTTGTGGAAAAATATTGAGAAAAATTATTCAAGAGAAATATATTTATGTATAAAATGATGTTAATTCAATTCTCTCAAAGACAGTTTTATTTTCATGTAACCTCGTGGGCTCGTCTGTTTAATATTACGTCATCAGTTATCACCCATAACTTCTGGGAAATATTTTCCAGACTTTGAAAGTGGCTCTAATGATTGGTATCGACGCAACGCATCGCCAAATCCAACGTAAGAGAAAAAGCACGATTGAGGTCGCTAATCATATCTGTGGGCAGTGTCTGAGGTACCAGAATACGAATTCTTTCTCCTTGTTTTCGCATTGAGCTGTGAATTATTTCGGATTGAGGTATACACTGTCTTAAAGGTAGTTTGACCAAGATATCATTTCAATCAGAAATCTTTTCGATCATTTTAATCGTTAGAAATTTCAATTTGGCGCCCTTTTAAAGCAAAATATCCCTCCCTTCAAGAAATACCAAAATATCAGCCCCTTACCGCACTACTTTCCGAGATATTTGCCAAAATATGCGTACCGTTTTACATGGGAAATGCTACGTGCGTGGACTCCAGAGAGACATTATTTAAAAAAATGAGGAATTTCTAACACCTAGATCTCGTAAAAAAATAACGCCTTATATAATAATAGTAATAAAGGTTTTTTCTCCCGGTACAATACTCCTAAATTAATAATACCATATGTGGTGATATAATACAATATGTGGTGAGCACATTCGATACATGAAAATACAATGCATCAAGATAGAATGAAATATAACTAAGTATTTCTCATAAACTTTTAACGACAAAACTTCAATAAAGTTGTTCAACATAGTTCACATCATTAATAATCTATTAAAAGTGTTATGCAAGTTTAAATTTAAAAAATAATAAAGATATTTAAATACACTTAGATATTACAAAGCAATTGTAAGCACAACACAAAGTATTGAATTTTGACATTGAATATGTGACGGTGGTATACATTGACAAAGTGAATTAGAATTTGATTTCTGTGTGTTGAAGGTAGTGATGAAGTGTCGGTTTGAATTATCGTGGGTTTTGAATGTTCTTCAGATCTTTGGGGAGAAGATTCCATAATTTTGTGGATCCAACCAAAAAAGAGGTATGATATTTAGTAGTTCGGTGGGCGGGACAGTAGAAATTGGATGCTTCACTTTCTGTGTTCATAATTCGGGACTGGGGTTGTTTTGCAAATAGGCCCAACAAATATTTTGGTTCAGAAACAGAAAATAAGGTAAACAGGGAAACACACAGCATGTAATTTAATTATAATGTGTATGTTTATAATTGTAATTTTAGTGTGTATGTTTTCTCAACTAATTATAAAAATTAATCGTATTTTCACTGTGGTAATTTTTGCAGCATCACAGAAAAACCTTCCGTGGTGAAGGAGTTTAAAACGTGCCGCGTGAAAGAAATGAGTCGAGTGAAAGACTTATGTGCGAAATTCCAGAGAGGAAAAATCATCCTCCTTGACCGGGACTAGAACTCAGATCCCTCCATTTCCGGTCGAGTGCCTTATGAGGCGTTCTCTTCCCCCGTGATTGTTTGTGGACTTCTCGGAACAAGACGGAATAGACCGCCGGGTGTTATACTATACAACTTACGGTCCAAGTCGTGCGCCAAGCGCCACAGCCTGAGAGGTGAAACCCGTACTAAGAACATCGAGAGGCTCTTCTTGACCAATTTTGACTACACCAGGACTAGCCACGGATAACTTTACGGGGTCAACCGCAAATGTGCGACAACACAGTAAGGAATAGGACGTTCGGTAGCCTCTCTGGCTGTAAGCACTCGGCCAGAAATCAAGGGATCCGGGTTTCTAGTCCAGGTTAAAGATGACAATTTTTTATCAGTGGAATTTAGCACGTTTGAACATTGCGGGTGCCCCCGAAGTTATTCGCGGTTAGTCCCGGTGTACTGCAAATTGGTGAAAGACCTATATAGATATGTATTTTCATTTCATTCCTGGGGATCTCAGTCTTAAAAAAGTATATTAATGCACCATCACTATTACGATCTTTACTTCGTGCTTCGTACAGCTGCAGAAATTGAAGCGTAAAATTCGGATATGGTGTCCATTATGACTACAGAAAAATCTCGCCGTGACTTCTCACGCCGTAAACTCCCTGCGAGTAAGATAGGGATAAAATATTCAGTACAGTAGACCCTCGCTTTACGATATTAATCCGTTCCGGATGACCGATCGTAAAGCGTATTCTATCGTGTGTTGTGTCGGCATTATTTCCGGACGAGGAATCGGTTTAAAGAGCATCAGTGCCATTCCATTCAGTGTACGCGACGGAGCCAATGCATACGAAATGTCCTGGATTAAAGTTATTTAAAATATCATTAAACCAATATTTAAAACACTATCGATATTTAAAATAAAATCGGAGAAATTTGAAATTTTAAAAAGCGCGCGCAAAATCAGCTTAGATCGTAAGTCGAATCCATTGTAAGTCGAACCCATCGTAAAGCGGGGGTAGACTGTATTTTTTTATGAGAAGCTCTATAAATGTGAGCGCCTTCTCCCATAAGTTGCGGGAAAGAAGTTATGGTTGTGTATGCTTGTTATATTCAATAGCATTACACGATAAAATGGTTTATTTTTATTTATTTATACTCATTTTTATCAAGGGAGCCTTCGTTGCCAAGTTGTGGTGAAATAACAATCGTTGCTTATTTTAATTCATATTTAGAGTAACGAATCGGAACGTTTCGTGTAAGGGTCAATTCTAAAATTACTTGTGTGATTTTATAGTAAATAGCAAATCATTTAGTAATATTTGAGAGGACATATTGATAATTTGCTTCATTAACTTCAGAAATTAAAAAATGCATGGTGATATATTATGGAGAAGTATTTATTTCATAGCAGGCGAAGTCCTCGCATGCTAAACCGAAGGTGGCGGGTTCGAATCCCGCCTGGGTGGAATTATCACCTCTCAGGGCATGGGTGTTTGTATGTTGTTGTCGTTACTCGCCCGATAGAAATGGGCCAAATGTGCTGTATTCGGGGTAGTGAAGATAAAAATAAAATAAAAAATAAGAAAAATAAAATTGCTGATGCAGATAATAAAGTGAACGGAAAGTGATCTATAGATATATTAACATCTCTACTCTATCTCATGTATCAATTGAATTTACTCCCTCACACTTATCGATTTAGCTTTTTATTTGAGCGATGGATGGAAAGAGAGGTCGAGCGCTTTTTAAAATCTTGTTTTTATTTGTAAAATTGTTTTTGAATTGCACCCTCTTTGTGCCCATTGAAGGTTCTGCGGATTTAATGGGCATAGGGCAATTTATAACTGGCCGTGTGATACCGGTAAGGGAAGTGAAAACATGGCGGATTAAGTGTCAAGGATTCCTGGTGAGAAATGAAAACCTATCTCACGTTTCAAAAGACCTAAAGTGTGCCTGGCACGTGAATATTTTTCTGGTTGATTAGCTGGGAGTTTCGACACGCAATATGTTGAAGAGATTTCTTTGCGACGGCATAGAGGCACAGTCGAAACAGCGCTACCTGCGGGAATATAAGCCATGACTCCTACCATGAAAGATAATTAAAAGAACTCGCTTAAAAAAACATCAACTTTCTCTCTTAAAGTGTCCTCTGTAACATTGTGTTTTATTGTAAGAAGCTATCAGTGTTTTTACATTCAGTTGGTGGGCTCTTTTTGGTGCATTATCTCGAATTTTTCAGTTTTCAGCCTGTAGCGTATGATATTACTCTTTACTCATTAAGGAATAAATGAAAAATCCCTCCTTAAACTTAACCGCTGGGGAGTAACCGGGTAATAATCCCAGTTAACTTCTATTCAATCGAGGAAATACAACACAGAAAGGATATTCCGGTTCCAAACGAAGTCAACTTTTTCTTGTATTTTTAGATTCCAAATTGAATCGCAGAAAATATCTAAATTAGGCGAGTCTGGAGATAATGTATTCCTATAAGTCAACGAATTGTGTTCCGACAGTACCGCTAATTACACCACTTCGACTACACCATTACCATTATAAAATGACTACACCGCTTCGACTGACTTGCAAAAAAACACTACGACTGAATAAGTTTTTTTCAAAGTTCCAGGTTACTATGTACTGAGGAAATCAGGAGATAATTTTATTATCATTTCTGCAAGTTTGTGCAGTTATCGCTTCATAATGTTCCGAGACAGGTTGAAGCCAGAAATATTGCGGTTAAAAGTAATCTGGTGTCAATAAGCACTCTGTCCTTCGCTTAGTTTAAGTGTAATAGGAGTTTTTTGACCGAAGAACTGGGTTGAGGAGCCAAGGGACCAAGTATAGTTTTATCTAGATCTCATCGGGAATAATACGATCGAATATTCTTATCTGGGAGGGAGACATTATTTTGGGTTCTTAATTTAACGAGTCAAAAGATTGTAAAAGACGTCAATAAAAGAAAATCTTAATTGTTCCTCACCCTCCAAAATTTCCAGAGACAAAATAAGCTCAGATTGGTTCAAGAGCCAATTCAGAACTCTCGTGACGAATACGTGCTAATATCGAAAGCAACTTGTGGGAATCATAGTTTTTTTGCAACACTATCGTGAAAAAATGTTTAAAAGGTCGCGATATAAATCTTAGAGATGACCCAGTCTTCGGAAAGAGTCAGCCCATTAAAACTGAGAAAAATTAACAGCTATTAAGTGCATATCGAGACCCAGATCTGTGCAACCAAGACGACGAAACTGGAAAACGTAAACACGTCTATCTCGATTTGGTGCACGGAAGTTCTCCTGCAGGCTATCAACTCGACCAGTTCCTTATTCAACTCAGCATTGCCCGAAAGATTCGTGATATATCACCTTACTCGTCTTGTTCATTTCGCCCGGCCTTGCCTTATTTCGTATCTTATGAAATGCACGCGTAACTTCCATCACGGACGGATTCAATTTTAAACTTCCAGGGAAGTTGAGGAGCAGTTGCTATATCGAAGCAACGTCCTCCACTGATCGATAAATGCCATTCATTTCATCTGACCGTTAATTCATTTTTGCAGTCTTCCACTCTTAAAAGCCAGATAAGATGATACTTAGCAAGTCTGGAAATTATAAGGGGCGTTGAATTTATTTCACTTATGTTTTGAAATGAGAAGAATACCTAAGTAATTGTATACAAATTTATTGAGCGCACTATTTCCTATATTTCCGGTATGCACATCATCATCGGGCACATTTTCTCAGAAAACTCAAGTATGCATAAATCCTGTAGATTTATAATCTCATGTCTTCTGTAAAGTGAAACCTAGGTGGTGTAGTCAATAAATGCATGTGAAATTAGAAATCATTACATCTCACTTCCAAATACTTTGCAAATTTCGTAGAGTTACGGTTTAGGCAACAGATTTCACATCTCTTATTTATTCTTAACGTGAGCTGTGGTCATTGATCGGGAACGAGTAAACTGACGTAAAACTCGTTAGGTCCAAAATATTCAGGTGTAATTTTGGGATTGTAAAAAGTTGAGAAATTAATTATTTCAAAAGAAAGCTGAAAGATTTAAAAATTACCACTCTCCTCTGCTATTCTGCAATGGCTTAATCCTGAGAAATGTACTCTAATATACATAGGACGCTTTACTCCTCAAAGATGGGCAGTATTTAAAGGTGACACAATTTTATTTTATCTGTAAATTTGTTCATAATTCTATGATGCGCAGCATCTCATACACAGGTGAAAACTTAAGTTTTAGATTTGCAGAACGTTGATCCAAAATATGATCGAAGAAAGTATATTGCTTCCCGTTGATTGGAAACTAAACCGAAAAAGATTCGAGAATAAAAATCAAGCGTTTCCAGCTTGATTCTAAAGGTTTCCGAGGTTTTCGCCAATTCTACTACCGAATATGTCAGTATTTCAAGCTATTAAGAAACTTGTTTGTTATTGTTGTTAGCAGGTCGTTTTTATTCGGATCGAAGTCTAGTTTTAGTACTGTGAAATAAATGAGAGTCTGCGTTCGACGTGTAGACAAGTTATTTAAGTGGAAAAAAGTGCCGTTTTGTCTAATTGTGGTCCGTAAATATTTTTACATCAGAATTCGCAGATCGAAATTAGAATGCCTGAGTGCATTCTTTAACTATTTTTTTAAATTCGCCTAATTTCATTACCATGTACAGAAATAGTTCGTTGCTGTTATTCCATGGTTATCGGGAAAATTAATCTATAACGTCAGGCTACTTAACTGTTTTCATAAACATCGGCTTCTGATCGAACCGCACCTCTGGCCCTAACATGGACATCGATGTTTGTTTGCCGTAGTCTCTCATGTCGGAAGGGGAATATGAAGAAGCTGGGTCTCATTATCGTCATCTCATATGTATAGCTTCACTCTTAGGTTCAACTTATTATGGATAACTTATAACTTCGCAAAAGCGGCATATGTGAGCGGCGTCAAAAGAGGACTCGAAATGTGCGGAAGGATATCTGGGAAACGCGAAGCAATGCGCTGATGAATTTGGCTGCATTTCAGCACTCAATGGCTTTAAAATCACGTTTTATAACTCAAAGAGTGCGCTATCACTGTGCGAAAATCCTTGAGATTAGTATACTTTTCCCAGGAGGTGCTTCAACTTGAAGAGGCACGGTTTATCGAACGCGGAAAGTGACTGAAGTTAAATTTATTAATTAGTTAAACTTGAAATTTGAACCCTCCATAAAACATTTAAAGGGCCAAAGAGTAGGGGATCAAGAATAGACAGCTAAGAGTACAAAAATTAAGAAAAGCCACGTACTGTTACGCAATATGTAGTTTAAGGATCAAGAATTAACGTGTATTTGATTTTTTCTAATTTACTAAGGAAATATTGAGGTCTCAAAGGAGAAAATTTTGTTGTTAAAAGGGGAAATATGTTGAGAGAAAGAGCTATTTAATCTCCAGTTTCATGTGATTATTTTTGTGACGCACGAAGATCTAAGTATATTGGGTAGAATGCCTTTTATGATTGCATGTCGGAAGGAAATGCCAGTTATTGAGCTCACTAAATAAAGAATAAGCAAAGTTCAATGGATTGTAGTACTTGAAGGAATCCCATCACTAGAGATTTAACAGCACGTATTCCTCGAGTGGGAGTGACGCCTACTAACTCGATTCAGATGGGTGAATTGATCCATATTGAACTACAGCTTTTATAGGGGCATTTTTTTGCTTGGACGGTGTTCAACAATGCTCACGGCTAACAAGGGAACGAATTACAAATTATGTGCTGTTGTTATGTTTTCCAGAAGATATTTTCCGCACTCTGAACAGTCTAATGTTTGAGGGTATCGGAATAAAACAAAAATAAAGGGGTAGAATGATAAAGTTAGCGGAGGATGAAGGCATGCTGGTCTAAAATTTTCAGCTATCTTTGTGGAAGAGGTCGGATTCGTTTATTCGTTGGTGATTGGAATAGTGGGCTTAGGAGATGGAGAGGCGTTGTGATGACGTTGAATGTGATGGACGGGAAAGGGAAATACGGCGTCTTGTCATCATTAAAGGGTCAAGAGGCTGGAGCTAAGTGGGTATTGATTTCAGCGAACGATTTTTAAACAGCGCGTGCCTCATACCTACACGAAAATGTGCTTACTTAAACGATTCGTCCGAAACAAATCTACACAAGTGTATCTTTGGAAAAATCTGTCCAGAAGAAAGAAAAACAATATTGTTTCACATCAGTATCACTGGCGCATGCTACATGAATTTTGTCCAAGGTGGAATTTCTCCTGCATGTAAGAGGACTAGGTCGATGTGCCTGTTAACTTCTGCGTCGAAATAGTTCCCGCGATTATTACGTTACTAAACAGATTATATTCATTCACACATAAAAAATTGGAGCTAATTAAGCTTGTGTAGTAGATTACACAACTTGTAATTGGAAACAACTGCTCTGTGGAAACTCTCCTCGAAAATGTCTTCTTGGGACAATGCCTATCCCAAGAGTATCACAAAAGGATAGGGTCGATTGGTTTTCCTGCTCAATTGCGCCTATCAATGGCCTCCTCTAGTGAAATTTTGAAAAGGATAGGACAGCCGCGTAGTTGAACGGAGAGGAAATGAACCGAGTGGTCGGTTCTCATAACTCTCGCTCACTCCACCTGTTACTTAAGATTCTCTTTAGGTTAGGTTCTTTGTCGAGAACTATCGAAGGTCCTGAGTGCACGCGAATGGCTGCTACAGCTCCACGCGATACAACCGTTAGTGGCCATTGACTTAGTGCCCCCCCTGAGGGCCATTTATTAAGCGAGCAAAAGAAAAGTAATATGATTATAGTCACGACTGACTAATTGCGGATTCTGATCCAGCCTACCATTCTACCCTCACATTTCATAACAAAGTAAAGGGTGTAAATACTGGCCTGGATCAGTCTGATTGGGAAGGGGGGGGGGCATTCTATTGCTAAAAGTGGAAAATTTAGTTCAAATATAATTGAAATTAGAAGGACAAGATGGATTGGACACACCCTGAGACACATTGGGTTTTTGAAGAACATAATTGAAGGTAAAATTGAGGGAAAAGTCCCGAGAGAAATACGTAGGATTAAGTTCATGGAACAAATGAAGAGGAAAGTACATAGGAAGAGGTACTAGGAGGTAAGGGTAGCTAGCATTATAATGCATATATATATATATATATATATATATATATATATATATATATATAGATAGGGAAGGGTGGAGGGCTGCAGTCAACCAATCTTGGGATTGAACAACAAGTGATAATTGAAATTGAAAGCTCCCCACGGAATACCATCTAGAAATCTATAGTTTTCCATCAGATATCATACATTTATTGAAAGTTAGGAGAATCACGAAAGTTAATAACCAATTAACACCCGATGAATGAAAAAGTTTATACCAAATAATTCGCCGATGTTACGCATTTAGGACTCGTACCACGAATAACGATATTACAATAATATCACAATACACTGTATACACTGTATACTCAAGATTCTCCTAGAAAAGGAAGTAAGATTTAAAAATCTAAATCGTTTGCTATAATGTGAATGTTTAAAACGTGCGCAGTTTTGACTGGACGAAAAATATTTGGTCTACTTCATTGGCCATTGGAGAACTCAATCGACGTATCAACGATGATAAACAATCTTGGAAATTCATCTACTCTAAGGATCACTTAATTTTAGAAATTTTTATGCACAGTTTTTACGCGTTTTGCACGTTTTGAAGAATTAACTCAAGTTGAAACGCCGGCTCTGCACGCGAATTTAACGTTTTCCCGTAAATGTCGGCTTTAAGGGAACCTGCCTTGGAAAGGTCAAACGTTCTTGATTCTGAAACTTTCCGTATGGGATGTGGTTGCCCACTGATCCTGAATATTTTCTCCATATGGTGCCAGACGTAGCTTCGGGAGCTTTCCATAAAATAACAGCTAGTCAAAGTGGACGAGCGGATGATTGAAAGGTAAAGAGAATGCCTCCGTGGATAAAGAAAAAAAAAACAGTATCTCCGTTAGAAAATTATTGGAAGTTGATTTTTTTTCCATAGTCCAACTTGTGCGGCAGTCACCTGATTCAGGGCACGTATGTGCCAATTCCTTAAACGAATGGAGTTGTGTTTTTTATGTTTTAGGGAGCTTGAGCGAGATAGTTCCCTATTCATAATGGAAATCAGGTTCAAACTTTACGTTTAATTCCAACAGCCCGAGGAAGCATAAATATGGTATTTTTAATGGTGCGATTATATACTTTTATATGGTTGAAATTCCGAGTAAATAAATAAAAATGTCTGTACGAGTCTTTAATTTGACTCATTTTCTTCACGCGATATATTTTAAACTCCTTCAAAATGGAAGGTTTTTTACGATCCAGAAAAAAATACTATGGTAACTATATGAGTTTCGTTAAAAAATATTTGAGAAAACATACGAACTCTTCTCTCTGTTAATTTTTTGACGACATATAGGTGTTGAAAATTCCTCATTTTTTTATTTGAGTTTATTTTAAATAAGGTCTCTCTGGAGTGCATACACGTACCATTTCCCATGTAAAAGGGCTGGTATTCCGAATTAAAAGATCTTGAAAAATATTTCGCTAAGGGGATGATATTTTGGTATCTTTGGAAGGGTGAGATATTTTGCTTTAAAATGAGACCAAATTCATTGAACTCAAGGTGGAATAATATTTTGCTCTTCGCTAAGGTGGCTAGAGCGCGTATCGTGAGTCACTGAGTTCACAACTCTTCTAGTAAGTTGAAAGGAAATTCTTGGACAAAACTTCACTCGAGTGCAAATATTTATGCGTTATAAATAACTATAAATGTTATGATATAAATGATGCAACAATTATTTGAAAATTTTCGTCTCTGTGAAAGTATGTTGTTTTGACCTGAGTTTAAGGCGTGGAATTCGAAATTTAGGCGAAAAGCGTTGTGGAGATTTGAGATGTAAGTAAATACGGTCTTTTTATTCAGCATGGTACCATGCAAATTATTAGGAACCATTAAAATAATGTGAACATACTTTTTCGCGTTTAGGAGAAAATCTGTACAAATTTCATCAAATTATTTTGAACTATATGTCAGGTGCCATAAGGCTCCGTGATAAAATTACATTAAATTGCCAGGAAACCAAACCGGTTGAATGCAGTTTTTTCACTTGTATTAATACATATTCCTAATGAGCACCCGTATGTATAGTTTTATGCAAGTCTGTCATCATTGGTCATTCAATCCTAAGATTGGTTGACTGCAGCCCTCCACCCTTCCCTATCTAATGCTAGTTCCCTTACCTCCTGGTATCTCTTCCTATGTACTCTCCTCTTTATTTGGTCAATTTACGTATTCCTGGGTCTTTCTCTGGGGATTTTTCCCTTTATTTTACCTTCAATTATGTTCTTCACATTCCAAGTGAAGAGTGAAAGAGTGAGTCCAAAACATTTGGTACTTCTTTTCTCTGTGGTGTTCCATATGGTCCTTTCCTCTTCTACTCTTCTGTAAACTTCATTATGGCTTCTTTAGACCGTCAATTTTATCTTCAGGGTCCTCTTTCACCACCAGGTTTCTATTTTCTAGCACCAGGAAGTCTGTTAGTCTTTCCTGGTCAGCTTTTCCAATGGTCCATGCTTCCGATCCATAGAGTGCTACGCTCCACACTATTGTTTTCACGTACAGTTTCCTCGTTTGTAGTCCTATCTTCTTTGAGCACCGCAGTTGTCTTTTACCATGATCTGTGAATAATCGCTAATCTATGCATGAACGAAAATCGCTCCAACACGGATCTTACTTTATTCTGTCAATAAGTATTATGAGCTTATATTTTTTAAACAGCATGCACATTCCTCGCGTGTCTTTAGTTGAAATCGCCTGTCATAATCATACAAAGTATCCATTTCGATGTCATCAGAAGTCAACTACCAGAAAATATTCAAACATGGCGGGTGTATTTATTTTTTGAAGAAATTGCCGTGAGAAAAATTCGGCCTGGACCGGGAATCGAACCACGGATGTTTGGTTTGTCGGACCAATGCGCAGACCACTATGCTATCCAGGCTTCCTTATTCTCAAGGCAATTTTGGTGGATACAAGACAACTAGATCTAGATCTAGGTGGATACAAGGCAACTAGAGCGCGGCATAAGTGCTGGTGAAGGATACTGTCTCTTGGTTGTGGCTTCTTTGAAGCCCTCTTCTCCTTTGCGTTGCCATCTTTAATGGACCGCAAGGGCCGAAGATCTAGTTGTCTTGTATCCACCAATATTGCCTTGTGAATTGGGAAGCCTGGATAGCGTAGTGGCCTGCGCATTGGTCCGGCAAACCAAACGTCCGTGGTTCGATTTCCGGTATAGGCCGAATTTTTCTCCGGGAAATTTCTTCAAATAATACCCGAAGAATGGTTTTTATCACCTCTCCACTCCACTATTTTGTAATCCAGTCATTTCATTTGTGCCCTGTTTACGTCCCTCCTAATATTCCCAATGTGTTCCACCCTTTATCCTCTTCGGTAATTATTCCTAATTATTTCTACCATGTTTTCAGGAGGATGCTATGACTCAGAATTTGTTCAATCAGTTTATTCTACTTTGGAAAAATGTAGGTAAGCATTTTTCTTTAACCATATTGATCGGTCTCTATCCATTTGATCTTCATTGTTCCTCTGTTTTATCGAGTTTTCTCCGCTTCCTGTGTCTTTTATTCTGCGGCTGTTGGTGCCCCTGCGTCACGAAAATGAAAGAGAATGATCCAATTGATCCTTGTAAAAGTTTCCATTTTTGTTTTTCGGATGGGATCGTGTTGGTTCGTAGGGGACTGGCTTTCCGTCACCTATGTCCAGATTTGAATGCTTTTTGGATTAAACTGACTGATAATGTGTTTTTCGGGTATTTTTACTTCTAGTTCATGCAATTTTGAGATTGACTTTTGAAAAAAATGGAAGAAGAGTCGATATCTGACACTGGTACCCGAGATACGATTTTCTAAATTAGGTCGGGGAAAAAGAAAGGTAATATTGTGATATTCGAGATATTTCACTTCTGGTTCACGCAATTTTGAATTTGATTTTTGAGAAAAAATGTGAGGAAGAGTGGATATCTGTCAATGATACCAGAGTGGCGATTTTTTCAAAGTAACAAGCGGAAAAATGAAAGCGACAATTATTCATTAGACAATGGAGTCTCTTTAAAAGACCAAACGCTATCGGAGTGCGTTCCATTGTAATCAGTGTCTTTTTTGCCAGCAAATTTGCGGAAGCAAATGGGATTCCCTGATTTCTCGTGCCCGGGTCTGAGTGCACTTCCTAGTATTCCTTCGTCCTCATCCCTTAAGCCTTGCAATGCGTGCTCAAGGCTCGTTAATCGAGGCTCAGTCGCCTGGGGTCGCCAACCTGACCCGGCGATAGGGAACACAGGCCAACCTAAAAGTGAAGGGGGAGCATTTAGACTAAGAGTCAAAGTGACGGGGAGCCTCGCCTGAGTCGCAAAATGCAAATATCTGCCTGATGATTTTCGTTCCAAGGTTTCGGGGAAAAGTTTGTTCTTTAGCACGCACGCGGAAATGCTTGTGTGCAAAATTTTTGCGATAAATTTTCCGGCCGTATTCTAGACGAAAATGATCATTATAGGAGGCGAATCGGATGAAGGATTGCTTTGGCGAAGGGTGGCGAATTCACGGCGAGGATTACGAGTATCTGAAAGTGAAGGCAGGAAGAAAAGATCTATGAGTACTCTGATGAGGAGTACGTTGTTATATGAGTTTTGAAATCAGGGCTAATTGTCGGAGGAAAATGGGCTACATTTCACCACTACTATTAACCCTCTCCTCTACCACTCTCTTCAACAAAAATTGACTCTCATTATTTCCAATCCAAACCTGTTTCACTAACTTCGAATTAATCTTAACTCCTTTCTTTCTTCTCTAATGGCGAGTTGTGAGAACAATTAGTTATGGAATCAATAGTAATGGGAGTATTTTATTGACGTCCATAACTTCTTCTATATATAATCCTCATAAATCTCTCCTGAAGATGAAGAGTGAACAACGGTAACTATCTATGGCTGATTGTAAATTTTGTTTTTTAATACTCATACTTATGACAATCTTTTACCGCAGAGGACGACGAGTTTAATTCACACGAGCCGTGAATTTGTATACGATACTCGTGACTTTCATCACACAGAGTCGCTCACTTCACGCTGTGTAATGATGAGCCACTTAAGTAACTAGTATCGTAATGTACTAGTTATAATGTGGGTGGAGAGAACATAAAATCTTCAGATACAGTAAAATATCTTGGAATTACCTTAACTTCTGATATATCGTGGGGAACACACATGCAAAACATATGTGGCCCAGCATTAAAGAAACTAGGCTTTGTTAAGCGTATAATAGGAAGGTTCTCGGATGAAAAAATAAATGCTACTTCGCTCTGGTTGGGCCACACCTCGAGTACGCAGCGAGCATTTGGGACCCTGGTCAAATAGATTAAACAAAAAAATTAATAAAATACAAACAAAACGAGCGCGTTTCGTTAAAAACTGCTACGAGCGAACATATTGTGCCTCACAACTATTAGAGGGATTAAGGTCGGAGCACCTAGAGACTCGGAGACTATACGCTAGGCTAAGGCTGCTTGAGAAATTCAGAGCTGGTGTGTTTCAGAGCGACACAGAGAATATTATCATGACGCCTTATTACATCTCTAGGTCGGACAGACGCGATAAAATAAGTAAGATACTCTGCCGAACAGATAGGTATTAAAACTCGTTCTTTCCGCGCACAAGAAGCGACCACAATAAAAATTGAGCTCTTCTAAATACTCTCTATCTTATTACACGTCACCATTTCTCCTCTCAAAATCTTATCCCTTACATTTTTACACGACTGGTGACCTAACACCCTCTGTCACACGCCCATGTGGCGAATCGCGGGGCATTATGTAGATGTAGATTTATTGATTTATTTGGTCTCAGGATGTGTCCGATCACCCTACTCTTCTTTTGAAAACGTTCCTCCAAAAGATTCCCTCCTCTTCGGATCTTTTTGTGTCACTCATCATTCCTCCCTTTCCCCGTCCATTAAGCATTATTTTTCAACAGCAGGTTGCGAAACCTGTTCGTATATGAACCGAGATATGCCAAAGAATGAGATATAAATATAGACGAACAGGAATGAACAATTGCAAAGTGTGGGAAGAGAATAAAGGATTCCTCCCACGGATTCATTTTAATAGTTTATTAAAATGAATCCGTGGGAGGTGGAGATCCTTGACTTTTTCGAATTGGCAATATATTTTTAGGAAATAGTCTTTAGTCACATTGAAAGGGATTTAAAAATGCCGATCGTAATACATCTGTTTGCCTTCGGTGGTTGCTAAATGTTTCATTGTAGTTTTCATTTTTTTTCTGTGAACCTTGTTACTTTCGGAAATCAACTTCTGTAAAAATCATGTTACAGAATAAGTGGAAATGAGTCGACCCTATCTGTTTGTTTCACTTGCGAAATGTTGTCATTACTTGTTGATAATTGTTAAAATGTTTATCCTTGCTAATCAACGTCTCGGCTTAAGATGGTTAAATCTATTAACCCATAACAATCCTCAAAAATGCAAATTGTTTGCCAGCATCAGATATCGTGTAGTGTGCGTGGGCCCTTCTGCGCGTTAAGGTTAATAGTTAATCTCCGTTGTCTTTTAGTGCTCTCTAAGAGCACGTGTTTTTTAGAGTTGCCGTTGCTTTTGCTGTTCAACTGCTATTATCGCTCGTGTGCGCTTTTCTTGTAGTAAACATATGTCTCTCTTTATTGAAAACTCGTAATGCTGCTCTACATTTCCCTTTCGTTCGACTGTAATTGGTGACCTAAGTGTTTAAATGCCAAAGGTGTCCAAATTAATTTTAATTTATCCTATCCCTCGTTGATAAGATAAAGTGTCTACTTTTTTGACCGTATGAAAATGACATGTGCAATCTCACATTCAGTCAGGTCGGCGTAGCATGTCGATAAGTGCCTTTTAAAGATTAACAGAGTGTTTCGTTCATTCATTTCGAAATACATATTGCTCCGAGCTGACTTTTCAATGTTCACACGTCACATGCGCACGGAGCGTGATGCAGAAAATATGTGCCGCTTGTTCATCGTTTACTTCCACTTATGCGCAGCACCCGGAAAGTCACCACAAAGTAAGTGGCACTGTAAAGAATTGTATCCGATCTTACGCCACGTTGAATTCTGTGTTAAGTTGGAAGGGTCGGGTTCTTGAGGGAAATTGAAAAATGAAAGGAACGAAGTATCGGGTTTTATTTGTTAGTGGCTCACGCTCTAATATACATGCACATAGATTAAAGACTTTCGACAAGAAATGTGCGCGTGCGAAATGGATTGTTTGCTATCATTGTCACAAAGGCGTAATTTTTCTACCGAAATGAAGCAAAAAATCGACCTTCAAGTTTAGATTAATTGATAACTCTTTGTATGCTCTCGTAAAAATAGACCTGTCCGTTTTGGGATAAATTTTCCGGCTGTATTATAGACGAAAATGATCATTAAAGGAGGCGAAAAATAGAAAAATAGACCTGTCCTCTTGGAAGCTTCAGTATATTATATTGTGTGTGTGATCTAAACGTTCGGTTCATTTAGGGGTTTGCGAAATGTGTTTGATAGCGTCGGAGAAAAAGAACGTCTTTTAGCTCACTTAAAAATTAGTCCATAATTTGGTCTCATAATACTTTACGTTATAGTTTTTGTATGGGACTGCGACTGCGTTTAAATGATTGCATGAAGTTTACCTCATTAGGATATTATGCAGCGTATTCTGAATGCGTATTCCAGAGTTTAGCTCAACTTGATAAACGAATCGACCCATGAGATTCTTTGTTATATGTGTTATATGTGTTATTCTGTGTTATATGTTCAATTTTTATACATTGACAAATTTTCGGAATTTAGCTACTGTGTAGTCGGACGATACTCTGAAAGTCATTCGTTTTCGTTGAAAGTGAGCGTTGGTGGCGAATCTTCATCTTTATAATGCGCTTCCGCCCATTGTTTGTATGTCGTTAACATTAATCTGGAAAAGACATCAATTGAATATTACACGTCTATTCACTCGGGGCTATTTCACCACTTCTTTTCTCAACATTCTCTTATCATTGCTATTTCTCAGAAGAAGAATGTATTTCTCGTGATGGTTAATACACCTGGCTTAATAAAACTTCCTGTGTGAATCATAAGGAGCGATACCGTTGCATTGCGAGTCCCATTTAATTTATTTTTCGGGTCCGTAAAAAACTCGTGACTCATATGCCACGGCTGGGGTCGATGAAACCGATGTCTTTCTTAAACTTACGAATGACTTGCATAATCGTGTTTCCTACCAGTTTTGACATGACTCGCTCGAGGAAGAATTTCTCTCGTTTATCGACCGTTTCATAATCCAATCGGAGTGAAACTCAAAGAGTACATCAACAAATGGAATGGATTATCGTTAATCTAAAAATATGCCTATGCCATTCGGCTCACTTAAGCTGGAGGAGTAGAAGAATAAGAGAAACACCGAACATAGCTGCCAGAGTCAACCGTATTGGTGCCACTGCATTTTTCAAAGAACGAATAACGATCTTTCTACTACTCATTTGATAACAACACGTGTATCAACGTCTTAGCCTCATCTGGTTGCGTACTTTAGAGACGCCGGGACGTAAAAGTACTTGTAATAAAAAGAAAAATTATGAACGGTGAGAAATCAGTTTTCAATTTTTGGAAAGTTGGCAGAGTAATATTACTTGTGAAGCTGCAATTTCATGTTGGTTTTTTGTAGATATCATACTATGAGTTTTAATTTATTCATATTTTAGTTTGATTTTCAAGGTTTTTGTTCTTTTTTAATGGTCACTGATTATTCGCCTCTCCTACGCTCAAGGTTTCTCTTGGCGAATAATGTCCTGAATTATTTCATGAACAAAAGCCAGGTGAATTACTGAAGTAAAAGAGCATAAATTAGTGCTGGTAACACTTTCATTTACGTAACTCATTGGAGGAAAATCGGCTTAGTACGAATGATTTTACCAGAATAACAGCGTCCTTGATAGATGCATTAATTTCAGGGAGAACTAATGATGTGGATATTATGCATGCTGCATACTGCATGAAGAAGTCTCTGGTGAAGAGTGTCAAATGTTATGAAAATTAACGAGTCGAGTATGATGGTGGAGAAGAGGTGCCTGGGATGTCATTGGAGATGGAGATATCAAGCTGAGCAGAAATACGGATAAACGACAGTTCGAGATGATTCTTTGAATGGGTGTTTGTTGTGACGTGTTAGGACATAAAAATGCTGTAAGAGGGAGAAAATAAGTTTTTGTAAATGAAAGGCAAGATATTTGCCGAGTTTGATAGGGAACTTCTAGGTTTTTGCCACTTCAGAAGCTGCTGTTAGTTACCAAAATGTCCATCCAAATTCCTAAAATATTCTACTGCTGATTGCGGGAATTTGGCGTGAATCCGTGGCATAGTTTTCCTCCTACTTTTCTTGTCCAAATAAAGAATAATGTGAGGTGCTTCGGGAAAATTTCGAAGTGATTCATGGCTTCAAAAAAACATTGACTAATATACCTTCATGGTTTTTGTAAACAGTTTTACTCTGTCTTCGACAGGAATTTTTCTGTGGTCATGGGAGATTCTTCTTGAATATTTTTGTGTATACAAACTTCAAAGGAAAAGAGCTTTTGAAGAGGCCAGGAGTTCCAAATAAAATATACGGGACGTATGTACTTCGGAGCGTAAGAAGATGAGAGATGAAAGGACGTTAATTGTCTTCCATAGGGTAATATAAAGAAAAGTCAATTATGTCATTGATTTGAACGACTGAGATTAGTGCTATTTCCACTAGTAAGGCCATAAACAACTTGCATATAAATTATTCCTATAATATTTCTGTGCTAAATTTAACAAAATAAACCAATGCTTTGTATTGCTTAAACTTATAATAGTATCTCACGATCTCATAGTAAAAATTGGTGTCATACGGAAGGGGTGCATAGTCAGTTTATTTTCGTCAGTTGCCAGTAATTTCCCATGTAATCCTGAATTCACACTGACAGGATGTGAACGTCCTCCACATGTATAAAAACCCGGAAAACTTCGGCTCAGAGGCTGCTGTATCAATTCGGATGGATGCCCCTCGGAGCTTTCTTTTGGGACCAATGCAAAAGACACAAATGGTTATATTAACCATATCCACGTTCTTGTGGAGTCACAAAAAAAGTCTCGTGAAATTTTTTCCCAAGACTAGGTTTGTTCAAATCCTGATATTCGGAAAAATTTATTATTAGTTCATGTAAAGTAAATTAATTCGTTCTCCATTTTAGCAGTGGCTTTTGCAGATTTTGTGTAAATAGATCATAAAATGATATAAAATTGATTACTTGACGTGGTGGCACTGCTGCTTATTCCCAGAATGTTGCTGAGACTGATGAAAGGGCGTTGAGTCATTAGTCGTTCAGAATGCTGTAGTTGGTAGCGTCCAAAGTTATCGCTGGCCAGCTGAGGACCTCGCTATGCCCTGCTGATGACAGTTAATGATAGAAAGATGGCACGATTAGTGATATGAATGTTTAATTAACTAATACATACCGAGGCCCAACGTTCACGATATTTGGTTTACAGTTTCGCACTTTGACACAATCAAAATTACCAATTTAATACGTAGCTTAAATCAATAATAAAATTATCTTCCTCCTGAAGAGAGGCTATTGACGAACAATATTGTTACGGTTCTAAGATGATTCTCTTAAGTGGAACGAAGACCGTCAGAGGAGATACATATTTGAGGTAAAACATGGTGCCAGCTGCTGCAAAAATCCTAACTCTCTAACTTACTCAATATTTCTCTTACTTTCGTCTGATGCACGCGGCTCTTTTTTAATGGACATTTTCCTCAAACAATAATACATTTCATTTAGCTCTAAAATAACTTAAAGAAGCTGGTCTGGTTAATGGAAAACCTAATTCTAACATATTGCCTGCATGTAGGTCAGTTTTTTGATGATATACTCATTTCCGAAAGTCATCAGATCGACAGGGGGAAACCATTAGCGAAACCCGCATCCGATAGAATTTCCTTGAGCGATCATTAAAATACACATGTCCAGTTTAAGATATAGGTTCCTGCGATACGTTAAAAGAAAGGCATTGCGTGACCATTTCTTTTGTTCTCTAAACTTATCTCGAATCCCGGAATGCCTTTATTTTTATTAATTTTTCCGCAGGATTGAGTGCTGTGTGGACAGCGGAAAAACTTGACTGTAAGGCCTTTCTGCGGGTCGAGCAGCACGAGCCCAATCAAATTATATCAGTTCATATCTCTCGCTACCTCTCCCTCTCTCTCTCGCTCTCCTTCTCGCTCTCTCTCCGCTTCTTTCCTTAATCGGGGAATTGGGTCTCGTGGTGTTTTTGCAACGCTCGCGTGTTCTCGAGAGAAGAGGGACTCCCATATAGCGGAGGAAGGCCACGGCACGCAAGCCGGGAACGAAAGAGTGCCAGACGACAGTTCGATAGGACGGGACGGCGGCGAACAGTGGTTCCTCGAGCGTGCATTGTTGGACAAAAGTCTGGAAATGACTGAATTGTAGAGTATTTCCATTACTAAGGGTTTCTTTGGACAAGAAATCGAATTTTATAAGTTTTCGGCACTTAATTAATTGATTGCGGATATTTTTTTTTAATTTTAGGTGTTTCTAATTAGAATAATGGCTGGAAAGCCTTTATACGCGTACAGGTTTTCTTGGGAGCCCAGATCATTTACAAAGCTAACTGTAAAATGAACTTGTATGTAAATTTTTTGAATTGGGTTTCATGGCATTTGTATATTAGAAAAAAAATACAAAATGAGTTTCATCACAATTATATTTGGTCGCAGAGAGTGGTGGTCAAAGCTTAATTTTTATAAATATTACAAATTAATATTACAAGCGATTCACCGCAAATATTTTTATTTTACTAAATTTCAAATCTTGATTCAGCTAAGAATATATATTTACAAATAAAAAATGTTAATTTATTAATATAATGTTTGTAAATATGCAATTTTATTAAATTTTAATTAAATCGATCTACATTATTTTTTCGTCATCATTATCATCAACTTCAGCATGCATTTCAAACAGCTCAGAGTCACCGTCTGGAGGCTGCAGCAGCATAGGTAGGCTTCCAGCTTTTCTTTTTGGCGTTTTCCGTAAGCTCGATATTAATGGATCCGATGATACGAGGAGCGTTTGCAGTTCATCTTCTTTGTATGATTTCCTAGATATTTTTCGGGTGTTGAACTTTCTGTATCGCCTGCAGTATTTATTTTGAGTCACTTGTGGTACTTCTGAAAATTGTCCGATTGAACGAAGTACAGCTTTACTGATGTCAGATCCATGAATAAGCATTTTATGGAGCGAGGCTGGCATATTATACCACCTATATAAGGAGCATATCGACCACTTCCAAAGAATAATCTTCCAAACTATAAGCTTGTCAGCGTTATGCAATGTATTTTCAGTTTTCCAAACAATAATAATGAGAGAATAAACACACCTACTCGGGTCTATGTGGAAAATGTAATGTTTCCTATTTCTCAGTGACTTGTACCTAGTGATGATTCTGTGAGTATAACGCATCGTATTTCTACTAAAACTTGTGAAAAAATGCGATTGTTGTGTTCATTATGACGAACTTCCACCACACTACGTCTAAATCAGTTGAACTTATATGAGAGGCATTGTCATAAATAAAGTCCGGTTGCTAATAAGCAGTATTGAACAACAATGGTGGTGATTATTGAGTCTCATTCACTTCATTATTTAATTCACCAGTTTTTTTTACATAATTAAATAAGTCTGCTTTCATTTTCCTTCCTGTAAAATTAACGTGCAATGGAAACGAGAGTCAGCGATTTAGCCCGTTTTGGCGCACTGCCATTACATTTTGCTGTTTCATACTAAGGGGCGCAGCTATGCACAGCAAAATATTTTCCGTTTACCAAACGAAGTAAGGACAAACATTTTTCACTTATTTTGGAACACCCAGTTCTGCACAGGATTTTTTATAGCTCAACTCTAAATAATTGTTTACCTTATAAATATCAACGACTTTAAATGACGTATCTAGGGTAATAATTGTTGAGGAAGAATTATAATAACCACGTCTTGGAATAGATTGGACCTTTATGATACAATGAACCCCATTTCACTGCTGCTTGTTCATATTTAACTGTCAAAAAATCATCCAAGTTTAAGTCTCATAAAATATGAAATTTCGTTCATTTCTGCTTTCCGCTCTTTCAGATGTCCGCTCCCTGTTATAAACAGATATTTCGGAATAAATCTGGCAGTTAATTGTTCTTTGATATTATGGAAATCCATATGTATTAGGACGACTGATTGAAAAAAGAAAAAAGAAAACCACTTCTGTCCATGAAAACAGGGTCACCTAGGAACCACTGTGCGGCGGTCGGTCGGTCACACGCCCTTGCCCTCGCGGTTGAACGCCGCCGCGACGACGAAAGGACAGAGAAGGACGAAGAAGCCCTTCCCAGTGCGGCGATGAATTTATTATAACCTAACCTTCCAAGAGTCCACGAAAAATGTTGTATACGATCAAAGGAAAGCGATTTTTATCGTCAGAAAAACTCCAGGGCGAGTGCTCGGCTACTTGTCTATTCAACGGGTTTCCTAGCTGATCATTAAAAGTGATCATTCCGTCGTTAATTTTAGCCTCTACCTTTGCAAGCGCTTTGTTTAATATTTTCATTTTACAGTCATTCAGTTTTAAATTATACCGTCTATTGCGTTTCTAGTTGTTTTTCGCTTTTATTCTTAATTTTACCATTATTAATAATTCGCCTCTCCCTACGCATACGGCGCAATTTTTTGAACAATTCAACATTATTGATCGTGAAAATGTTTATTCAATGAGGTTATCACCAAATGATTTTTGATTCTGAAGAATTTCTTCGAAATTAGAGGAGAGAAGTATTAGGAGTCTTAATAATAAGAGAACATGAATGAAGCAATGAATAAATAATACAGAAGTAAAATAGGTATGCAAGGATGGGGTGGTGTGAAATTTGTATTCAAACAGATGGGAGCCATTTACTTATCCCCGACACCATTAATTGAGCTCTTTTGACTACACCTACTCCGAAAGGGAAAGGCGTGAGGTTTGTCTGCGTCAGAATCTTCTTCCCAATGAGGTAGATGGAGATGAATTACGTCATCAAACTGTAGCCTGACTACCGAAATAACTACCATATAAGTTATCCCTATTCTTTCCCTACTTTCCTTTGGATATCACGACGGAATGGATGAATTAGCGGGGGGAACGGATTGGTGTGGTGGTTAGAGTACTGGCTAACGATACGGGAGGCCAGGGTTCAAATCCCTGCAGAGGAGGATGTTTTTCAGAGGGAACCCGATCCCTACTTGAGTGTCTTGTGGAGGTCACTTCAAGTAAAGTACTCCGACTGTCGGAAGAGACGTTTAACCGCAAACTTTTAAACCTCCTTAGCTTCCGCCACATTCATGCATTGCTTCATTTACACTTTCCTATTCTTAAGACTCCCTATATTCCTCGTTATCAAGAATCTCTCCCACCACCACACTCACCCATTCTCACTTTCTCTCTCTCTCTCTATCTACCCCTTCCTCTTTCTCCACTCATTCCCCTATCCTATATCTGTGGAGTCATTTAACTCCAATTTTCTCTATCAATCTGGCGAAATCAACGAACCTATGCTCTTTACATGTAAATCCACTACCGGAACAGCTATCCCTCGTTATTTCATCACCTAGTTATTCCCAACAATGTCCCTTCTACGTTTACCACAAACTCTTCTCGAAAAGCTCATACCCACTGCATTTAGTCTACGACTGTGTTATCCTAGCTTTCTCAGGTGTCACTGTCATGCAATAAGGTGAGGGGGAGGAGAACACTTATGTAGATGCAATGTTTGCCTCCGTAGACAGACGCTCATTCCTGAATGCGCCCCAAATGCTACCTACCAATTACTTTCCAGTATTCTCTCACCTTTTCATATCTTCATCTGTCCTCTCACCTTTGGCAAACATTCGGCCACAGGACCATCCACTTGCTGGGTTCATTTACTTCATCATTCATCTTCATCATATGGTTATATTCGACCATTCGCCAAATCTAAAACCATTACTTAGGTCTTGGCACGCATTCACCCACAGGGTCATTCTCTTTGTTAAATAACAAAAGTCACTCAGGAACTTCTGTAATCCATGTGGGCTCAGTGAGAGCAATGCAGCATCATCCACTTATGATAATACTTGCACACTTACCTCTCCAGCCGTTAAACCGATATCAATCCTGCATATTGCGCTCATAACTTTATCCGTAAAATAAAGCATTGAATAGTCACGGTTGCGTTAATTATGGTGCAATTTTTAATTTGAAAATCTCATAAATATTTTGCTAAATAATTTCGAAACGATTCAGCGGAAATGAAAACTGGTATATTATTTATAGAATTTTTTCCATTAAACCAGATATTACTTAAAGGTTTCATCGCGATTATGCAAAATGTTAAGTGATTTTGCAACATATTTCGTTGAACGTATCGCAGAAACTTTAGTGTGGGACATTAAATGGCTTGCATCGTATGATTTCATTTGATCAATGAATGAAGCCAGTGGTTAACCTTAGCGATCGGTTTGTCACTCCAATCCTGGGAGCTTTTATTCTCATGAGTAATATACTTATTATATAGATACAAATAAATGATTATGTATTTACAAGCTACCGCATCTTTTAATTCAACTTCCGCACTTTTTACTGATAACTTTCTCATTTTCTACTAAAAGGAATTACCTAATGTTAACCCAAACTTCGTTGTACAGCTAGATTTAAAGCAACCTGTAACCGAAATATAAGTTGTGGCTTGCTTAGTTTCGTGTAGATGCAAAGACTAATATTCCTCAGCTGGTACAGGTAAGTATTAATCTGCTGAAATTACCCGACTATAATTTGATCACACTTCCATCGGTACTTGCTTCGCATTGAGTAAATGAAGATGAATGAATGAGATATGGCATTCCCTTTAGGTCTCAGAAACGGTGTTTTAGCTAATCGAATTTATCAGCTCCGTACCAGTCAGACAAATATCAGTTTATTCAGAACTTTACCATGTATCCTGATTATCCATTTCTGAACAGTTCTCCGATCAACCCAGTCTTTATTAGTCATATGCGATCCAGTTCTGTGAAGCAGCTGAAGTTCATGGACTAAGAGACTTCAAAACCAATTTATTTTCCGACAAAGTTATCAGTATCTCACGCTCTCCAACGAACTGCGGTTGATCAGATCATGAGAATAAAAAAAAGGAAATAGATTGTCGAACAGAAAGATTTAAAATGTCGTTTTTCCCGCGATCGATAAGAGACCATAATGGCTGCGTTGAGACTTTGAAGTAGGTTAGTTGACAGGTAGTGTAGCTGATTAATTCATAATGCATTTTTCTAAATCTGCCGAGTAGTGTTAACACCATGTTTTACATGTTCCCTGCATGAATCTTGTGTCACGTTTACATAGTTACATTATAGATTATTTTAGTGGTTTATGTAGCATTTTTAGCATACCCATAGTGTGGTGCATGCTGGTTAAAGTTTCTTCACTCTAGTTCATGTTGGTATTAAGTCACCCCCTGCCACCCTTTTGGTGGATTGCAGGGTTATAAGCAGAACAAAACTGGCTGAAGAATTGAGCAGAATATCTTGTGCGAGGTTTTATATGAAGGAACAAAAAAAACTGTTGATGTTCTCTCCAACTTTTTATTTCACTTCCCTGGTTTGGTTATTGGGATTAATCCATGATACTTGTCGAAGTTTCTTTTTTCTGTTGAAATTTCTGTCCCTAAAGAAATATATTAGTGGAGTGTGAATCGTTTGATTTATTCTTCGAGTATCCCCACGAGTCATTGAAAGTTTCGCTTTCTTATTGTGAGGGGGCGTAATGTTTATTTTGTTTGACTATTATTGCACGGGTTGCGGCTTCGTCGGAGGAGGTGAAAACAGGAAACTGGATACCCCTCAAGGACGTGCCTATTTCTGGAAAGCATTGCTTCACGAACCACGTGATCGTTCACGTGTGACAGCTGGCGAAACAAAATAAAAGAGACCTATTCGAATCCAAGGACAGGAGATAACACTTGATCGAGGCCCGAAAATTTTGTGCTTGTTAATGTAACCATGAAATATTATTTCCGGCGCCACATGCAGTGCTAAGGTTTTTATAGATCCGAAAGTAGCTAAAAAAGAAAAAAAACTCTGTTTTGTTCTGTATCTTTAATTACGTAGGTTTGAGTTCTGTAACTAAACTATTGATCGATTATTCGTTCAAATGAACTTTTCATGAAGTAAACTGTGTCCGCCTCTATTCTTCACCCTGAGGACGAAATCAGCCTTAGACTTAAAAACGTAGAGAAACCCGGAAATTATTCTAGGAAACCTTTTCCTTCGGTTCTCAAATAGCATATGTTGCAATCAAACACCAAATTGAGTCGATGACCCAAGTCTCGAGGACACATCTTAATACCCAGAGTGCAATGTGAGCATTCGTTCATGATGAAAGAGGTAACTTAATGTGGCACCACAGTTAATGTGTCTTACCCACCCGAGTTTCGGCATACTGCCATTTTCAAGGCATAATATGCCGAAACCCGGATCGTATAGAGAAAGAAAGTATGTAATCAGATAAAGATACCTCTTTCATTTTAAAGAATATTGCTGACTTCCACCGAGTTACGCCAGGGTCAATGTCTTATGTGTGAGCATTCTTATTTGGCTGTTGTTCGAAACGAAGCATCCCCAACGCCTCGTTAGCAACATTATTTTTCCAGTACGCGTTGTGGGTGTATCGTTCTGCGCGGTGACCGAAATGGTGTCAACTACAGATGACGTGCGCTCTCGCACTGTATCGTTCTTTGGGTAAATGGTCATAGACAGTAATCGTTTCCGAAAAAAATTAAGTATTTCCCGTAAAAATTGTTGATATTTCCTTTCGGACAACAAGCAAATACAAATTCCGTAGTCAGGTTATTGGTTGTGTGAGCTGTCTACATCGTTTCACTAGTACTTTCGGTAATTGACCGGAATCGGTGTCAGAGATTGATACATACATCTGTCGGTGCAAAAATTATGTAGACTCGAGTTTGGACACTGATTAAAAATGAGCCGTGGTACCCACATGAATGAGAGTTACACCAAATTTCAGCTAGTTATATTTTACGTTTAACTGTGGTTGCCTATTATTTTTACATTACACTCGATTTTTTAAAAGTGCCGGTCAAGTGGGTGATAGGCAACCCTTGTCTTAGTCCTTTATTGGGCTTAATTGACGGAGATAGTTTACTTCCTATTTTTACTTTTGTTTCTAGGTTTTTATAAAGATTTTTATTGCTATAATGAATTTTCCGTTTATTTTACTTTCATCTAGAATGCGGTAAAGATTTTTGATAGGAACTGTGTCGTAGGCCTTTTCTAAATCTATGAATACCAGATGCGTTTCTCCGTTTCTTATTCTTATTTTTTTCTGTTAGTTGTTTTAATGTGAATATGTTATCTGCACAGGATCGTCCTGCTGTGAATCCACTTTGCCCTTCCCCGATATTTATTTCATGCTCTAACCTCTCTTTAATAATTCGTCCATACATTCTTCCACAAGTGGCCGTCACACTAATGCCCCAATAATTTTTACATTCCTTTTTTGAACCTTTTTTTATGTATTGATGTCAAGTAAGCCAACTTCCACTCATTTGGTGGGTCCTCTCCGTGAATTAAACACCTATTGAAGATTGTCGTTAATATTTCTAATCAACAACATACGTAAATGTAACAACGTAAGTAAATTTTCCAAATTCGGGTATACCGGGACTAGCCACGGGTTAACTTAACGGGGTCACCCGCAATGCACAAGTCCCTTATTCCACAGAGGAAAAATCATCCACCTCTCCCGGGACTCGCACCTGGATCCCTCGACTACCGACTCAGTGCTATAGCTAGTTAACCTGCATAAGATAGGCTACTAAGAGGACGCATAGGTAGCTCAACTGGCCGTAGCATTCGGCAGGAAATCGTGGGACCCGAGTTCGAGTCCCGGATGATTTTTTCTTTTATGAATTCCATACATATATTTTCCTAGTTTTACTCAGAGAATCACGGGTGAATTAAACCAGCGCTAAAAAGATAGCGAGGGGGAAGTTATCTAGTCCTGGGAGCGCATTCTTGGATTTCCTGGTAAATCTTCATATAGACTGTAAATCGATTCTTAAGTTTTCCGCTCACCTTTCCCAGCTCCGACTTTCTGCTACTTTTGGACTTACCAATGAAGCGCATTGAATCGAAATAGTTTTTAAAAGGTTCGAAAGACGAGATTTCGAGCTGAGGCGAAGGCCCGAGGTTCGATTTCCAGCCATCACGGGTTCTGCCCGAGTCTATTCTAGCTGGAAAACTAATCCGGAGGTGTGGTTAAGCTTTTGGCATGGCAGAACAGGTGCCATGCGTATGTTTATGACACTGTATGGTCATAAATGTTGAATTTCATAAAGGTTATAATGCAAGCGTTTTATCCCACAACCTTGAGCCTGCAGCGAAACACGGTGGTCATTCCATTAACCTGAATTTCATGGTTTAGTAGCATGTTGGTAGGCTACTGCTCAGATTTAATACGGTCCTCGTCACGCCAAACTCAGTCGGGTAACCTTTCCGCATTGCATGGTGCAGTGAAAAAGGTAGTTCGGGTAGATAACGATCTTCTGGGCAACGCCGTCAAACGAGCATAATTTTATTCGGGATATATCCCACTCGGCCGATAGCGAGGGAATGGTGATGCTGATTACTCGGAGGTCACCTGGGTGCGAAAAGATCCTTTTCATGATGATTAAGCCCATGTGTGAGGGTTACCGACCTGGAGGAGTTATTACATAGGGCGACTTGGCCTAGACGACGATTTAATTTCCTGGATTAGAGAATTCCTAAGTGATCTCGTACAGAGAGTTGTAGAGACGGTGCCATCTCTAATGAGGTTAAAGTCACTTCGGGTGTCCCTTAGGGGAGCGAAATTGGTCCACTTCCGTTCCTTTAGTATATTAACGATATTGAAGAAGTAATGGACAGTAAGCTTCGATTATTAGCAAACGATGTGTATGTAGAATTCCGTATCAATAGGTATAGGGAAGCGATATCGAAAGAGCTCGAGGCTATTCTATATTGGTGCCATGCGTGGAAACTAGAACTGAATTTGAAAAAAATGGGTGGCAATCAACTTCTGTAAAAGAAAACTCTCCTCCCAATACAGTTCTTGCGTACAGAGTACCAAAATAGAGCCTGTTACCTGTTCTGGAAAACCTGTTAAATTACTCTGAGTGAAATTAACTAATGGTCTCCCGCGAGGAAAATTTATTTGGGATATAACTGGATTAGGAAATCGTAAATTGGATTAGTTAAAAGAGTACTTGGAATTTGTGACGATGAAGTCAGAGAAATCAGCTATAACTCCCATTTTAGACCCCATTAGGAATACGCTGTTAGTTTATGGTCACCTCATGAGATAGGCTTTAAAAATGAGTTAGAACGCGTGCGGAGAAGATCAGCAAGATACGTGAAAGTCCGTTATGATTGTCTCGTTAGTGTTACCGACCTCTTGCAACAACTGGGGTGGGAATCGCTTTCAGACCGTCGATTGAACATTAGATTTAATCTGTTATGTAAATTCATAACCAATTTATTTTTCGGGGAATTTTTTAATATCTTTCGAACTCTGACTTCCATTAAGACTTTGAAGTTGGTTAGTCGACAGTTAGTGCAAGTAGCTGATTAGTTGATTTGTTCCCGAATGCTCATTTCTTAATCTGCCATGTGGTAATAACATCACGTATCGCATTTTTCCTGCATGACTCTTGTATCTTGTGTACGTAGTTTAATTGTACATTAATTCAATAGTTTTTTTAGCATTGATATCATACCTGTAGTGTAGTACATGTTGGTGAAATATACATGTACACCATAGTGCTTGCTGGTGATAGCTCACCCAATGCCGAACACCCATGGGGTGGTTTGAAGGATAATATATAGATGTAGATGAATGGTACTACATAAATGTTTGATAGATACCGAAGATGCTATTCATAAGATTGGTTTCCCTACTTTTAACGTGTTCAAATGAGCTTCCTTTCTTTAAACATCTATATACATGGAAGAAATATCCAATCGTGTACCATTAGTTCCCATGGTAGTCTGACACCGAAATTTATACTCAGAAATATGCCATAAACACTTTCCCGCGCGGTTTGATTGTGTAGGAAGAGGTATATGGCTCTGACGTGGACAAGACACTGTCGTAAATTTTAGAAAAAAAATCACTTTGTTTACTTGATGGGTCGAAAGTGGCTCATCCTCTTTTTACAGAGCATTCCTTCCCCTCTCATGGCGAGGGAGGTTGCATCGCTTCCGTTTGGTAGTGAGCTGGGCTGTCCGCCATTACGGTCGCTGCTTTTCATACATATCATCGAGTATAAAGAGCTCCTGATTTTTTTGTCGATTTTCAGGGGAAAACGTGCGCACTGAACACATGCTGTAACGAGCCGTGAGTGTGCGAATTTTTTCGCAAACATTCGGTGGTAATTCTATAAATTATGTCATAAATGTACGTATTTATCTTTTTCATGCCATAAGTATCTCTCGTCACAGCGATCTGAGCATTTACAGCTCACAGAGAATCCAATAGGGTGTCGATGTTACCGAGCAATGTAGGAATAAATAATATTGTTATGGATCATTTTTTTAAAACTATCAAAGCCAACTACTGGATTATATTCAACCCAGAGTCAGCCACTGACATTGCATTGTAACGTTTTGCTATTTCAATGTTTTGGTCATTTTCGGAAGCGTTGCATTCCCAAACTAAGAACACCGTCTCATCACGCTTTCGGGAAACAGTAAAGGGTGGTAACTGTATTCAGTGTATTTCGACCTCCTCTGATGGTAAAAAATTATTTATCTTTCTCTCGGAGACAAATATTGTAATTTTTTGTGATCAAGTGGTGTGGTCAGAATTTTTCCCACCTGACTATTTATTCAGTGGATCCTAATTATATTTATTCTTCAAGTTAATGGCCCCTAATTCAGAGATAGTTTTGATTAAAATTAAGTCTCTTAATTTAAATTTTATGTGTTGTATTATCGTTTTAATTGATGCATATACTGGTAAAATAGATAATGTTGTCCCACTCCTTCGGCCATTAAATCTAGTTGTTCATGACACCATAGTAATGCTATTAAGCTCTCCGTATTTACGTTACCGGTCATAGGATTGATTACATTGCGGTCATGAAAACTAACTCTTTTTTACATATCAAAGTGAATATGCTGCTTGTGTAAAATGTACCTGTCTTCATTTTTCCATTTTATTGGAAGGATTGTTCTCATGGCTTGAGCTGAAATTCATAACTCAATTCTGCCTCATAAACGTAATAATTGGAAGTTCTCAACTCCGACCAATCTTGTTCCTTCGGAGATGTTTCTTGATATTATCCAAGTGATGCATTTATTCCATTAGGTGATTAAATTTATCACTGTATTGAAATGTCGCCCACTGGTTAATTCGGTAAAGTATAAATCAACACTTAAATTTCATCCTATATTTTGACTGAGAAGCCCATTGACATAGATGGTGAATCAACTTTCCTGTATTTTTTGGTGGATTCTACCCATTTGACTACAATTTTGTCTTAGGTTTTTATTTAAGTGTTTAACGACAGTGCAGGGATGAATCAATGGAGAATTATCGGGCTTGCAATAAAATATTAAGGAAAAAAAAGTGATTATCTAGATTGTTCAAGTTACCCGAACATACTGAATTTCGTGAGGCACGAAGGATGTGGTGGCGGTCACGTGATGGATGGATAAGTTATTTGCGACCTGTGGCGCTTGTCGATAAGGTCAGGCAGCCCAGGAAATCGTCCAAGAATGCAATTTGCCTCTCGTGTCACGAAGAAACCATGTGTTCTATCCACCCAGTAAAACGCCTAGGGTTTTGATCATTTTAGTTTGTATACTCACCGAGAGCCTATTATCAGCGCTTTCGAAGCCACCTTAAACGAATCTAGTTATTAGCAGCTCATACTAAGAGATTGTTTTCAAAGATTATTATTGTTTCTCATTAAATTTTATTAATCCAAAGTCAGTTGCAACCGGAGGGAAAATTTTTATTGATTGATCGACGTTTCCACTCCTACATGACTCTGAATGTGTAGTCTTTCAGGAAAATTATTGAGCCACCGCGATATTATGATGATAATTTATTCAATTCTAAGCATTTACCAAGCATGCCGGAAGTGTACAAACGCGTAATCTATATTGTGTTGCCAAGTCACATCCTGACTGAAGTTTTATCAACGAGAATCTAGTAAGGAAAGGATATCTCTGTAAATAACATGGAGACGTTCAGATACTTGTTTGCATAGACTCAAATGACGTATTCATAGTTTGTTACACTTTAACTCATAATTAAAACGATGTACAATTCCACTATGTTTTAATGCTGACTACCGGTTTCGATGTTTATGGCATCATTTTCAAGACAAACAGAGGGGACAATTACAAATGCGAACCTTTTATACTAACTCAAGTGAGAAGGGGTGGAGGGGGGGGGGAAATTAGTATTTAAGGTTCGCATTTGTAATTTTCCCTTGTATTTGTCTTGAAAATGACGCTATAGACGTCGAAACCGGTAGATAGTGTTAAAAAAGTGGAACTGTACATATTTTTCATTTTGAGTTATTTCTTCTCGTCGTTCCACAACGTAACGCCACGATCAATTGATTTGATTTTTTGCACTTTCCTCTCATATTTCATGTCAAGAATTGTTATTTTCCTTACGAGGCATTTTACTGTAGATGAAACTGGCAGAAGTTGATTCGCTTAACTGCGGAATCAATGAGTAAATGCTAAGTAATCTCCCAAAGATGCTAAGTGCCAAAATTGCTATATCTGGCATTAATTTTACTAATACAAATTATAAAAATTTCAAGGAAACTAGTCTTGTTGATGGGGTTTGACTATTACAGATACAACATTGGCGATACGCCAAGTTCGACACTTATTCTGGGAGGGGAAAATGAGAATGCTTCAGAAAAGGCGAGAAACTGGTCTGAGATTGCGGGGATGATAAAGCAAATTGGTCGTTCGTTTCTTGGGAAAAATTTCAAAACGGTTGACGGAAGACGAGGATATTCTGAAGGCCAGCGTTGGGGATTGAGGGGATTTGTGATGTGTGAGAAAATGTAAAGGGGGATGAATCACCATTTCACTCACAAGGGGGACCAGACAATTCAGATGGGCGACCAAAATTGGTGATGGACATTTGACCTGGTGACTTACCATGAATTCCTAAATTAAGGTCCCGTTTGATCCGTAATTGGGAGGTTATTTAGGGAGATGGCCCAAAATGTAGTTAAAGGGAGAAACGAAAAGGATGAGGAATACCCTGAGTTAGCATATTTTTTTCAGATGCTCATTACGAAGGACGCCTAGGGATTGTCAGTTTAACGTCCCAAACTGGTGAAGGTGAACTAAAGATGATGGTGAACTAAAGTGGAAGTGCTCTGCTCAAGGAACTCAAGGATTTTGGATTCATTTGAAATTTGATTTGAGCCCGGCCCCTCGGGCCCGGGAAGCAAGTAACTACTTCACGCTTATCTTAATCTTTTATGAGGTTAATAGTGCTTTCGTGCTAGTTCAAACTGGATGGATTCCCATTAAATGTTGTCGTAATGTTTTCGCGCGCTATTACCAATTTGCCTACCATTTTTCACACCTTAGCTCTTCCATCTCCGATCTCTGTTGTTCCAAAAACCTTTTAAAAAATCTCTCTCTGACGCGCATAGACGCTGAACATCTCTATTCTATTAAGTGATTTGATTCCCCGTTGACCCTCTATCTCCTCCTTCCATTGATTTTGGCACCTTTAAATTTCTTGCTATAACTTTCCCTTCTCCTCTGTTATTCCGAACTGATTTTAAGGTGTTCGGGGCGATTTCGATCTTTACAGAAACTTATTTCTTGCGTGAAGCTTTGCATACTTGAACTTATTAGTAATATGTATTTACAAAAGCGAAAAAATTTGCATGTTATCGATTTGGTTTCTTGACATTTCAATGCTAATTTTATTCGTAGCCTGATGGATTTTGAGTTATGTTTCGAAATTATTCGGTGAAATATGCGCAGATTTTCTCCTAAATGCGATTCATTTTCATAAATGCGAAACATTCATTTAATATTATTATAATGGATCCCAATGAATATCAAGGTATCATGCGGAATAAAAAACACATATCTACGTACGATTTTTGCTTAACTTTCGTATTCCGCGCCGTAAATTGAGTCAGAGGGATGTTTTTATTAAGACGAAAATTGCGACATGTATGGTTATTTCCATCGTAAAAACATTTGTACTTAAATAAAGTTTGGTTCCAGAATTTTATTTCACCTTGAAAAGTTATTTAAATGTGTGCTTAGTTATTCACGGTTAGCGTTATAACCACATTAATGTAGTTTGAGCGAGATAGTTCCTTAGTCATAAGGGAGACCAAATACGGATCATACGTTTAATTTCAGCAGCTTTAGGATACATGAATTAAATATTGCGCAATTAATGGTGCAACGGTATGGCTGAAATACTAAGTAATTAAATAAAAATATCTTTGTAACTCTTTCACTTGACTCATTTTTTCGCACGTTCCGTTTAAAACTCCCTCATAACGGAAGGTTTTTCTGTGATTCTAAAAAAATTACTGCGATGGCAATATGATTAATTTTCAAAAAGACTTGAGAAAACATAAAAGCTACACACCATTAATTAGGTGTTATAAATTCCTCATTTTTAAATAGGGTCTCACTGGAGTGCCGACGCGCACCATTTCCCAAGAAAAAAAGGCTGATTTTTTTTCGTCAAAACTGTCAGTAAGTAGTTCGGTAAGGGGCTTGTATTTTGGTCTCGTTAGAAGGTTGAAATGAATTTCTTTAAAATGAGACCAAATTGATCGATCTCAAGGTGAAATTATTGTACGCTCAAACTACCTTAAGCGCTTTCATTTCCGTTATTCTATTATTCGTCGACCATTTCCCAATCCAAATCTCAGGCCTTCTTTCCTTTTCCTCGGGCTCTTGATTTCGGAACCATGAATGTCAATCGTGAATGAATCGGTGTTTTCAGTTATCTCGCCTCAAAGATTTCTCACTGGCGGTCTCATCTTTTAACGAACATTTCATTTAATAACTAAAATAAATACCCCAAATTTTCCATATTAGTAAATTGTTACACTTCCTTTATAATTCGATTCCTAATACTGATTTGTTTTGAGGTGAAATATCTTAAGTCGTCATGAAATGGGGGCGCCCAAAGTGGGCGGCGATGACGCATAATTTGTTCGCTGAGATTTATTTATTAGACGGAGAGTATATGTACTGATTTTATGGGTCATACTCCATTAGAAGGATGAAATTTGAAAAAGTATAAGATTAGGATATTTCGACGTTACTGTAAGAAAAGGGAATGACCGCAAACCATGTAAATCATTTTTAGGTTCTCAACCGTTGAGGATTGATGTAAATGGAGGTCAGGAAAAACTCCTGTATTTTAACAACGCAGGATCGAATCCACCAATAATATTTCTCTCTTCATCTCAGCGCACGATCTACTTTTCATCATCCTATCTATAAAACCTATTCTCTTTCTTCCCCTTCCCCGCTTGCCAAACATCCTTCCCTCTATCACACTCTTGAGCAACCCTTTGCCCCGCATTATCTCGTCCAACCTCCTTTATTGATTACTTCAAATCTCATCCTGATGTTTCCTTTCCTCACCACGCAAAGCATTTCTCCGTTTGTCTTCCTTTCCTGATATGGGTGGCCCTACAGGGAGCATTGTTATTGCTCCTGCCATTCCTACTCTTAGGGTCGCTGGAACGCAAAAGCCATTCCGCCTCGTCTAGTTTGTTGCACAAAGGAAAGGAAAACACGAATCGAGATATCGACTTGTGGGTCGCGACGCTGACAGCGTAAACATATCGTTGGCCGATGTGAAACCTTGCGAGGAGTTAGCGAGTGTTGTCATTATATAGGGTTAGATTGATCAAAAGGAACGAAACCACAGATCAAGTGGACTATTAAAGGTAAAAAAATGAGAAGTATAAGGTTTAAAATTGGGAAAATGTGTAAACATCTCCGAAATAAGATGGTGAATAGTGACAGGTAAAGAGGCTATATTATGATATAGCATCGGAATTTGACTCGTAATTAGAAACCCAACATTGACACCCACAGAACTTACCAGGAATTTCAGAAGTGACAGAAACGCAATGCGACAGGCAAGTCAGAACCCTCTACTACAAGTGTGCGAATAATGGCGCTTTGAATTATACATTGCTGAGTCGCATTGCTCAACGGTTTTGGGTTGGGGAAGGTCTATTCTAAGGAGGGGGAATGCGTCGGGAATAATGGTCATTATATAAAACTTACGGGCTATTAACAATTTCATATTGCTCTGAAAAGTCCGGTTTGGCCCCTTTCTCATTAACATGTAAAAATTCATATTTAAATCACTAAAATGTTTAACATTACATAAATGCTCCGCCAAATTTGAATTCCCTTGGCCAAGTTGCTGAAACCTGGGTCGTATTTATAATAAATTGTGTGGATTAAAACAAAACTGTTTGTTATTATGGACATGTATAATAAGTATGTCTTGTCAGTCATACTCGTGGTTAATTTGGAACACTCAAAAAGACCAGGTCCCTACCATTTTGACAGCTGTGGTTAGTGTCTCGGACACAACCGGTTAGTTTTTTTTAAATATCTGTACATGTTTGCTTTTTATGATTTGTTCTAATCCCATAACAATCAGTTTTATACTGTACTAGCTGAAGGCACTCGTTGAAATTCAACGGGTGTGAAAAATATTTAACGTATTTAATGAGAAAATCACAAAGCCTGAAGAATACTGTCAGCGTGGTCATTTGAGGGGTTCGTAACATATCTTGCACGTTGTGTTCGTTGTAGTGGACATTCTGACCGTTTTCCAGGTGCTGGGAGAGATAAGTAACTGTTGGTCCTTCATTTGGTATTTTGCATTTAATGTCTATTAACACTGGTCATCATAAAAGCATCTGTATCAACTTATTAGAAAATAGATTTATATACTATCTCATATACATGCAGTGCCCCAATGAGTGATAATTTGAGAATAAACATTGAAGAGTATACTTGTTGAAAATGCACATTGTACTTATCGATTACTCCCCGAAGCAATCAATCATGGGGCTCTTGGGACTCTGGGCCCTTCTCGTACAGATTTTGTTTCTACGTGCGATCATGGGCCTGCTGGAAAACATGATATTTAAATGATAGAGGCGTGAATATACTTTGAAAATCAAATCTCTGTTTGTCAAGGAAATATGCTATTGTTGATTTCAGAGGAAAATGTGAGATTTTTCAGTTAAAAACATGATTATCAGATAAATACGAAGTGTAAAAGAAAATCGATTGAAAGAATTAGAAACATAATTTATTCAGCCATTTGATAAAAAAATCCTAGCCCTCTATCTTGAGTGAAAGTACTGTTAAAAAGCAAAACATGAAACCACTGTACCGAACCCAATGCTAAGCATGGACCACCAGGGGGGCCTGAGGGTTTTTTAAATATAGACTACGTTACAACCAGATATATTTTCTATCTACATGCCAAATTTCAGATCAATCGGTCCTGTAGTTTTTGCGTGATGGAGCGACAGATAGACAGGCATCATAAAAATGTTATATATTAATAAGGGCTGTGTCTAACAATGGTGGGAATACATTAAATTTATAATTACTACATGGTCCTTGGCAAAACTGACTTCGTCGGCAGTTCTTTCATTTCTTAGTATTCTACCACACACCCAAACCTATCGGCCACTTTTTCGTCTATTTTTAAGAGAACTGGCGATAACTGACAGCTCATTCTTATTCTGTTTATTATTGCTACCGTATAGCCTTCACCCGCTGGAGTGAGCTACATTCAGGTTTCGTATAAGGCGTCCCTACCTCTAGTCTGTTTGGTGTCGACGTGATCTATAAACAAGGAGCGCTCTGCACAGAATAATGAAGATCCGTAATATGAAGCTGTGCTTGTCTCACGATTGAAGTACGATTCATTAGTCGTTCAATTCGAAGATTGCTTGACCGCAGCCCTCCATCATCTCCTGACCAATACTGGTTCCCTTATTCCCTGGTAGTTCGCATTCACTTTCCTCTTCATTCGGTCCATGTGTTCATCCCTTAGCCTTCATATGGGACTTTTCAGTCTGTTTTTCTTTTAATTATACATATTTCTCACAAACCTAATATGCCTCTGAGAATGCCTTATATTTTCTTCTTTTCATTTTGTTCATCTTTTCTGTAATTTGCCGTCTGGTTCTTTCATTTTATATTCTCCTGTAAACTTCTTCATTTCTGGTGTCATCAGTCCATTTTATCCTCATAATCTGTCTCGAGCGCCAGGTTTCTAAAGCTCCTAATCTTAATATTTGAAAATAAACACTTGTACAAATTTCCACGCTTTTATTTTCGTCACCGACCATGGTTTCACCACATTTTGCCATAATCGGGGCATCATGTGGCATAATGTGTTTATATTCAAATATGGAAATCCATAAGTTCCACAAAGTTTGTGCCAATACGTTCTCTTATGCTCCTAATCTTTACTGGTCTTATTTTCCAATGGTCCATGTTTGCGATCAATGCAGTGCCACGGTCCACACAAATCTGATCATACACTGTTTCCACATTTGTAGTCCTATCGTTTTGGAACATTTTAGTTTCTTCTCCGTCATGAATACTTTCTTAGCGTGGGCTATTCTGCACAGGGAGGCTCGTCGTACTTCTTCCGTCCGAGGTTGGTGAAGGAATTCAAATGATGTTTCTGAATGATGAAGATTGCCTTTTTCCTGAATAATTTAAGTACCCCTTCCTAATCACAGTTCTTTCTTGATACATCTACATGTTACCCTGAAAGCCACCCCAAGATTGTTAAGCGGGGCAAGTTTACTTAACACCAACGTGCACCACAATGGAGATATTAACTTTTACCGACATGCTCGACACCATAGGCATGCTACAAATGCTACAGAAACTACCAAGTTAATCTATTAAATGGGAGACATTCGCCAATTCGTCTAGGGAACGTGCAAAACATGGCGTTATCACTACGCGGCAAATTTCGAAACATGCATCAGGGTGCTCATCAATTATTAACTTCTTGTACACTAACCTACTTCAAAGTCTTAATGCAGCCATTTTGGTTTCTTATCTTTCGTAGGAAAAGCGACATTTCAAACCTTTCTGTTCTGCAGTCTATTTCACGAATTTTATTCTCATGATACAATCTACCGTAGTATGTTGGAGTTCGTCAGATATTAATAACTTCGTCGGAAAATAAAGTAGTTTTGAATATACATAAAAGACGGAGTCTAATTTTCAATCGACGGTCTACTTAGTGATACTTTGTGAAACATGAGGCCACCCAGGAATAAACCATATCGCTAAAGCTATAGGCATGAATAAAAAACAATGAAGGTTAGCATTTAGTTACAAATCTATCATTGGGACTGATTCGATCTAGTACTCGAGTGTCAGTATTTTCCGTTTCTCTCAGAAGCGGTGGAGCGTGGAATAATGAAAGATGCCCTGGCTGGTGATATTCAACCTTGGTCTAAAATTCTGTCCCCTGATTAATGATCGGTTGCTTTTTCCCGCAACTAAAATTTGGGTCACGTCATCCTTTGACCTCGCTGAAGGTCGAGGCCTTAGTTAAGCGTGTAAAAATTACGTCTCATGTAATGCAAATTTTCGCGTGTGAGTCACATTTGGAACTTCCGTCTAATCAGAGTGAAAGGCACTTCAGAATTCGTATGGATTTTGTCCTGGGGGACATAGTTACCGCCACTTTGCGTCAGGATTTATCGTCTGAATTTGGTTTCGGTGTGTTCGACTAAGCTTCGTGAAAATGGGCGCCTGACATTGTGCCTCTTTTCTTCCTTCCCTTCCTTCTAATCCCTTTTATTAAAATTATCAAGCGAGCTGTTTATGCCTTCTCTGCTATTGTGTTGATGGTGGTTGTTTTGGGAGAGGACCAATGGGTAATGTCATTTGCGCCAGGGTTGGTCGGTAGGTGAAGGGAGAACTATCATTGGAATGGGGGAAGAGTAGAGAGAAACCCGGTGACGGCATAGGGGCGCATTACTCTCATCAGAAACCACCAAGAAGTCAGACAATTAACGTTCCTCCTGAGGGACGAAGGGGACTGGAATTAACCTCCACATGCCACCAAGCAGGGATCGCGGGCAAGTAATAACCCTCCGTCAATACGGGGATTCGAACCCGTACTCTGCGGCTAGGAAGTGGGTAGATACTCCAATCACCAAACCTACTCGTCTCTTTGGATCCGATCCCATCTTTCATCGTTAGCAAATTGCTTTTATTTCTGGATTATAATTGAGCTTGTTTCGTGTCTTTACTATCTGGAAGTCATTAACCCTCGGATCCGAAATTAGACATCCAGCAAGATAATACTCGAGACAACATCTCGGAATCGCGAGCTATATAACTTGAGAAAGGATTGTACTTATCCGCGTTTGAAAAATTAGGTTAAAAAAAGAAAATCGCCTCGTCTGTTAACTCTTGGCAGTTAACTTTAATGTGTCCTCAGTGGGATTTTTACGGGTCAAAATTTTGGCAACAATGCTTGATGGTTGCATCTGCGGTAATACGACATCGTGATGAGGTTGACTTAAATACTAAGTGACCTGGGATACATCCCTATTGTTAGATTGGTAAATTATAAATCGAGCAAGTGTCTCAGAGAGGAGGCGATCGCATGACAATCGCCTACTGTTATCAGTGTAATTGGAGGTTTATTTTTAGAAAGAGACGGTAAATTATTATAAGTAAAAATTCCGTAGGTCAGCCCAAATAACATTCGCTAGCTCTGTTTTCGGTTCCTCGGGCTGGGAAAATATTCATGACAACGTGTATTCGATGACTGATACGCATATGCATACAAGTGACTATGTTATTTTAAATTATTCAAACGGAAATGTGGAATTTATTTGTGGGATTTGGAATATGCTTAGGGTTACCGATTCGTAAGGTAACCTCGTGAACTCTTCCATTTAATGTCATAAAGGGGATGAAATTGCTTCGGGAAAAGTCATTTGACTTGCCTGGGATTCGAACCCGAATTGTCTGTGTAGGTGTTTGCCAGTAAAACCACTAATGCATCCTCAATCAAAACTAATTTCAACCGGGGTTAATGCGAACAAGATGTTCTCGGCTCAAGTCCACAAGCATGGAGGGATTCATTCTTCTTTTGTTAACTTTTTGAAACTTCGTTTTACTGTTGATCATTAGTATCCTGCTCCTTATATTCTTCCTTATCGACTTCTTGACCGATCTCATGAAATCTCATTCATTATTCCTATTACCGAAAAAAGTCTTTTCTAGTACTTGAATCGTTCTTTGGTTTTGATTTGTGATCTTATATGATTATCCATCATTAATTTTTTATATGGCTATAGTGCTCGTTATTTTTCATTTAATGTGTTTCTATTGTGTATTATTAGGTTTTATTTAGTCAGTGCGAGAAGTGGGCTCTTGTGTTTCAAATAATTGAGACATATAATCCAACAACTTGCCATATTATGATGAAGAACCTTAGTATATTGTAGAATTTAAACCATTCATTTACCTATAGCCGAGCGGAGGAAAAACTAATATTCCATCTGTGCTTAGCAGCTCTTAGTTTTGAATCTTTTCCTCAAAGAGATTGATTATAAAGCGGTATCGACAAAAGGAAAGGTAGAGAGTGTTGAAAAAGAGAATAGATGGACCCATACGGCTCGATAGCTCTGGAGAATACCCAATCTAGTCACATGTGGTTTTTAAAGAAATTGGCCATGTTGAATAGCTCATTCACGCTGCTAATACTCTGAAAACTGAGAAAATAGGTAGAAGAACTGTTGCGCTACCGTGACGGTTCATTTTAAAATAAGTGAAGCGCTAGCAATTCACAATAATCGTCGGTAGCATGTAATGCTACGTTAATGGGCAACTTTTGAATGGAAATGGGTATTCGTTGACGCGCAAATTAAACAAGTTTCGCTTTCTTTCGTGAAGAAGCTATCCATTTTCTTCTTTTGTCAATCTTTTACCTCGTGCATCGCTCAAGCTATGGAGCTAAAAAATTCATTACTTTATTTCCTTCATGACGCGTCATAAAAAGTGTCCTTTGTCCGAATTGACATTGAGGAGAAATCATACTCCCATTAAAAAAATATATATGATTGAATAAGATCTTAAATTAAAATTTGGTATCTCGCTCGCTTGCTTTTTTAATTTGAATAATCTCGGAGTCCGATGCTTACCCGAAATATCGTCTTCTTTCCACCTTCAGTTCCAATCTCGCGGCTTTCAAATTTGACGAGAAACGCGTAATGCGATCAATTATGATACTTAAACGGCTCGAGAGAGAAACGTAAATGCCCCGCAGTTTTTCGCAATTTTCATCAAATTCGCAGAAAATCGCGACAGTTGGTTATCATATAGGAAGCATTAATAGCATAATTTAACCTTTTACGAGATTTTGCCTCGCTTTCGTTCTCAAAAAAAGTATTATCTCCTCCTATTCTCAAAGAAAGCAACTTATTTCTATTAAAAACTCCGTTCACGATCTGGTAAATTCCGTTGAGGGTTCTTCAAAGTGCTATGTGATCAGGGAGTTACCTTGAATAAAATTTACTGTCGCGTAAGCCCTCCTTGTCTGGCGTGGAAAACTCTTTGAGCGCTATTGTTTAAAGGGTAGGTGCGATGCGCTGCACTTCTTGATGAATCTATATGCTAGTAAAATAAATATATACTACCTACTAGCCGGAGATTCCCGTTGAAATTCAACGGGTGTGAAAAAAATGAACTTATTTTAATAGAAAACCACAAACCCTGAAGAATACAGTCAGCGTGGTCATTTGAGGAATTCGTAACATATCTTGTAAGTTGTGTTTGTTGTAGTAGAAACGCTGAACGTTTTTCAAGTGCACGCAGAGATGAGTGACTGCTGGTCCTCTTAAATGCACGGGAAACCAAAAAATGGGCCCAGCAGACTCATTGCTACTTAAATAGCACCCAGGTTCATAGACTGTCACCTTGTTCATAGATTGTCACCTCGTTCGTAGATTGTCACCTCGTTCGTAGATTGTCACCTCGTTCCCCGGTTCTCTTGAGCCGTCTTCTGAGTGAATGACGGCTTGATCGCTTCCCTTGTGTACGTACACATATTGGCATTCAATGACCTAATTGAGTTGCGTTTCAACGTTGAGTATTTTTATCAGAATCGGAGAGCAGGGTACAATCCAGAGGTTGACAACGTCAAAAGGAGCATTTGCTGCAGCAGCCATGTTTCTTTGACCCATGAAACCTACGTCACCAGCGCCTTCCGTGTAAAGGGTAGCCATAATCATTGGTTTTGGTTACTGAATCAAAAATCTATAGCGATTCTTAGAGCAATTGCCAATTATCATGCACGGATGTCCTTCATTACTATTCACTGCGTGTAAGTATTCTTGCACATTTTATCGCGTGTAACTTTATTTGTATCGTTTACTACGTAATGGTCTTTCATATACATTCAGTGACCCTGTGAGAGGTACTTTGAGAATAGACATTGAAGAGTATACTTGTTGTAAATATACATAGCAATTATCGATTATCCCTCGAAGCAATCTATCATGGGGCCCTTGGGACTGCGGGCCCTTCTTGTGCAGATTTTCTTTCTACGTGATATCATGGGCCTCCCCCACCTTATTCGGACCTGCCTTCCACTCTCCACCAATTAGCGGTTTTCCCATCCTGTACTTCCCCTCCCCTACTTCCCCTCCCCTACTTGCCTCCCCTACACCTTGACAAGGTATATAAGTGGCTCGTGTTGTATTATTGTCACCTTGATAATGACTTAAAATAAATCGAAACCTAGGTCGGTGTAATAAATACCTGTGGAATTTTACAAAGTGAATTCATTTAATATCTGAAATATGATATTGTTGATTTCAGAGAAAATGTGAGATTTTTCAGCTAAAAACATGAATTTCACACGAATACGAAACGTAATAGAAAATCGATTGGAAGGATTAGAATTTTCATTTATTCAGCCATCCGATAAAAAAATTCCAGCCCTCTATCTTCAGTGAAAGTACTTTTAAAAAGCAAAAAATAATACCACTACACCGAACCCAGTGATTAGCATGGACCACCAGAGGGGGTTTTGGGGGCCCTTAGGGGACCTTGAGGGCTTTTTAATATAGCCTATATTACCCACAGATATATTTTCTACATACATGCCAAATTTCAGTTCAATCGGTCCAGTAGTTTTTGCGTGATTGAGTAACAAACCTCCAAACATACAAACTTTCACATTTATAATATTAGTAGGATAATCTATATACTGTTTACTGTTGTGCAAGGAGAACCAATCTTGAAATTCATCATGAATCATTTTTCTACGAAATTTATGGGAGATTTCATTGTCAAGTCGCTATTGCGAATTTTTTTGACTTCGCGTTGGCACCATTGGCAGGCCTTGTTGTTTCGATGCAATTCCATTCGCTCGCGAGAGCGGATATAATAGCACTTTTGTTTCAAGCGAATGCATGCAGTCCAAGGTATTCCTGTGGAATAAGTCACCATTTATTTTGGACTCGATCCACATTCACGACGTGGTGGCGGAAATCGCTTCCACGAGGTCTCCGATTAAAACTTAGTTTATGAGCGGTAACTTCCGGCGATGAATATGGAGCACTCGACTCCCTACGTCATGGCGAGGCCCGAAAAGTTCGCGCCTTGCATTCTCACAACCTTCCGGAGGAGCGATGGTGGATCGACCCTCCTTCCCCTACAGGGAGTCACGGGTCCCCCTGCGCCTCTTATGCCGTGGATATTATGCTAATGCGTTCTGAGTGAGTGAAGGCTGAGATAACTTCCCACTGCGGGGCAGAGAAAGCAGATTTGATGACCCGTTGGGCGGGATCGCTGCTAAGAATAAATCTCCCACAATCCCCTTCGTCTTTGAGCTCGGCCTCGTAAAAATCAAGATTCGGGGTGTTGTAAAAAAAAAACAACAAATACGAAGAATCGCAAATCCACTCTTTTCCTGAGTTCGGCCACCTTTCGTCTTCCCATATGGCTTGCAATACGATTTTAAATTCATACACAATTTTCAAAGACATGAGGAGTCAACTTGATTTTTAGCTCTCGCGACCTACTCCTTGACACTAGAAGTGTCGGAGAAGTCATTTTGATCAGTATACATTTTTGACAATACATTAGGTACATGACTTCTGACTATATCGTCCCATCTCTTGCGTCTTTCTTGACTTTTATTTCTTTTTGTAGGTGAATACAATGCAAAAATGATAAACCTCGGGACAAATAGTTTATAATGTACAATACCTTCTTCGTATTAGTACCGGAAGGGTCAATTTGACCCCAGGCCTCTTTTGTTTCATTCAAGTTCTGTCAATATAGATTATAGCTAAATTGTCATTCACTGAAGTATTTTAAAAACAGTTTGCTTGGCGAGCGTGAATACCCAAGGGTGAATCGCCGCATGACAGACCCAGACTTCGCCCGAGAACTTGGTCACGGGACAGAAGCCCCGGGTCGAAATCCTCGTGCGCCAATCCTTAATGTTGAAAAGGAAAAATCATAGTACGTTGGCATAAATATTCATTCGTGCAAACTAATGTGCAACAGTTAATAATAATAATTTTATATTCGTTCCTAAAAGACAGGTTTGCTAACAAGTATGGAAGAGGTCACTGTGCATACTTACAGGCAGCACTGTAGTTCATATTGCAGTCAACGTAGATCTAATATATTATTACAATTTATCCAATAAAATCACTGAACAAATATATAATCACTCAGAGTATAACTAAAATAGTTACAACATAGATACCGTTGCATCAAAGTAGAAAATTTCAATTTTAAAACGCATGAGACATAAATTCATCAATGGTATAGCGTTGATGATCGCAAAGAAATTGGTAGAGTTGAGTTTCGAATGAGCCAAAATTATATATTTCCCTCAAATTTCTTGGCAAAGCATTCATGAATTTAACACCAGCATACCCCGGGCTCTCTGCAAGCATGGCTAAATAAAATATACTCTAGAAACAATTTGCATATTATTTCAACTAAAAACGTCAAATTTCTTCATGGAAAAAAATATTTCGTAGGTGTCAAATCGGCCCCTGTCGGTGGTAATAGGTATGCCGCAAAGTCCGGTCATACTAGTGTGGAGCTTAGACGGTATGACATGGGTAAAAGGCATGGGTGTGATGGGAGTACCTCTTGAAGAAGGTTCCATCACGACTTCAAATTTAAAGCGTATGAGAAATACCACATTATCAATTTGTGCCGTTAAAAGTGTAATGATTTCGCGGATGGGAAGCTATAGTAATGAAATATGCGGTATTGTAGACGTATATTTTCTGATGAATACTTAGCCCAGCCTAGTGAGCGACCTGCAACACTATTAAGGTAGTCCGAGCGAGATAGTTCCCTAATCATAATAGAGACCATATTCGATGTATACGTTAAAATTTCACCAGCGGTGAGACACACAAACATTGCATTATTTATGTTGCAATAATATTGTTTTACATGACAGAAATTGTAAGTAATCAAATGAAAATATCGAAATAAGTCTTTAACTTGACTCATTTTTTTCACGCGGTACGTTTTTAACTCCGTCAAAACGGAAGGTTTATTGTGATTCTAAGAATTTACTGCGGTGACAATATGATTAGTTTTCAAAAATAGTAGGGAAAACACACAAACTATACACTTTTGACTTTTTGACGAGATCTAAGTGTAGCAAATGCCTCATTTTTAATATAAGGTCTCTCTGGAGTGCATGCACGTACCATTTCCCATATAAAAGGGCCGGTATTTTCTGGCAAACATCTCAGAAAGTAATGTGGTGAGGGGTTGAATTTGTGTCAATGGAAGGGTGATATATTTTTCTTTAAAATGACGCCAAATTCATTGATTTCTAAGTAAAATGATATTTCGCTCAAACTACCTTAAACCAACAATTTTAGGTCTTCGTTCTGTCAGCATTTAGTTTTCTGGAAGTTCTTAGAAATTAAAAGTTTTTCTCGACATTTAAATTGGAATTATGAAAGCACGGTTTTATACTTCCTCTGATTCATTCTTGTAGATTCAAGCTCGTGTATCTTTAGTTTCCATTGTGAGTAAATTGAGTTAAGAAGTTTAGATCTTGTTGTGACGTTATCAGATTGAAATCACGGTTTTCTGTGAGTGGCTTGCAGATGAAAAAATAATATCCTAATGATTTTACGGTTGGAACCTACGAAATGTTTGGTGAGAAATTGCGCACGCTGCCTCGACGTGGTAGTTTCCCGAAGAATTCACAATATCACGTACACGTCACGACAATCAAGCTGAATAACTGTGTCAAACATATCATTACACATAATCTTGTGAAATCTTTTGGTATCTGCGATGATTTTTTTTAAGAGCAACAGTTTCGTGGTGCTATTCTGCCGGCTTCGTCAGGCCTAAGCCTAAGCCCGACGAAGCCGGCAGAATAGCGCGGCGAAACTGTTGCTCTTAAAAAAATCATCGCAGACACCAAAAGATTTCACAAGATTAAATCATGAGCTGCGAAAATTTACGAAAAAAGTATATCATTACACATAACTATGTAGTATGTTTGATTAAGATTCGTGCAATATGTATTTTCCGTATTTTGATTGTCTATGTAAATCGATGCAGCGTGCGTTGTTCAGCCGTTCTATTTTAACTTGGAGTTCGGGTCATGGCCGACATAGCACTTGCATTCCTCAGTGATGAAAATTTCAAGCGAGGTCCTCGCAAATAAAATGCAAATGAATGCGTGTCATTTAAGGCTCGCAAGGGATTGTGGAGGTATGCTTAGTCTTCGTTCCGCTGTGAGCCATAAGGGTGATCTGCTATGTTAATTGCAGGGACGGATACCGGGCTCGATTAATTCCAAGTATGCAACTGACCCGAGGCCGACCATATTGACGGTCTTTACCCTTGGCATTCGATGAACGCTAGGCAAGTACTGCATATTCTCTAGCTTCCATTACCATTGCGTAATGCATTCCCTTATTTTGTTTTTCAGCTTGTATGCTCATAGAAGTGAAATTAGAATAGGAATGAATTGCAGTATTGGTGGTTAGTAAGAGGTCTTAAAAAATAGTTCTGCATATTATATTTCATTATGCTGTCTTTAGCGAAAATAATTGTTTGCATATTTCCTGTTATATTTTATACCATTTGCTGCATGTACTTCCTATAAATGGATAGTATAAAAGGCAAGATTTCTTGGTAAACAAGTTCACAATGATAAGCCTTAATAAATATCCCAATAATGAAGCAAAGTTTTCCGTATTATTGACTAAGTCTTTAAGTCTGAATACTTAATTGACAGGCTACAGTAGGTACCACTCGCTAGGTGTGTGAGTCAGGAAGACGCCAAGTTGGTCACGAGGATATCCTATGCGGCCTCAGTTATTTCAGTTTAGTAAGTACAGACATTCATTCTATTCATTCAATGCAAAATCCACACGTTCTTGCCATTCACACAACGTCGAGATTTGTCATCCGCCCTGAACGAATTTTGAGATAATCGGGACTAGCCTCGGTATAACCTTTACAGATTACTTAAGCTAGATTCCTCTGGCAAAAATATCCCTCGCGTTGACCGAGAGTCGAATCCGGATCCCTCGATATTGGTTCGCATCCCGGTCATGGTGAAAAATTTATCCTCTTTGGAATGTTTGCCTTTCCTTAACGCTTCCCTTGGTGCCTACTTATCCGTTGCATTCCGTATTCCCATTCGTGCCTGTCATTTACTGGTTGTTGAGGTGCTGGATATGCCATGGGAGATGTGTTTTACGGTACCAATATATTCCTCTTCCTGTGCAATGACCGTGAATAGTGCAACTCATTAAGATGATGCTCATCCTTTATTTTGGCTTTGTTTGAGTTGTTTGAGTTGATGAGTGGAGCCGAAAATGCTTTCTTTGATAAACAAAGTGAAACAAAGCGTTCTGTATTTTGTCAGTAAAAGTAACCAGCCCTGAATCCTCAAATTCCTTGAGGCTCTCATTTCACGATTATAATTTTGTTGGCCGTGAGTTCCATCGATTGTAAAATATTTGCTCTTTCGTTTCTGTATATATGCCGTAATTTCCTAAGTGATTGGCGTCTTTTCTGTTGATTTTACTTAGTTCTAGTCAAATATTTGATAACATTGTCCCAAGTACTCGGTCCCAAGTTCGTAGATGTAGATGTATGCACATTCGCTTAGTAAGGCTCATTAAAAGCGAAATTGCCAAAACTTTTCACCATTCAATCGCTCTATTTTTCACTCTCCACTTTTTTCTAGTCCTCAGTTTTTCAATTCAGCTACGTGTATATTATGCTGAGTCTTCCCCGAGTAGAGCCCGATGTAACGGTGTCACCCACATATTTTACACATTCGGCAGCGTTCCCTTCAATGCTTCGAGAGTTTTTACTGCCATTCTTCCATATTAAGTGACAGTTAATATTGCTCACATTTAAATCTCAATTCTCTATTCCTACTAGCTCATAATTCGCGATAATCTGATCTCCGACTGTCATACGTCTTTCACTGTAATGATTACGTTAAAAGAGTTGATATAGCTATCATTCGGTTATTCTGAACACCATGATGTATCCTATTCCTGCGCAATGACCGTGAATTGTAAAAGTAATTAAGATGATGCTCATCCTTTATTTTGGCTGTTTGAGTTGATGCATGTTACCGAAAATATTTTTTTGATATGCGAAGTTAAACTAAGCGATCACTATTTTCGCAGCAAAAATAATCTGCCCTGAATCCTCAGTTCCTTTAGGCTCTCATTTCACGGTTACATATTTTTGGTGGACAAGAGTCTTATCGCTTTTTTTAGCTTTTAACCTTACGTGTCTGATTATTTGCTGTGTTTTCCTCAGTGATGTTCTGATGAATTTGCTTAGTTCTCGTCAAATCTTTGATAATATTGTCCCAATTACTCGGTATGCATATTCGCGTCGTAAGACTTATTAAATACGGCATTGCCAATATTTTTTACTCTTCAATCGCTCTATTTCCCACTCTTCACTTCTTATTCTGTGGTGCATTTACTAAAATTTAGTTCTAGCCCCCACTTCTGGCACCACGAATGAACATTGCTGAAGTCAAATGATAGAAATTTCAAGTCCGCGTCTTCGCTAATTTCGCGGTGTGCATCGTGTGAAAATAATATTAGTTTAGTGCATACTCTAGAACTTAGGCCATATATACATCTAGTGCATAGAAGGATCCGAACACGCTTAAAGGGTCTAGAGGCCATTTAGCGAGTCTAGGGAATGATGGCGAAAAAAATCGATTATTCTGGTCTCCTGTCAAGTGTTTACGACACACTCGTGTGGAGGATGTCCGTCTTTTGTTCCATCAAGCGTCGTTAAACGAAGATTCGATTGTCCATAGCGGAGTTTTACAATCGTGATGATCTAATGCTCTCGGAAAAATGATTGGACTATTTTTGACCGTACTCCAGGAATGAGAAAATTATGGTTGAGTGCCGCTGATATCCCGAATTGCTATTAGCTAAGGATCTATATCTTCAACTACATAGAAATTGAATTCGGAACGTCTTATTCTCTTCATTTCATGATGCACAATATACTTCGGTTTCCGGATACGTTTAATAGATCCTTAATGATTTTTTCGAAGTGGTTCTAAAAAATTAATTATGTTCTACATACTTCTGCCCTAAGTCCTTGGCAAAACAGCTTCTTTTCTTATTTGTGTTCTCAGCGACCCTTAACAGGGCGTTATTATTTTTTTTAGCTCTTTAACGAGTTGCTACCAAGCCAGATATTTCTGGGAGACCCATTTGCTCTGTATCTTTATTCTTGAAGTTTTTATAGGTTCCGATTTTCCTGAGGGAACACCATAATGCAACATCTCATAAGCAAGGGCTGAGATAGGATACTCCGCGAGTGTGGATATCACCTCATTCTTAACAAGTTTGAATAATTGGCGCTAAAAACGTCATCATTATTGATGGGTTAATTATACCTCGTTGTTTACACTTAATTAAGCAGCAACCCGAGTTTCTATCATCTTCCGCCCATTTTTAAGAACCTTGAATAAGGCTTTCTGAAGGGTAAATCTCTCGTCGATAATTTTAGAGTGAAATATACGAAGCAATAAGTTTGATGCGTTGTATTGTTCCAAGTAACGCTTCAAAGCGTCGAGTTTGCTACCTAATTAAGGAAAAAAATTATAGCTGTATTTTTATGTCATTTTGAAGAAATGGTTTCTCTATTGTTCTCTGTGCGGGGACATAAAATCCCAAGCAAAAATTGCTGGAAGTTCCGGCTCATGCTTTGGAGTAACCCGACTATCCATCAAAGGTGAGCAGTTTAACATTTCAACCTACGGGTGGTAGGGACTCTACTTCTTTTAATCTACGTACTCCTCGGATTCTACCTCTCTTTCCTGTCCCTGCAATGGTACATGGGGAAGCTTCTCTCCCTTTGTCCAGAGGAACTCTAGTCCATGCGTAGCCTCTCGGACTCTGATATGAGGTACATATTCTGGGAAATTTTCAATGACACAGATAATCCATATTATGCAAATGAGGTACTTTGAACAGTTAGGCTAATTTCATACAACGTATGATTTTACATTATTGAGATACAAGGCTGCATTACCCGTGGAAGTTACCATAGAAGTGGCAGTTAGTAATATCTCGATGTGAATTACTTTTCCTCAAGCCATCGGTCATCTTACACATTTTGTGGGCTGTTTCCTAATGAAATAAAAGGCAAAATAGGGAAGTTGTCCATTTATATCTATGTCTCTCTATGAAAAACTATCTTTTTTTGAAGATTTAAAACCTGAACGCCGTCAAGTGATCATGAATTCGGATGCAACGGGATTTTATCGTAGTGTCTAAGTACTATCTGATAGCGAAATAGAGATATTTTCCGCACATACGAAGCGTTTACGTTGTGTACCAATTAATACCACGATCGACTTCCACTACAATAGACGACCGGGATTACACATGTAAATAACGACAAAATTCCACTTTTGCACTTTTGCACAAAATGCACTTTTGCTACAGATTTCACTTCCATATGTAAAAATACTCTCTTTCTCGAAGTGTTATCGAAAATACAGTTTTAAACGTCCCTTCAGAGCGATGTTTCCCAAGCATTTCCGAGCCACCGATCTTGGTTCCAAAAGCCTCTGTCCAAAACCCTCTATCCGTGCAGATTTTACATCTTAGACTGCATGAACAAATCATGACATTGACAAAATAAAATTAATACATTAAAGTTACATTCATTTTCAAGTCTAAAGATAAAAGTTTATTCATGCCAAGAGGTGTTTGTATAGTAACTATTTGGTCATGTTCTTGCCTACAGAGCACTCGTGTTGTCCCCTTGTTTCTCTTCGCCCCCCTAGATTTAAGCAACGCTCCCTAGTGGGCGGTGGGCGCCTACTTTCGGAACCATTTGCCTAAAACAAGGTATATCAGATTCATACTAGGCGCATTCGACCAGAGAGCAATTGATTCAGTGCTTTGGAAACGCTTTTAGACGAGTCATTATTTATTGCGGTGGATTAGCCTCTAGGAATACCTACACTTGTCTGATCGACGATCAGGCGGGAGGCTATTTGATAACTTTGCCTTCAATCTTTGGACGAATTAGATCACGGAGCCCTGTTTCATTTGTCACACACATTAGAGAATCAATTATTCTCAAAGATATCAACGCATTGTTAACTATAAATCCGTAGTAACTTTCACAGGGTTTTGTAGACTCCTGAAATTGTTTCATCGCGTTTTAGCTTTTTCAGCTTGATGAGGGGTTAATTCTTACGATTTAACTAATGATCCCAGTGCATTCCGATGGACCAATTAGACGATCAGCGCAAATCTTAAACTCTCTCCACAAACAAGTGGATTCAAAATAATCTCCGAGAGGAATGAGGGGAATAATCGGCTAGGAAGATGAAACATCGTTATGTATATAGTCTTTAAGTTTGAAGTCTCTCTAAGAAACTCCAGAAGCAGAAGGAAGAAAACCAGCTCATAAAAAGTACTTTTGAAGTTAGGGGTAATGAACTTACATCCATAAAAAAATTTAATGCATGTGAAAATAATTTTAATTAAAAGTTTTTTCACATTCTAAAGGTGGGGACACTCCAGGAAAATACCTGACTCCAGCTCATGATTAGAGATGGGAGCCGCGCCCCCAACAAATTTGGCTACGCCGCCGCCGCCGACTCAAAACTTACGGCCGCCGCCAAAAACACCGGCGGCGGCGCCGTGGCGTGACACACTAGATCCCGTCCTTATTTTACGGTAACCAGAATTTCTTTTGGAACATCCCCTTATTGGTGCCATTGGGTTTGGAGATAAAATACGTAAAAATTGCCATTGGAGAAGGAGAAGACGTGCCGCATCGCAACAAAAGTTATTAAATTTCACCATATTTTCTGGTCATTCCTGACTATTACGGATTACTTGGGTATTTTTAAGTATTTTTCTCTAATTAAAAACGTTTCATCATGAATTTGACATGCTCCATGTCGAATGTTTTCCATTTCTGCGGAGTAGTTTCCGAGACAAGACACCGAGATAGCGCATGCAATCCAAGTTGCCGGGCGCTCCTAGGAACTGGAATCGTTCCGTAAAAGTGGACTTTCAGCTTCGATTTTGACGCTCCGACTTTGAAAGCCGATTAGTCGGCACAAAAAGTTTACTATCGTCGACTTCCGACTTCAGCTCAAGTTCCAAATACAAAGTTAACACGCTTCTATATAACAAAAGAAACCGAAACTATGATATTTTTTGTTTTTAATTAAAGCTGATAGTGTTGCGATTGTATCGGGACCAAAATATTGAAGACCATTGTACACAGCACAAAAATTGTACGTGGAATAATAGTTTTATTATAAAAAAACAATATATAGGAAATGGAGAAATATTTTGAAGAATCCTCGAGGAGATAAATAACCTGTTCGATGAGAAAATGATAATAAGGAGAGTATTTTCGGGGAAGGAACGAGCATGAGCTAGCCAAAGAATGAAGGGCTGGTAAAGAAGAACACTTGATAAATTAATGATAGTTGTGTAAGCTCAGCCCATGGATGGCTGAAAGGAAACGATCAATAACTAGGAGAACCAACAGAGGCGCTTGTGGATCCGGATCATTTCCTTTCTCTTGGTCTGTTTGAAAGGGTCCTTTGCTACCCAGACTAGTTCTTTTTTGCCGTTGACGGTATTCTAAGATTCAAGCACAGTCTTGTGCTCGGTCCTCGATAAATCGATGTGAGTTGTAGTGCTCCCGTTGTACTAAATTCTCAATTACAAACCCTGCACTTCACTTTACCGTCCTTCAGTTTTCTTATTATATTCCCACATAGAACTCATGCGCACCATTTTTAATGTCAGATTTCACCCGATGGGACAGAAAAGCAAGTACCGACGTCAAAACACAAACACAAGCCTACACTTGTCACCGGCATACATTCTCGCGTTGAACGTGAAATAGCGAAAAGCGAACATACGTGTCATGGCTATTAAGGTTGAAAAGGGCTGGCGCTGTACCTTCGTCCGGCTTGTTCTACTCGTCTTCTCGTATACTCTGAATGCTGTGAAAATAAACTCATTCGGACGATTTCCATGATCAGCACATTAGCTACTATCTTTCATTCGCGATATGCACCCGGCCAGCCTCTGCACTGAGTTGGCGCCCATATGTATATAATTTAAGTGGCTTGACAAAGTTATGCGCAATTGTATTCTTCATTGGAGGGGAGACAAGAGTTTATAGATCTTCAAATAGTGTGATTGAGGAGTGCTGACGTTTTTACAACTTCACTTTTTGCTGATACACGACAAGGAACTTAAAAGGAAGGGACATGAGTAATGTTTTGATTTTTTTTGTCGCTTTTTAATGAAGGCACCAAGTCTGATGAACTACAGAGCTAATAATTTTAAGCAGCCTTCTTTAAAATTATTCCATTCTTTAACTGGGTTTGCCTCCCTGAGAAATAGCCCTTCTAGAAATTTGAAAATGGTGCCAATTTCCCTCCACCTAGCCATGTTTACGCTTCTATAAATTATTGTTTTTTAAGGCTCTTGTCATTTCAAGGCTCCCTAGGGTCTCGCATCTCTCACATCAACGCTGAAATCTAATGGAATCGCTGGAAGTCCGCTGCCACATATCATTACCAATTATTCAATAGATTAGATCGAGTGATCGTACGAGAGAGATTGAATGGAAAAAGTTATTTTATATCGAATTTACCTTACATTATTAATATGTGAAATGCCACGGATGAGAAACCATTCGCCTTGATCGGGACTCAAACCCAACACCCTCGATATCATGCCGAGTGACTTAGCTAGTCAACCTTCCGAGGCGTCCATCTGACTTGTTAATTTTTGAGCTCTATAAAGGTACAAGTTGATCAGGACCTCTGAGCATGTGATATCTCAGAAGCAGCCCTAAACATGCGTATAGCGCCCCCGTCTGCGAGGTCGAAGTCAAGCATTGAGGTACCCAAACCAAACTTGGATTCATAGAGTAAGCATTTAGGCTTACCGACCGCAGCGATTTTCACACTGAAATAATGCAGTTAGCCCGCAATGATTTCAGTAATTTACTGACACCACAATGAGTAATCTAATTTGTTTCTTCGATTTACTTTCATTTAAACTTGCGGAATAATTCTCTCGCTTATTTTCCGCCATAGTGACATTTTTGTTAGGTGCGCAGTTTTTCCTGTTTTCGACTGGTTTCGCCCTTGTTCATACGAGTGTATTTTTTGAAAAAACAATGTGAACCGGTAGTATTTTGTTGAAGTTGATGTGGCACGTTTTTTTTTCTATTAGCTTTAGAAGAGTAATCAATGTCATTACTTTAATTGGACGGAAGAAACCCCTCTAGGAAATGACGTGAATGGAATTTACGCGCCAGAACAACGGGGATTAAAGGTTAAAGCTGTAAACTTGGTCACCGGGGTCGTGGGGAGAGGAGTGGGGAAAGGTCAACGGGACCCATGAGGATTCGTTGAGGGACCCATGAGAGTTCGTCGAGAAATTCGCGCTGGCGAAGTGTAGATTGCAATGTGGGTGTCGTTGGCCGCTGCAGAGATACACCCGCTCCAAGTGTGCGCTATCAGCGACCCAGACCTTGAGCATCAATCTTCCGTAATCATTTGTGTCGTCTACCAGCGTTTCTCTCAGTCATCAGATTTTCTTGGCAATGTAACAGCTTCCGTGCCACGTAACTTTCTTAGAATGCCACGTCAGTCTTCTCTTGTGCTCGGACGACTACGTGGTTTTTGCCCCGTTGAGTGATCCGATGATGGACATTTGTTTATGGAACATGTTAGTCATGATCGCTTAAAATAAATATCCACGGCTATCCATGGCTCCTGAAGAATTATGGCCGATTGTGGGGAATACTTTTGAAGTCTTTCCTATAAACCTATACGCGGAATATCTTGCATTAATCATTGTTTTCGTGAATGAGTTTTTGAAATCAGCGTGGCAATTGGGTGCCGAGAAGGAAACGACAATGGAACATTTGCTGGTTTATCGATGACAACGCTATAACTTCGGAATAATGACTCAACCGAATTCAATGTGGTCTCGTTCGATCAGGTACGCAACTACGATGCAAGCATGGCCATACGTTGGTGACACCCGTGGAACGCGAAAAGGGGACCGCTGCGCCCAACGCCCATTTAGGGAATGGACTTGAAATTCCGCGTGCCTCATCTCGCGACTCAAATGTGATAGCGTGTTTATTTTGGTGTCAAACTATTACATTTAGTGATGTAACAGTTACTGACTTCGCGCTATATTTGTTCGTGAAACATCAAAAATAAGTGTGTTGTTTCCAGTAGGAAAAGTTTAGTCCTAAAATCACCAAAAGGCCGGAGGAAATGGAATGGAACGGATTTAATAGAAATGGGCGCATAGTTAACCATCGATCAGAGCCACTTTTTCAGTGGTGGAACAGGTTAGACGCCTTGGGGAGCTTCCAGAATACGGCGCAGCGCTTTTAAGGTATTCGCAGCGATTTTCGTGTATATGCCGAGTTGTATGAAACTTTGATACGTATTATGCATAGATAAAAGCGTAAGAAATTTTTATCCTACCGGTGTGGTTTCTTGGCAATTTAATGCTATTTTTACTCGTAGCCTTAAGGCAGTTGTCATATATTTCGAAATAATTCGGCGACAAATGTACAGATTTCCTCCTCAACGCGAAGAAATACGTTTCATATCATGATAGTGGTTCCTAGCAAATTTCAAGGTATCATGCCGTATAAAAATCACATAGTTACCTACCATTCTTGCTTAAATGTCAAATTAGTATAATATAAACCGCACCATAAACCGTAGTCAAAGCAATGCTTTCATTAAGATAAAAGTTTTAAAATAAATTTCACGCTTAATTTATATAACAACATGTATGGTTATTTCCTACGTATAAATAGGTGTACTCATGTGAAGTGTGGTCAAAGAATTCTTTTTCACCTTACTTGGAAATTTATTTAAATGTGCTTTCTATGATTCACGCTTAGCGTTCCAACCACCTTAAGGCTCAAATCGCCACCACGATGGTCGTCGAGTAGTACCCGCAAGCCCATGCGTAATCGAATGGCCGCTTCCAAATTCTGAATATTGAGTCAAACGGTTATTTTTCATAAATAACTCCAGGAATCATTTGAGCTATAGCTTATTATGGAAACAAAACATGGTAGCCATCGCTTTTGCTGTAACTGCGAGCATCATTTCCCTAAAATTTTAAATCCTCATTTGATTAAAAACCGCGCCCGTGGAGCCACATTCCCTATTTCCTTTCCTGCGCTCATATTACATGCAGGTCAATTCATGTACGTATACACATAAGGGTGGAAAATAGCACGATCACTCATTGCAGTATTCTACCAACTAATTGGTCAGTTTTTGGGCAATACTTATTTCTAACGTCCTAATTTCTGGCCTGCCGTTCTGATATCCCTTCTATGCGTGATCCTCCATTAGATCCCTCTTATAATCCTCACATCGCCATGAAAAAAAATAACTCAATCCGGAACCCCAGTCAAGCCAAATGATCTTTTCATGGCGAATTTCAACCCTTGGTGTCTATTCAGCCGTGACTTCGTACCATGTCATTTGTCAATGTAATGATTGGAAATTCCTCATAGCGTCTTCATCTTCTTATTTCGTCCAGAATTCATATTCTTTTTCTTCATCTTCCACGCCTCCCCAGTGTTCTCCCCTCTATTACCCTCTTCAGCGTTCCATCTCTTTCCAAAATGTCCTTCATCCATCTCTTCCGCCTTCTCCGAACCTACGCCACTAGCTTCTTCTTCTCTCCAGCCATATCCAACACCTCCTCGTACGTATTCCCCCCCCCACCTCGCTCACCCTCTCCACCCTCATCTCAAATGCCTCAAGTCTACGTACACCCTTCGCAATGACCCAGTCTCCGACCCGTACAATGATGTTAGAGCTTGCGTTATATGGATGGAAAGAGGGATTGGGATCTCAATCATTTCCGTTATTCCTGAAATTATGGTGTCACTGAACGATCATTTGAGCTGCCATTGCCGCAATTCTTGAATTTGTATGTGCAAAGTGGTTGCGTAGTTCTAGCTTCACCCTCTCTCACCTGAACGCATAAAATGTTTCTTCTCTCTCGCGACATCCTGAGGACATTGTGATAGGATTGTAATGGTAGGGGAAAAGAAGCCGTTCGGAGAAATTAGTTGGCAGAAATAGTGACTGGTTGACGTGGCTGGGGTAGTGCTGAAGAGATTGGCGAATGAGGAAATATTGGGAAGGACTGCATGAAGTAAGTGATGAAGAGAAATATGTATCTTGGGGTTTTTTTTACTGTTTCAGTCACAAAACCCGTTTTGAATCGCTTATTTCAAGGTGGTCGGGGCATTAACTGTGCTAAATGAATCGAAAAACATTTCTTAGGGCCGCTTTACGCGGTACATTTTATTGTACAAACGAATGTATTATAGAATGTAGAAGAAAATTAATGGAATTAGAACAGGTTCTATTTCCCCTTCAGTCATCATACAAATTGTCGCTTTGCACGGTACAATTTGCCTCATGCATGAGTCCATACATTCGTTTTTATAATAAAATGTACCGTGTAAAGCGGCCTTTAGACCACATTATATGTACAGTCACTTCATAAAGTATCGCGACACACTATGCTAGCGGTTTGTATAGGTCGGCTTTCGAAGCTGGAAGCACGTTGGCTATCCTGAGCCATATCTATTGACTATGAGCTTCTCCAGGTACAGTATGATATTTATTAAAAGTCAAGAGAGACACAGCCACCAGAGATAGTTCAGGATAGCCAACGTATTTCGAGCTTCGACATCCGACCTATACGAACAGCTAGAGTAGTGTGTCGCGATACTTTATGAAGTGACTGTACATAAAAACATCTGTTTATAAGTTGAAACTTACCTAGCAGGCTGAAATGGCAGTTGTACTTTATTTATCTTTTAAATATTTTTGTTAAATAAAGCACATTAAACTCCACTTTCTCCGGCGAGATATTGTAGAACAGCTTATGTAACAATGATACTCAAACGATATCGTACTGTCTACCAAATTTATTTCAAACTCTCACAACACGTGTTTCAACTGTCTAGCAGTCATTAGCATTCTTACCTGATGATGACTGCTAGACAGTTGAAACACGTGTTGTAAGAGTTTGAAATAAATTTGGTAGACAGTACGATATCGTTTGAGTATCATTGTTAAAGCACATTATGACCAAGAGTTATCGGCACGACATTCGATATTTAGACGAAACTGTATTGAAGTATGTTATTTTTACATATATAACACTCGGCATGGCATTATTGGCTAGCAACAGTTATAAAAACAAGAAATGCATTATTTCATGTTTTGAAGAAAAGTGATGCATATTTAATCGAGTAATTTAGAAATGTATTTGATGTGCCGTTAGGCTACGTGTTATAATGGCAATGAATTGCGAAAAATCAAATCGGTAGTATAGAATTATTTCATTGTCGAGTATTGACATAATTGGTGAGAATTCGTTTGCAAAGTTTCACGCAAATAGGTGCGTGAAAATCGCTTCAACTGTCTTGTTTTCGTGTCTTTAAATAGCTGAATAAACACACTTGTGGAGGAAGTATCTCGAAAGGTACTTGCTGATTGTTGAACTTAGAACAGTGGCGACTAAAAGGTCTCATTTTTTCCCGCCGCAAACAATGTCATTAAACCACACCGACATCTGGTCTCGAGTCTCCTCCTTATCGCCGTGCATATTATATCTAATTCTCCTTCACGGAAGCATGCCAACTCCCATGGGCGGGTCGAAGCCCAAGAGGTGAAATCGCGTGGAAAATGTATTCAGCCGAGAGTCACGACAAGCTTGCCCTTTTTCTCATTCTCGCGCGAGGATCAGTTCACTTTCTGCTCAAGGGTAGTGCAAATTTCGCACCCTCCGCTCTTTATCTTAGTTACTTTTCCTCGGTTTAATGATGTATTAGCGTCAAAATTAAGAGTATTATAAAATATTTTAAGTGGAAAATATTTCCGTTTAGATAGCCAAATCTTCTAGTGATAGTCGGCTTGCATTTCAGGTGCTTCTGCTGCCACGGTCATTTCGCTGTGTGTAATGCCAGGCCTTGATCCTAAGAAACGCAATGTAGTATCCGCTTTCATTTAGAAATAAGAATAGGTATGGCTAACTACTTACTCCTGGAACTGTTACCTGTACTCTGTTCCTGACGTTTTGCTGGAAATGTAATTTTTTTGAGCTCTCAACTTTCGGATTAACACAAAACTTAAATTGTAAAATTGGAGTAGGATTTCAGTACAAAAATGTTTTTAATGTGCGTGCTGCGTTGTTAGGAAACATTTAAGTGCTGAATTTAAAAAAAAAAAAAACAAGTTTAAGCGCTTATTGCAGATAATGAAACGATGATAGTGAGTTTTTGATTTGTTTGAGCTATTTAGAACGATCATTGCGTATTACTTGGCTTCTAGATTCTAAGAAGTATTCATGAATTGCTTCAATGCGAATTTATGATTAGGGACAAGCAATGCTTACTAAGTAAGAAATGATTTTAGATGCACCAAAGGAGCCGTTACTCAGTCCTAGCACCATAATCAGATTCATAATAATATCCATCCCCCTCCCAGCTATCTTCTGCTTTTTAATTTATTATCTACGGCTGCGTGAAATCTTGCCCAGCAGTTTCCTTCAACCTCATGGTGCATCGCAATCCATATCAAAGCGTCCATCTAGTCGTTTATGGATACTCACCCTAACGAGTCCTCCTCTAAGTGTGTAACGCTTTTCAATTTTTATTGTTCTCTATTGACGGATATTAAGCTATCCAGGACTAGCCACGTAGTTCCACTATTACGGAGTCACCCGCAATGCACAATTGTGCGAAATTCCACAGAGAAAAAATCATCCCCCTTGACCGGGAATCCGGTCAAGGGGGATGATTTTTTTCTCTGTGGAATTTCGCACAGTTCTCTATTGAGCTTGATGTTCAGGTAGCTTTCCGAAAAAATGCTGGATATGTTTGAAAAAGTTAATCAATTCATTGCAATCTGAAGGAATAATATTTCAAAAATAATATCGCGTATTTTTAAGCTTTTTCTGTTGCAGTCATGAGTTAAAGAGTTAAGATAACCCGAAAATGAAAATGTTATTTTGAAGCGCCTTCCAATTTGCCGATGCTGAAAACCTTCGCGACGAACGAAATTTCAGGAGGAACTCAAAGCATCTGCGGAACTCACCCCGTAGTATATTTTCTCCTTGTGTCTATTACCTGGAGCATCTCACTGTACGTGGAAAATAGGGACACGGTAACTGACTCGTGCAATGTGTTCATTGGGCACGGGTGTAATGAAGGAAAGAAAACTTCCTCCAAGAATGTAGATAAACCAAAGAATGTTTTTTTTGTGGTAAAAACCTCGTGAAACGTCTCCATTCCTCACTTAATAACCTGTTGGCCAGTTTAGTATACGCCTTGCACTTTTAGATCAAAGTAGTAATATTTATCGCCGAATTACGCTGAAATAAATTTTTATAACATGAAATAGTGGGTAAGCTTCAACCGGTGTAGCCCGCAAACAGCTAGTGACACACATAAAACCCGTACCTAATACATATCATGTGCTCTTTAAAGTGATTCATTGGAAATATAAGTAAATAAATACATGATAATGTTTAAGTAGTCTCTTCGTCGAAAGCGATGTATTTTTCCAGCTGTGGTGACAGCGTTGAACGGTTCTGTGCCACCACAATTGTGAAGTGTGGGTCACATTGTGCTCTCCCGATCTGACTTCCATTGGTAGAGAGAAAATTCATATCCACGTGGAAAACTCCGTGATTTCTCCGAATCAAAAATTCCATGTTTAAGTAATCTTTAACTGCCTCTTTGTGCTGAAAGAATATCCTCGTTTTGTAATATTTCATTTCAAGTTTACAGTCGGATATGAGGTGATACCTTGAATGGGAGAAAAATTTAACAGCAACAGTATCTTTGTTGAATATCTGCGCCTAATAGAAGGGGCTAAATCAGTTCTTTTCGTTGTATTTCATGGTTATAATTACGTTTGGTTGATAATATTTGAAGGCGGCCGAAAAATGTGTCGATGTAATAATATAGTAATGCATTTATTATTCCACAATTTTAAGTACAAAAGAGTTTTTTTTACAATTATTCAGGAGCTTTAGGCAGCCACAAAGGTAACAGACCTGATGGGAGGCTGCCTTCCGTTAATTGCATGCATATTGCCGTTTGCTAAATTAAAAATAAAACCTTGTTTAGAATACATATCTTACAGCATAATATCATTTCAATTGCGTCGCATAATATAAAAAAAACAATAACAAACCAATGACAAATTTTTCTCATCGAGCTTACATCGCAATTTCGTACAGCGATATAATACTGTAATACACCATAAGATACCATAGCTGCGGATTTATTATAAGGCAAAAATATTTCAATAGCAGATATCAATATTTTCGTTTTCGTAGGGCAAATTTGAAATATTTTCGAGATAAATATTTCAAGTAAATATTCGTACATATTATTGAGGCTCGGAGATAATGGTCAAGAGAGCGAAAAGATGATCGCCATTCTTCAATTTAGTCGGATATTATTGAATACTAGCTTTTAACGATGGAGTGCGTTCTTCGGACTGTAACAGACATATTCAAATAACAATTTATTGGTACATAAAGTAGGAAAGATTTTGGTAGTCTCTAAGAAAAAACTTGAAATTACCATCTCAGTAATAGTAGGTCATTACTGAAATGACTTTAAGCTCTGTTGAGGACAGTGAAGTGAATAACTCGATATTATTCACGAAATCATTTTTTTTCTTTTTATAACTTCTCAATTAATTAACGAAATATGCACGTGAGTTCGAGGGTGAAACGTGACTAATTTTTGCCCGCCGTACGCTGAAAACGCCTCCGAAAACGAAGGTTTTCCTATGGATAATTTATAAAAAGCACTAAGGTGAGTTGTGAATTTATATTTTTATTGATTGAGGATACGTGAAGTGCGCATCTTAACTTATCTGACGCGACTCGTGCGCCAGAATTTCCTAATTATGCCTCTGTGGAGCGCGCAGCCGCACCACATCCCCTGGGAAACGACTATATTAATTGTCAAATATCTCGAAAATCAGTGCGATAAGTGCATGATTCATTATCATAAGTGCGAGACCAAATTCAGTGATATTTTTGTGTTTTGATATCTTGCTCAACTCCTTGAAACATTTCGACCGCTTTCGCCCGTTCGATTTACTCCCAAATAGCCGCCGCGCCGTGATTGTTGCGCTGAGCACTGAAGGCCAGCGCGGATCATAGCTTGTCCGATGTCTCATTCTGAGTTCAGCGCAGACCTCATGCGTTTTTAATTCTTTTACTCTCTTGTGTGGACGTCTTTGCCTTAGGTTAGAAAAATGAGGCTTTGCAGAAGGTGACCTTCGATCCTGAGAGCGCATGTTGGAAGACAAAGTAAATTCTCGAAGCGTCGAGTATAATGAAGATAGAACACGGGCATTTCGGGAAACTTGTATATTTAACAGAATAAAGCGTAAACGCCTGATCGCACGTTCCCCGTGTCAATGCGGGCCAACGTATGCGGTGGCGATATCACAAGTATATTCTAAGTACCTAAAGCCTACCTTACTTGAGATTATGAAAGGGTAATCGTAATATGTATTTTCCGCGTATTCTAAGAACCTAAAGCCTACGTTTTTAGGCTGCTTTTAGAAACAGAGTTAACTCGGTCGGGCCAAGTTGCCAAAAAAATCTCCTTGTTATAGAACCAAATGAAAGAGGACACACGCATCCATTTCGTCTTAATCGAAGCGCGAACGAACCTCTCCACAAAAAACCCACCTTCCCCATTCTATTGGGGCAAAGGGAATTATTATGAGCTTTCGTCGTTTGAAGAGGTCGATTCGCTTTTCTCTAGTGCATCTAAAGAATATTAGGTTTTTTGCATTACGACTGATTGATTGCTCTCCCTGCGTAAGTGACAATGCTCCCTGATGCTGCAGTGCCGATACTGGTATGCTTACATTAGATTCCTCAAGAAAGTTGACGGAAAGGAAAGTGTAGCATCCTCAAAGAATCGATTGAGTGGAGATTATCCGTTGCTTCAGATTTTCCCGTTGGGACATCCCTCCATTTACGCGTAACAGTGGTGCTCAATTGTACCTACATATTTTCTCGGACCCAATCCATGGAGTGATTAATTTTTAACGATATAGTGTTTAATAACTGGGACTAAGTAACTCTTTTTCATGTACCTTTGGGGATCTTTATAAATTATGTATGAGTATCACATGAAATGAATCAGTGCCCATTGAGTTCTTACGTTACAACAACTAAACCATGGTTGTGCTAATAATATAAGTACTACCATGAACAAAACGAGGTGCTTTTCCTCCGCTTCGCTGACCCAAAACCCCTTCAAAATTGTGTGCGTCCCTGCAGATCTATGTATGTGATACGCTGTTGCTTGAAAAGCAGCAATTCAGCTGACTTCAAGTCATCGGAGTTGAAACTAGCAATAATTCCACAAATTGGAAAAAAAAAATCTATGGATATGACGGTGGCGACATCTGCAAGCGATGTCACGAAAAATGGCCTCGCCTTTGAATGAATCATTCTGCAAAAGTGAGCATTTATAGTCGTATTTTCCATGCACATGGCGGGGAAGTGTTTTTCTGTGGTATTCATAATTGACATTCTCCATTTTTCCCTTCCCCAAAAAAATACCATCTTAACATTCATATGAATAGACTGAGATAAATTGGAGACTTTCGTAACTTGGAAAAAAATTAACCCAGAAAAATAAAACAGATTGTTAAATATCTCTGTTTAGGTGTATCACATGTTTTTACTCAGAGAATTCTGTTTAGATCACATAGCCAATTTCATGATGCTCTGCATGAAATTGGAGGGACCTTCAACTCCACTGACCGCCTCTCTACATTTTCTTTACTCTCCCTGACCAATTAATCCTCGCTGATGAGTGCCACCAAGTTCTACATTTTAAATACCAATGTTTCTGCAGTAAAAAGAGTTAGGAAGGCCTTAAATGGTGTACCAATGAAGCAGAGACAATGGAAAAGAAAAATGCATGAATTTTTATCATTAAGCCTCATGAACAACTGTGAGTATAAATTGACAACATTTCAGGAAAATATTGATTTTTTTAGGGTTGGTTTGTCAGGGAAAATACTAATTGTGTTTAATTATAAAAAAACTTAAATATACTTATATATAAACTGTCATGAGTTGCTAGAACTATCAGTGCAACTTATGAAACAGAGGAGAACATACTTAATGAGGCGGGTAAAATATAACCTAACAATGTTGAGTTCACAGTGCAACTCATGACATGACTCACTTGACTTAGTACAACAATGTACTGAATTTTGATTTTAATGAGAGGTCATCAAAAACATTTTGCCACCCTATCAGCAATATTTATATGATATGTATCAAACACTTATTTTCCAAAGGCCTTCTGTGGCTATTGGAAATAAATGTTTGAGCTTCATCTTCAGCTGTCATCAGTCCAAAGATAGGCTTTCCAAAGCTCTTCACTTCTCTCCTATTAATGAAGTATTTTATCCCTTCATAGGCATTAATTTTTCCATCCTCAGTAATGATAAACTTCATTTCATCTCATTAGACTTAAGTACTCTACAGAGAAGTCCCCAGCAGAAATTCTGAATAAGGGACCAGTTAACTTATAGAATTTTTACACCAGAAGTTCCATGGCATCACTTTTATTATACATGAAATCAGGGACCAGGAAGTGTGGAGTTTATACTCTTGTGGATTATGTGGCAGTTGTCTTCCATTTAACTGTGTAAAAGCAATATGGGTACCTTACCATAATATCTTACCCATACCTTACCATGCTTTGCAGTGTAAAAGTGCTTAGTACCTATGTCTTGTATTCTCCAGCTTTACTCACAAGAAAGAGGGCTGCTCATCCTTCCTCTAGGCTGCTGGTCACCTATTAGTTGTTCACAGTCACTCTGCAAATTATACCATCTTCATGGGATTTTTTAATTAATGTTTTACTTATTTACTCTAGTTATACCCCAAACCACCTTCAGATGAGACCACTTTGGTTCACAACATTTTATTAATTGGGAGAACTCTCTTGAAATGCTAACCACTATTTTTAGTGTTCAGCTTGGAGGGTCAATGGGAGAGGGATAGAGGTTTCTCTCAGAAAACAACCATCTAAGGACAAACCGTTTCCAAAGTTCGAATGAGATAAAAGAGGAACTTGAAAAGAAATCAAGTACATTGAATGAACCTCAAATAAAATTAGTGTATTTCACCAGCTTACGAATTACAACCAAATTTTCAAGGGTCAGCCCACCTGCATTGTGACGTAAAAAAGCTGCAAATCAATCACCAATTTTATAAAGAACCAAATGCCAGGCTTTTGCCTGTCAAAAACAACTGAACGAGGTGCACTCCATGCCATCTCAAGGAAAAAGAGTGTGAGTGGTAAGGTATGTCGTAGGAGGGCAAGGTTGAAGGTGGAATGGGTGAGTGATGGAATGGAGGCGATTGATAGCCTCAGACTGGAGGCAAATAGTGGGACAACACTGTATATTCAGTGGAGGTTTTTGATTGGAGCCGAGGAAACTGTTTTTCATCTCCAACCATGGAACACAGGATTTTGCTTTGCGCCATGATTAACAGCCTCAGGTTTTCTCGCAGCTATCTTGCACCAACAACTATTTAAGCGGAAGAGGACCTGGTGAGGGAAAGGTTATCAAAGAAGGGTTTCAGGAAGAAGTTGCTTGCAGGAATCACTAAATTCTGGAGTCGGAGGCATTGTAGGCATCGTTGGATTGATGTCATAAGCTTGATGGTGTTGGTGAACTTGGTGGCCATGCTTCTGGCAAATCTTTCGTCTAAGTCCAAAGGCTATATAGTCCGCCGTGGGGAAACTGTCCAAAGAGGGGAATTTGTAGCAAAAAAGTGGGGTATGCCCACAAAATGCCACAAACTCACCATCCATATGTTATGTGAACTTCAAGCTCAAGTTGATTTGATCTTAAAAATGAAAAAGTTGGTGGGTTGACTGATAAATGGGGAGATGATCTACAACTGAGGTCATTTGCACCATTGTGGATTGTTGGGTACATTGGTGAAGTTTGGGAGAGTGTACACCATGGGAAAGAGAGAAGAGTTGAGAGAAATCTAGCCTCAGTGTTACCCTCATCTTGACCAAAGTTGCCAAGGGGTCCACAGTTTAACGTCCCATCTGAAAGGTGGAGTACCTCACATAGCTCCCAAGCACTCCAAAGAACTCCTCTGGAAAATCTCCACTCTTCCTCTCTCCTCAAGAGAGAAACACTCCTGAGATTCAACCCTTGGCCCTAGCGATAGGGAGCCAGCTCTCTAGCCACTTCACCAATGCGTTCAAAAGTTTGCCCGAGCAATCGTTGATGGGAGTTCATTACTCAATTGTGTGGATATTAAGCCATGTTAGGAAGAGAAACAATTAATAATAACAATACAAGAAATAGTCTTGATTTTCACAAAAATTTATTGTACATATTTCCAACTGTAGTATCTCTGATTTTTATAATGATTAGGGCATTTTATATACCTCCAAATAGTACTTAAATGGCCAACATTTTCTTTGATGGGGCATATTTTTGCACAGGCATACTTAGATATGAAGATGAGCACTAAAATGAGAGTATACAAGTGATGGAAGAGTGGACTGTAAGAACTGTAAGAACAGTAGCAGCATAGTATACAGTTGATGATGGATTCGTGGGAAATTTGTTTCCTAAACTTACAAAGAAAACACGGTCACTTTTGTATTTGCTGTCTTCAGATTTCCCACCAGAATATATTTGGCCACAATAATATGCACATATTGTCTTCCACTATTGATATTTCTTGTCATTTTACAGGAATGTGGCCATACTGCTAAATTGCACCAGAACTGATATCAGCTGTCAAGTTGTAAAAAATACATCTTTCTCCCTAACATGCTTCAGGCACTAGGCCGCACATGACACGTGCAAAGTGTATAAGTGATTGATCCTGCTTATCCTGGTCAAAAACCTGGCCAAAAAGAAAGAGATAGGTTGTTATAAAGTGGAAAAAATATCAATTCCTAAGGATTGCTTCATTATAGTTTTGTGCAATAACCACTATATTTTTTCCCTAGCTGTTTTCAAATTTATTTGTTGCCAAACAACTTGCAAATTCATTGATTTTCAGCCATTATATCTATTATTGTGTTATAAAAGGAATCTGGTTCATAATTCTCCTCCAAGGAGTATCCACTCTTCTCAATTGCACTGCAATGGGGGACCACATTGCAAAATAAGGAAAAAATGAGACTATGCAAACCTTTTTGTTAAAAGATCTAGCCTTTAGTTTGAAGCATGACTATGATGGGAAGAAAGTAATGGTCAAATGGTATGTGAATGCTTTCCTTGCCGTTACCCTAGCAATACTAGCATTAGATAGGGAAGGGTGGAGGGCTGTAGTTGACCAATATTAGGATTGAACGACCAATGATAACCCTAGAAAACAAATACATTTCCTCTACCCATGGCAAACGAATGCATATGAGTGAGTATCTAAGCAGAAAGGCTATGCCTTAGATAGGAATATTGTGAATTAAGTTATCCCTTTCAATTTCACAGTATTTTGTTCCAAATGACAATTTTGAAACTTTGCATCAACCTCAAGAAACCAAAAACTTTGCCAATTCAAAATACATATGTACACCACCTGAGGAAGTAGTATCAAGAATTATTGTAAGAAGAAAGTATTGCATGTTAAATTTTAATAAATAAAATCACGAAATATATAAAATTTTAATATATTTATTTGAACTTTATCTTATAAGCAGCTAAGTTAGCAAAGTATCACGACCAGTATTTCACTATCCAAAATTTTAGTTATGTTTTTTTCACTGATTTTTGTACCATTACTAGGCACTAGGGTGACCAACTATTTTTGAAGAAAATAAGGGAGATTTCTATATTCTTGACCAAAAATAAGGGAGATTTAGAACACAGCAAAATTTCACAAAAAAAAGAGAAAAGCAATGCAGTGTTTGTAAAAAAAATTAAAAATAACACTAATGTATACGTTAAGAAGACCGAGATATATTTTCCCACAGATTTAGCTTCAGACAATAGTTTGCCATCACTTTTTTGCAAATTCTAAAAATTCAGGGCAAGAATGCATGAAGTTCATGGCAACTTGCACTTCTGATTTGATCAGCTATGTACTGCTCCTATTCCTAACATCTGTCTACTTGTTATTCATAAGAGAAAATACTCTCTCTGTATGAGTATTACTACCTGGTATGCTCGTAACATAGCTTACCAACTTGCCTAAGTTTTCAGAAGTTATATTGCTCGATTTTAAGCTGCTGAAAACTGCCACCAATTTCTGTCTAGTGTCACCCTCTAAAGACACAGCACATGCTATTGCATCCTTACAACTAAAAAATTCTTCATACAATTCATCTTCATTCACACAATCCAGTTGGATACACTCCACAACGTGATGTATGTCATTGAATGTTAATTTCCTTTTAAGGCATAGTGGTATTAAACACTTAAAACTATCATCAAATTTGTTAAGCATGTAAGAATACAAAGAATCATAAAATTCAAGGAATTTGCTTTCACATGTAGATCTAAAATTTGAACTGAGAGTAGCTAACATTTTGTGAGTAGCACTACCGAAGTATCTATCTTTAATTCTCTGTCCAACTTTACTAATAAGTAACTGTACTGCTTCATGGGACTCCATAATACAAAGATAAGAATTCTCCAAATATTTTGCTGTTTGAGTAAAAACGTTTCCAATATTCACAAAGAAACTAATGCAAGCCTCAACAATTGTTTCTACTTCTGGATTTTCATTGTTGAAATAACGTTTCAAAACTTTTGGACAGTCTGAATCATCTATGCTTTTAAAATAGCTTTTTATAGGCTCCCAATTTTTTAAAAGCCTTTTTACGGCGGGTGTAAGAGATAACCATCTAGTTCTTACAAAACGAAGGATCTCAGGCCATTCAACATCAAGAAATTCAAAAAATGAGATTAATGTTCCTCTTCGTTTAGCAGAATAGGAAAAATGAATTCAAAAATTTAACACTAGCACTTCAATATCTACATAATCTAAACAATTACATGCACGTTTCATGTCATTATGAACATGGCACGTTCAAATGAATTTCAATCGTGTGTGCAAAATTGGAATGATTGAAACAATGATTTTACTTGACGAAAAAATATGGGAGAAATTCACCCAAAGAGACAGAAAATACAGGAGCCGGGAGATCGTGAAAAAATAGGGTCAAATACGGGAGATCCCAGGAAATAGGGGAGACTTGGTCACCCTACTAGGCACTTAACTCTGGGAGGAGCATAGATTCATATCTACTGTTAACTTTATGGATATAGTGAAGTTATTGTTTATGTCAAGCACAGATAAATGCATGGGAAATTCCATAGTTCATAGTTCATAGGATGCACAGTTCCATGAGATGCACTGTGATTCCTAGGGTTATAAAAAAATCATAATTTATGTATTTCAACAGTTAACCATTGTTAACAAGAGAGAGATAAAATGTCTTATCTTCTAATGTATGCTAAATATCAGTATATAAAAAATTAACTGTTTAGAGTGATAAAATTATTCCGGGTATGCAATACATAGTCATTGTATTAAGAAAATAAAACTGAAAGCATGGCATTGTTGATACAAATGATTAATATGTTAGATATATTTGATTCATTCATTTAAAGGTTTACTAAATGCTGTTGTAGATGTTCAAAACATTATTTCTCTCTTGGTGACTTCTCGTTCATTATATTGATTTATGTATGGCTATTCCAGGCATAATAAAATATACTTAAATTTGGCCTTAAAAATTACTGGCCATTTTTTATCATATTTTATATTTTTAAAAGTGCATCATATGGGTTTGGAAAAATAGTGGTATCATCCTATTCCACTGATTAATATTTCAGTGTTTTGATCTACCAACCTCAAGTTGTGAATGACTATTTACATACACTTGGTGCTATTGAGCAGTTGTCTCTGACACACCCTCATCCTCCAAAAAGGAGGAAGAGCTTGATGTACATACTTAAGATCAATGTGGGAACTTGTAAAATTATTAACAAAAGTGTGTAGGTGAAAAAGAACTTAATTCTAATTGTGAATCATTGGATTGAAAACCACCTTATATTTTTACATCATGATTGCACAGTTCTTTTTTTTTTGAGTCTCTAACTAACAGAAAGGTGTATGACCAAACTGGTGAATTAACCATTGCTAATAATGAATGCAATAATCACTCATCCACGTATGGAAATATTTTTTGAGATAATCTTTGTTTAATTTAAGGAATTCAATCTTTATGTTATTAATATTCCTCCATATTGTTATGGAATTCTTCTACTCCAGCAATGAATGTCTCAAGTTGTCATTTTCTTGATAAGCTCATCAGAATTAGCCAAAATTAAGTGCTTTTATTGTATATCATCAAGCTGAACAACAATTACCTAAGTTATCTAGTTTGATACCTTCAGCATACTTCTGCAATTAACAACATTGATTTTCTATTAAAGCGTATGACTATGAATCTATATCACTTACGTTGTTATAGACAATGGTGGGTACAAAATCCAAAGGATCTTGGATACTGTTTGTATCTCTCTCTGCTTGCAATTGGAGGTCGTCTCCGGCAGTAGTGGCATAACAGCGTTCCACATCCCCATAGTTCAAGCCTATATCTTGAGCACACTAAAAGGAAAAACATTTTATCAGAGAACAGACATGCCTGACAGTTGTGGATTTGTTTTGCAGGAACTAAACCTGCGGCTTAGGAATCTTTTTGGTGCAGAAATTCTATAGACATTAGGAACAACTAGGGGGATCGTGTTGGTGTGGTGGCCAGAGTACTCGCCTACCACACAGACGGCCGGGATTCAAATCCCTGCAGACTTTTTTCAGCGGAACCCGATCCCTACTTGAATGTCTAGTGGAGGGCACTTCAAGTAGAGTACTCCATTTGTCAGATGAGACATTAAGCTGTGGTCCCCTTGGCGCCATTCGTTAATGGTAGGCTAATGATGATGCTGGGTTTCTATCCACCCTTCCTCCCTTACCTATCCCCTATGGCACAAATGACCTTAACCGTCGGGCGCCTCACCAAATATCCATATTCAATCCAGGAACAACTAGCAAACACTTTACATTTCCTAATTTGTATTTGACACCAGAGCTGTAATTGGGTACCTACATAATATTTTACAGCCCTATGACACATTTTTCAGATATAATCACCAGATGAATGATGATCAAACATCAAAGAGTGATGAATTGAAACATGTAGACTGGCTGCCATATAGGTAAAAGGATGTTTTTACAAATGGAAACCCCCATTATGAGGAGCATTGAATAACATTGCTTTCTCAATGTGAAGCATGGTATTTACCCTGTTCAATCTAGTGCACAGGGGTTTGGCAATGTTGAAGGTCATGCTTATGTAGTTAAAGCATAGTGCATTAACAACACTGAGAGTGACTGTATGTAAACCACGTCATTATCAGAGAATTCCAAGAAACTGCTGGATTTGGAAGATTGGGCGTCATGAAATTCTATGCAAGAGGATGCAGCGAGCAGCCCTGTCTCAAACCACAACCAACAACTGCCCTCCCTGATTCTCTGTCAGCCACCCTCACCTGTGCCCTCTTGATCATATGTGTGTTTGAGATGAGTCTCCTGTATCACAAATCTATTCCTATTTTCCCTATTGTATTTATTAGTTGCTCTCAATTAACTCTGCCAAATGCCTTTTCAAAGTCAATCAAAGTAATACACCCTGATTTTACTCTGTGCTTCTTTCTATAAATGTTCTCACTATCTCAGTCACATCCTGAGTTGTCTTCCCCCTTCAAAACCCAAACTGGTCATTGGCTCTCCAAACGTTTATTAATTATTCTGAGGAAAACTTGTGCCTTGTGTGGGATTAAACTAGTTGGTATATAACCCTCGCATTCCATCACTCTCTTCTTTGCAATAGGAATTATGACTGTTTCAGTAAAATCCTCTGGCCCTGCTCCTTTGTAGTAGATCATAGGAATTACCAAGAAAAGATTGTCTGCCGTTATGGCCTAAATTCTTAATAACTCCAAAGGTATGCTATCTACTCCCACAGTTTTTCTTTCCTTCATCTCTTGTAATGTGCTATCTATTTTGCTGTTGAGTATCTCTGGTATCAGGTTATCCTCATCTATTGTTCTCTCATCCTCTACATCCAGGTTCACTGTTCCATTCTTGCTGTAATCTAGCTCTTCTATGTATTCCCTCCGCCTCTCCTTGATCTCTTCCTATTTGATTAATATTTTACCTGTTTGGTCATTAATCGTTGTTATAGTTTTCCCTTTCTTAGAACCTGATTTCATTTTCACTTCAGCGTAAAGTGTACAATTGCTAAAGTGAATTATAATTCCCTTTCCCTTCTGCCCAGTTCAGTGTCGATTTTTTCCATGTCAGTTTATCCTCCATTTTCCTATTCATTTCCTTTGTGACCCATTTCTCCTCTATTCTTCTCATATCCATTGTTTTCTATGCCGCACTCTTTTATTTACTATGTTTTTATACTTGCCTATTTATCCTTGATTAATTCCATTTCCTTTACCAAACCTATGCTCCTTTCCCATAGCTTGTGGTATTCCCTCTTTTCCTTCTGTTTTATTGCTTCCTTATTCTACCTCTACATTCCCCTACTCTCACAAAGTCTTTTGAATCTTTCATTACATTTCATCATTATTAAATTGAGATCTAAGTCAGTATTCGCCATCAATTGTAGTCAAAATGATTACTTCCTCTGTTCCCTAGCATTTTCAATGGTTACCTACTTGTGGGGTAATATTTCAACCCAGTGTTTGTTATTGTGAATTTATTTATTCTATGAAATCAACTGCTTTCTCACCACAGTCATTTCTTGCCCTTAACCAGTAACTTCCCACTCCATATCAATTCTCCACTTCCCTTCACTGCATTCAATTTGCCCACTACAATTAGGTTTTTCTTACATATGAATATAGTATTGGCACTAACGTTGAGGAAAATATTATCATGCATTTTTTTTCTCTTTTGAAGACATCGATTTTTTTGCCAGGGGCGTCTCCAATTTTCTCCTCTAGTTGTTCAAACATCCCATCCACCACTTCCTCTCAGGGACTACTTTTGGCCAAGTACACCTGAACCAATATGAAATTCATTGGGTAGGCTTTTATTTCTACCTCTAGTATCCTGTGACTTACCTGTCCAATGTGTTCTACCTTCATATTCACTTTCACTCAGTACCAAGCTACCCTGTGTTAATTCTCATCCCTGCTATGACTCCATCTCACCTGGGACAACCCCTAAGGGCGTGTGCCTTTCTCCTTTCCCAACCTCCAAAGCATGTTCCAAATGGTCTCCTTCCAGGAATTCTTCAATATTCTGTCCCATCCTCCAGTTGAAAATTCTAGTTAGAATTTGCAATTCATGTGCTCCGAGGCTTATTATTTTCAAGTTTTTGCATCTCGCAGCTCTCTTCTTTGGCATAGGAATGATTAAATTCATTTTTCAGTCTGTAGTCATTTGTCCACTGGAATAAATTTCACTTACAAATCTGATTTAGAATGCTTACTGCAAGGGAATTAAGTCCACTCTCAAGTACATTTCTTTCTCTCAGATTCTTTACTGCAGCATTACCTTGTGATATTAATATGAAGTATCCTTTTTCTTCACCTATAGTGTCTTCATCCTCAAGTATCCTGCTCTTTGGTGCCTTTCTATTGTGAGGTTTCCTCAAGTTCTTCTTGTATCTCTTCACTTAGTCCTATTTTTCAATGAGAAATTCATTTTCTTCTCCTTCTGAATGATAATACCTGTGATAGGATGTTCTTCAAAGTAGTTGCTTCCAGTTCTAAAGGCAGCTTCAACTATTCCTTGGAACTAATTGCCTTGCACCTCTTGACAGAAGTCTTTCATTATTCTTCTCTAGCCTTTTTTGCTTTATGGCTGATCGAATTTCCTATTATTTTATATATATTCTGCCTTTTGTCTGTTTTCAAGTTTTTGTGCTTTCTTTTTTCATCTATTAGGCCCAAGAGGTCCTGTTTAGCCAATGGCTTTTGATTCTCTTCCCTACTTTCTCTTGAGTAGAATTAATGATTCCTCTCTTTATCTCTTGCTATTTTTTTATTGTTCCTGAATCATATCCATCCATCACAGTTTAGTCACAGGGTTTGTAGCTTTTTTGAGTCGTCTTACCCAAGGATGAAATCCTACACACTCTGGGCACCACCACTTAAGTCCTTGTGAGCTTATTCATCCAGTAAACTCACTTATTTCACTGCTAATGCCTATATATAATGGTTGAACCACCATCCACCAACCAACCCAATGGATACACTTGGTCTAGCAGTGAGCTATCCCTGAGATGTTGAGTATATTTCCTGATTATGTTCAGTGTGTCTGTATAAAATTTGTTTTTGAAAGAAATTTATTTGATTCAATGATTTATGTATCAGAAATGGAATGAATCTATATTTTTTGTAATAATGCATCATTCACTCAATTTTATTTAAACTTTAAAAATTCTGCTCTGGATGGTCCAATTTCTGGAGCATAACCCAATGAACTTTTTTAAGAAATGTTGCTCTCCATGAGGTTCATCGCCAATGTATATCAAAGAACTATTTAATTAACAATCCCTAGTTGACTTGAAAAGAATGGAAAATGAATCGCCTGGCTTACAAGTTCAAAATTGGCTTTAAGTTTCAGAGCACTAAGCTCATTTTTGCATTGCTACACAATGATTCTTATGGCAATAGTATTAGAAGCTATAAGCATAAGCAGGAAGAACTTACAATCATAGTTTTGAGGCTATATATGCATTCATTAAAAAAAAATGCAAATTCTAAATATATATTTTCTTGGTGACGTTATATTTTGTTGATCAATAGAAAAATAAGTTACCAGACCTTTGTCTAATAATAAATATATTTTAAAATAAAGTATATCTTTAAATTCAGAATGCGAGCTGAATGCTTAAAGAAGCTTAGAGAATATTTCATGAGGAGTTTGGGATCCATAATTATTTAGCAAATCTAAATTAAATTCATAAATTCATTCATAAATAAGTTCTAATATGTTTCAAAAATAATACCAGTGATGTACACTTTATCCCTCTATGAACCTTTTCTGTACACTTACTGTACATTTGGCAAACTTTTTATTTTAGCTGGTGATTCTCCGCACTATCTCCCTCTTATACTCATTAAGTCTTTTACTTTCTCTTATGCCATCTAAAATCCAAAAAATATGCCTATGTCTCGTTCTTCACAGTCATCTAAATGCTCTTGAATTTTACCTCTCATTCATGGAAGGGAGCAACCTTTTCCCAAAGATCGTTCTGCAGTAGAAAGTTTTGTCTACTTATATCTTTTTTCAGCTAATAAGTAGCATAATTGTCAGAAGTTTGATAGAATGTGAACTTTGTCCATGAATATACATTACACAAAATACTGCTCACATCAAGAGATAACTCCTATTTTAATGATTATTGGTTTATATTCAAATTACTTTAGGTGTTAGCTTACGTTACCTTTGGACCAAGAACTGTTGGGTCAGGTGCTTTCATAACACAATTGACAAATTGCTCCTGTTTGTCCTGATCATCAATAAGAGATAGGGCGCAAGACTGCATCCTGTTTCCAAGACATTCTGTTGGTCCATGTTGACACTGAAATGTGACTGCCCCATCTGACGAGACCGTGCTCTGTTAGGGACAAGAGGAAAATTAGTATTAGATGTTGTATTTCCGTTTAGAAAGAGAAAACTTTCTAAACTTTTACTCTACACGATGGCTTAGTTTTCTTCTGTGGATTATTTTATTTGAGAATTGTAATCACATTTCCTTGGTAAATTTTGGTTGAGTACTAGTCAATTCTGCATACTTATTTAAAGAATTATTGCAGTCTATTTAAATACAAAAATAATTTAATTATTACTTCTGAGAAATCTTATTTATGTTCCCAAAGTAACCATTTTGAGAATTGCCCTTAGCAAAAGGTTTCCTGTTCTCAATCTGGAACCACAGACCTTCAGCTTCCTGGGCTGATATTATAAGTTTAAGAAATAGGCACCATTAATTAATTTCATCAATGTTAAAATATAGGTTAAAAGGTTGCCTCTTTTGTCCTGATATTTTGCTTTATTTTTTAGGAAAGAAGCTTTTTTACTATCAGCAAATAATTAGTTTTTATGATTGTATTCATAGTTTAAAAGAAAATATTCAGCTGGGAGAATACTTACGCTGGCCTTTCCAAATGGGATAAATTTGATGTTTGCATATGCGCTAAAACTATCCCATACTGGGTGAAGTTGGTTGGCAATGAAAGCTTTGCTGTCTGGACAGAGAGACTCGTAGTACACTGCCACATCGACCTGGAATGAGAAGGATTCAGTGAATTGGGAATGATAAAGTACTTTTATGTTCAAGGTAAAGATGAATAGAATTTTTATTTATGAGGAAGTTAAAAAAACATGAATAAATTAGCAGACTTAATACTCTTGAATCATTTGGAATCATTGAGAACTATTCTTTTCCTCTTGAAATTATGAAGGATGTTCTTGTAGTTCACAAACCAAATATCTGTGTAGGTGTTAGTAATCTTCCCACAAATAAGAGGATTAACTAAATTATTAAAACTTTCACAGTCCATATATGTCAAACACTGCTGTTTTTTGGGTAATCCACATCAGTAATTTGCCTAGCCAAAGTTTCTTCTCCTTCGCTGGAGACCTCATCATTGGTTGGTCACTCAGCCCTGATGAGGTCTGCGGCAAAGGAGAAGAAATGTTGGCTTGGCAAATTCCTGACGTGGATTACCCAAAAAACGACAGTGCTTGATCAGAGGATTTGTTGTTACTTTCATAGTTACAACAAACAACTCAGGGTAGACGAGGAGTATTGAGATGACGGATGTACCCACGCTTCAACCAGAATTGGTCCGAATTGACCCTCCATGGGTCCAGTGGTCCCTGATTTGATGACGTACTCCGGCAGACCGCACGGTGTCTACCCGTTAGTCGGGGGATTTTCCTAATTTTTTGGGCAGCGGCTCCTCCGGTTTTCATAAGAGGTGCAGTAAGTCTTTGCAAAAGCGAGACTGACAGGGACTTGTCTAATGTTGTTGGGGTTACCCAACAGATACGAGAACTGCAGGGAGGCGGTGGCCCATTGACATCCTTTTCACGTCAATCCACCTCATGGTGTCGGCCTCGCGGGGGTTGTGGCTCACTAACTTTCCCTTCCCTTCCCTTTTCCTTTTCCCACTAGGGTATAAGTGAAGGCTTGCAGACCTGGTGGGGGTTTTTTAGACCCCGCGGGGAGACCCGAAACACCTGTCATAGTAACTGCTTTTTGCCTCTCCCCTTCAAGAATTTGCCCAATGTCCCCTTTGTATGCAGAAATAGAAGTGGGAGGGCAGGTCATTAAGTATGTTTGATTGTTGTATGTTAGATGAGTTAGTGCTCGTTAAAGTTGTTTTTAGATATGTTTGAATGATGAATTAAAGCTGAAGTATAACAATTTAATGTTCTCAGACAGAGAAAGTAAGGTGTAAGCTCAATTACCTTCCTTCCTAGGTAATACCTAAGAAAAATTTTGAATTGAGGAAGGGATTATGGATTGCTTTAGAAAACGAAGCATTCTATTACAGGAGAGAAATGGTATGCCAGAATGCAAAGATAAGATAAGTTAGGAGTCTGAAATGGAGTGTATATTCAGGTGGTACGGAGAACAGGACACCGAGGAAAGAGGATGAGAGGAGACTGAAGGGGTTTGAAATGTGGGCACAGATGTGAAGTGAGAAAACACCTTAGACACATAAGAAGACTACTCAAGATCACTCAATAATAAAGAATGTTCTTTGCATGATGGCTGAATAGAAAAAGCTGATGAAAGAGAGTAGGAAGAGGGTGAATAGATGACTGGAACAAATAATGGGGGTGAAGGGATGCGGAAGACAATAATAGAGGGGAGGATGTTGAGTGGAATGCAAGAAGGAAGATGTAAGGGGGTTTTGGGTGGTGAAATAGTGACTGGTGTATTATGGGATTGTATTGAGCGGAGCTCAGTTTTTACTGTGGTTGCTTATTGTGCATGGAATGAGCAAGATTTTGCACCTGTCTGTTCAGCAATGTATCCTTCCTATTTTATCACTTCTGTCAGACCTAGAGATGTAGTGAGGCATCATGATAATATTCTCTATGTCACTCTGAAACACACTAGTTCTGAAATTCTCAAGCAAGCTAAGCCTAGTGTGTAGTCTCAGAGTCCCTAGGGGCTCCCACCTTAATTTTTGAAAAGTTGTGAGACACTCTGTGTTCGCTCTTAGCAGTTTTTAACGAAGTGTACGGCTTTACTTTGTATTTCATTAATTTTTTTGGCTAAATCTTTATGACCAGGCTCGCCAATACTCGTATTTGAGGTGTGGCCCAATCAGAGCGAAGTAGCATCTCTCTTTTACTTTTTCATCTGTGGACCTTCCTATTATACACTTAACAAAGCATAAATTTCTAAATACTGTGCCACTTATGTTTTGTGTGCGTGTTCTCTCATCTCTAATTAAAATAGAATGGCCATTAAATCCATCCTTCGTAAGCCATTCCATTGCCTCTGACCTTAGGTGAACATGTTTTTCAAAGGGCTATCATCAGTGGTCAACCCAAAGACTAGTTCGCCATGTTACTTTACTCCACTTCCCAATCAGCTTATCATTTCATGCTTACAAAAGTCTTCCCTTCATGTCCTTCATAATTTGTGTTGATGTATTTTTAAAATTATTCTTACTCAGAAATTCTTTCCAATTGTTTCTCTCTCCAGTACAATTGTCAATAGAATTGTGTCACAAATCGTTCCTGTTTGTCTCTTGTTCTTGTCAGAGTTTTCATTATGCATATTTTCTCTGCAAGTCTTCATGGAACTTCTATATGGTTGATTCTGCAATACGAATGAGGTGTTGCACTTCATTCCTATTGCTTCTTATCTGTGTTGATGGCTGAGTTCCAATCCACATTAAACATCAAACTCTTTCTTTTAATAGATGAAGCTATTTTTATGTGCTGGTCTTTATATTTATCTTCTTAAGATAAGTTTCTGGGTTAGGAAGCCTTTCTCGTCCCCTTGTTATCCAGGAAAGAAAATTGACCTCATTGTGCAGTTATTTCATAGTCTGTTCTATTGTCTTGATGGTAATTCTCTAAGGATTATTGCTTAGGCGTCACATCTCTTGGGTCATTTCTTATTAGGGATACAGGTGATTACATTCTTTAAAGTTCATTGGTGTTTGCGCTTTTGAATTAATATCAGATAATTGGTAGTTTCTGGCATAACTTCATTGAATCAGTTCATATTGAAGTGAGAAATGATAACTATTTGATTCTGCAGTATTTTATTCAGTTACAACTCTGGTTTTGATGTTCAATATCATCTTCTGGCAAACTCTTACTGATATTCTTCTACCTGTATCTCACTCAGGTTCAGGGTGGGAAGGTGGTAACCTTTTAGTTATGTATGTCCTATCTACCCTTCCTTCCTTTCAAATCTTCTGGCCTCAAACCTGAGGGCAATGTAAACGGAATGAGGAATGTCTGTGAAAGTCTTTACCTGAAGATGACTTTGAAAGTGAAACCTGAGTCGAACATATATGAATAAAATACCTTGGAATCACTGAGTAATGATTTTTCAATTCAGCGTTATGTTAATTGATACAGCTAATCCAAAGTTTTCTCCTGTGCATACCTTGGCAGCTACTAGGGAATTTGACTAATCCCTGACACATCTCCCCTGAGGTGGATTTAGGCCTTCGTTTTTGGGGAAGGCAGAATCCTTCAATCTCGTTGATCCTTTTTATTTTCAATAAGAATTTCATTTTTTTTCTCACTGTCACCTCACTATTTTTATGTCCATATGTGTCCATAAAAATACGGGATTGACCGGAAGAGGGTGGTAGTCAAACGTACGACTATTTTTGTAAACTTTTTCCAAGCAGTCACCCGTGAATACATATTAGTCCTTGGCCCGCCGATGATGGTTTGAGGTCTTTCTGGTCACATTAACTCCTGGCTGATTCGATCCATTTTCACTCTTTACTTATAAACTCGTTCCTTGATGTGGGGAAATAAATCGCAATCATTTTGGTCGATGTGAAATCGAACTCTATGCTTAGTGATGTGCTGTCGTGGCTATTGTTGATGTAAAAGTGTTTGTATGGATTGGATACACTTCGAGTTTTGTTAGACGGCGATTAATTCAATGTCATCGACTCGTTCCCTTAAAAACCTTCGGCCATACTTCCTCCAATTCCTGAAAAGTTGTTCCCCGTCGCAAATATTCGTTGACGAAGGGGAGGTCATGGCCCTTTTTTGCGAAAGTATGGAGACAATACGACTTGAACGGCTTCGAAAGAACGGCAATCGCGATCAGTGTAAACTCGGCGGCAGTTAATGGGACCATGGTACGATTTATTTTGATAGTTCCCCGTCACAGATGCGCTATTTTATAAAAATTACCATAACTCATGATGACCACAGCGCCCGTTCAACTTTGTTATATTGTATCTAAGGGCGCCAAATTTCGTCATTGCCGGGTTGAAGCGCAAGTGCTTTGACGTATATACATCAATGAGGTGGTACCCGGAAAATAAATAGATCCCGGTTGTATTGTTAAAAAAATTGAATTAAGTTTAGGAATTGCTCAAAAAATAATCTCTGTATTTGAAAGAAACTGAAGTAGTAAAGTAAGTATAATGTGCATAATTGAGTGACCTATGTCGGGAAACTTAAAATATGATGGGAATCCGTCCAAACGTGGAGAAATTTTCAAGTTTCAAAATTTTCAAAAGAGAAAAAAAATAAGGAATAAAATATAAAGGCTTTTTAAAAACATGTGCAGGGGGTCCGAGCTTACTACTAACTTGGGTTTTGGGCTGTCTGAATTCATTTGTGGATTCGATAACCGATGTAAAGTATTGGAGATTGACTCACGGGCCCTAGGGATAAGTTAAAATTCTCTTTTATTCCCTTGTTCAATTCGATATCTAAGCAGAAATAGAGTTAAGTTTCCGTTAACAGGGTGTTCGGCGACCTGGAAAACCGGGAATACTCAGGGAAATTTTAAGTCCTGGAAAACTCAGGGAATTTTTGTATTTTTCTTAAAAACCCTGGAAATGGCATGGCGGCCAATTTACTTCAGGGCAAAGAGCCCTTGCCACCCTTCTGGTTGGCTCAGCGCAGCGCTGGGCTCACCGTTCATGTTACTCTACTCGAAGCTGTGCGCCCGCTCGCCGCCTATTTTGCCATTCCATGCGCAGTCCTACCCAGCCCAATTCGATTTATCTGATTTCTCCTTACCGGACGAGTCACGTGGTAGTTATATGTTCCGACTTGCTTGGGCCGCTCGACGAATGTATTTTGCTCGAAAGAATTCGGAGCGATCGCGACAGCAGCGCCGACTTAGCTCAAGTAGCTACCGGAGCAGTGTGGAATGAGGAAGTAGACCCGTGGAGTTTCTTATTTCGTGAGCTACCAACCCGAAATTCTGGAAGCGTTTCTACACTAGCTGGTGATAGTGAAAGTGACGGAACAGAAGATGATATTAAAAGTATTCATCAAATTTTCCGCAATTGGAGTGATTCATTTGAATTAGTAATAAAAAAAATTGCAGTCATACCGCCTGAACAAGAGCTTCGTAGCGGATCTTATTGCCAGCCTGGTTGAATTATTCTTCAGCCGGTTTGATCATCTACACTGGAATTGAGAACTATGTTTTCTATTTTTTTTACTATTGATTAGTGGAATATGGAAGTGAAAAAAACATTCGATTTTTTATCTTTCCATGTTCTTTTTCGTTTACCGGTCTCTTTTGTATGGCATACGTACGTTTATTAAGAAAATTACTCCCCGAGTATTTCTCAGCAATTTTCATTACTTTACTCAAGGATTTGAAGTATTTGTTGTTGTTGACCCATTCAAATCTTTCGTTGGACAAATCAGTTGACTCTAATGGAATAACTCCATAATAAACACTGGTCCCCTCAAATGACCCTTTTTCAGCAATAAGGCTGGCTATGTATTTAATTTAGAACGTCTGATTATAATCCTTTATTATCATAGCTCATATAAGCCTTATTTTCTTGTTGCATTTTTTGTTTTTAAAGTGTTACCTTGATAAAACCTAAATTCGGGGTCTGGTGGCCCCTAATGGACGCGCTATGCTGATTGTGAGTTACGGCGATGCTTCGCCTAATCTCGGGGAAGGAGTATCTGGAGAGATAGTTTGGAGGGAAGCAATATCTTTCGCTTTGAGGGCTAGCGTGCTAGTTAGGGGAGGCGAGTAATACCCTTATCATTGAGGGCTCGAGTTGGAGCAATAGCCATTGCCTTGAGGGCCAGAGAGACATTTTTGGAGGATAAGGTTTTGGTAGAGAGGATTGGGGCAAGTGCGACTTGGGTGGAGTCGTGGCCAGACGGCCGTTTTGTAATGTGGTGTGCAGTGACTTTCATTAAAGTTTTATTTTCAATTGTGAGTGTGCTCATGTATTTTAATCGCTGTCACGGGACTGCGAAGGACGAGTCGTCTATTGGGCTTAACATAACCAAACACCAACTTTTCTCTTTAAATGTTTAATCTCCATGGATTGCAAAATTAGTAATCTGTTTTAGGAATTCTTATGCTAAGCATAGTGAAGCCGTAGCGGAAAAAAGAAGCAAACAAGGCTATAGAGGAAACGAAAAAGAAAAAGAAAGAGGTACTGCTAAAGGTTCAAAAATTCGTAACAAAAAAAACTAAACTACTGGAAAATGCAGAGAAAGTTGCCGCAGGAATTCATGCGGAAGTTCATTCATTGAAAAGACTATATTAAGTACATTGAATATACTTGTTTGACAGACTGACAAAAATTGTTTCAAAAGTATATTTTCTTGGAGTATCTGCCCTACTTGTGGGCCTAAACCAATTCTTTGTGTTATTTTACTTCATAAATTCAAGTACATATCATCCATCCCATTATCGTCTTCATCCTTTCACCATTTCACCAAAGCATATTGTTATTTGTGTTTGACTAAGGCGTCAAATATAATGTAAGAATTGTGTTCTTTTCATCTAGAAATAGTAACGTGTTGTGTGAATGAGATTCGGTGTTATAACGGATTTTATTTCTGCCCTACAGCCGGTACGAGGGGATTTCCTTCTGGCAATGCGCCATATAACTTGACTCCACCCAGCCCCAGTTGTAATGCTAGGGACCGAGTAATTTACGCTGTAGAGGACCCCTCGCAAAGACCTCGCTTTGGAGGTCTCCGTAATCTAAAAGGTGACGCAGGTTTGCCACGCGTGTCCTACTCAGGAGGGAGTGCGTGGCTGTTTTTTTATGTACCTACACGTTCTCTCGCCCAAAATCCGGGTGGCCAGGACCATTACAGTATGCTGATTTGATAGGAATTTAAATCAAAATTCGTCAGAAACAAAGTGGAATAAGACTCTGGAAAAACCAAATATTTACCTAGAAAACTCAGGGAACAAATATATCGAGATTCGCCGGACACCCTGGTTAATTTAAATACGGCATGCCCTATTCAGCACAGCGTCAATGTTATCGCGCTTTATTGCGAACTTGGCCTTTTAAATGTTACCAATAATCACCATTAGCATATTTCTATCGACATGAAATTTTGTCATTAAAATATATTACCACACGACCAAATTGTGTGCGCACTAAAAGGTTTCATTCGCAATTACACTGAAATAGCTTCTGCGCCTGAATACCGCCACACACGCACTTTTGACGACTCGTAGTGTACAGACCTGTCAGATGCAAATATATTAATCAGTTGGTAAATTGCAATCTCTGCTCATCCACACATTTATCAAAATTCATCCAATGTTCAAATAATTGCTAAAAGAAGTCACGGAACGCTAACTCATTCTATTTTAGTTGACAATTTAAATAAAACAGCTTATCGTTCATCTACATCTACATACTACCATGCGAGCCGCCGTATTGGCGTGTGGCAGGGGGTCTTAGCACACCAGCCATGTAACGATGTAAGGGATAAGCTTTTATCTCCTTTTTTCATAGGCTTTTATCTCCACCCACCTCGCGAGTTGCGGCTGCATCCGTAATAATGAGCAAGATATCTAAATTTAAGTCTCTAAAATAACTTTCTTTAATAGCTAACATCCAGCGCCATCAATACAGGGCACATGATTCACGCTATCCAGTGCTTGAGCACTTCAATCCCCGATTGGCCCGCTGCATGTAAGTGAAAGGTAATCCATTCGGTGTCAACCGGGTATGGAACGAGTATCTAGAGTATTTTGAAAAGAATGCAAAAAGATAGGAGTTTTCTCCTGAACTTGTTTCTCGCCCTGGCTTGAAAAACCGGAAATATTACGTAAACCACTTATGGCTGAATTAAAAACCGTGGAGGTCTATTACGCCGGGTTGTTTTCGTCACCGAATGCTGATCACGTGACGGAAAGTAATGACGAATGCACTGTCGCCAACGGCCGCGGAATTCAGACTGTGACGCACGGACCGACCAGTACTAGGGTCGTGGGTTCGAATGCCGTCTGGGATATGAATATTGTGTTAGTAATTAGACCCAGGTCTTCGGTTAGACGGAGCGAGAACGAAGAACGGAAATGGGATACCAAAAACCCAAGTCTAATACCTCTGGCTGTTGTGGCTTAGTTATATTTTCGAGTGAAAAGTATTACATATTCAACTCTACTGTTATTTTCATAAATCATCTGAGGAAATAGAAAAATTAATCGACTATTTTTTTATTCATTCATTAAGAGGATCACATGTGATCAATATTTTAAAATTTCAGCTGTCGTAAGGAATATGAAGTGAATGTATCAGTAGAAATTATGATAAATATTTTTAATGACTCAAATTCTCAATAACTAACAAAATATATGTGTATGTTTCTTGGACTTTGACCTAACATATTTCACGCCGTGCGATGAAAATTCCTTCGGAACAGATTTTTAGTGATTTTATGAAAGTATTTCAGCAGTTAATTACTTAATTTTTCATAGTAATTGAGAAAACATATAGGTACAGTTACAATTCTGGTACTATGTGTGCGTCATAATTTCCTTATTTTGTAATAGTGTCTCTCTCTGAAGCGCATAGCCGTACCGTATCCCGTGAAAACGGCTTCAGTTTCTTGTTGACAGTGCTATAGGTGGCTGATATAATGGTGTAAATTAACAGATGAATTTTTTTTTCATTCCGTGATCGAATTCTTAGAATCATTAAGCTTACAATTAGTGCTGCCTCACTCAAACTACCTGATTTAGCAGATCACCTGTTGTGAAAAAGAATGATTCTGCTCGTCTTTCGCGAATCAGTTCCTGAGAATGCGATTCCGTCCAGCGACGTCTATGCGAGGCATGAGATCAGTTCGGCAACTGCGACAGACTGCGGAATCTCGGCTTCATGATCGGTGAGGAGTTCTCCCCTCCTGTCATCTTCGTCCCCTTGAACGTCAATTGATCAATCGCGGATTGACTGTCTGACGAGTGGCCGTCAAATAGAACAAGGGAGTTTTCATTTCTCAACGTATGGTGGGAGAGTCTGCGGTCGTCAGATGGGACCAGTGAATAAAATATTCACGACTCGGAGCGCATCCAAGCCTTCAATTGTCTGCCTCTCCACCGGAGACAAGGTGGCTGACGAAACAAGGATACTTTTGGTCATGGAGAATAGAGAAACTATTTGTTTCTGTATTCCCCTTGCTCCTTGCCTAGAAGTTAGTACTAATCCACACCATTTGTATTCGCACGCCAACAACTTGTTTCTTAAAGGAAGTTGGTGGTTTCCGGCGATACTTTATGAAATTTTCTAAGCATTTTGAATGAATAGGGTAAACTTTGTTTTTCCACAATGAATTTTAATGGCTTACGACCATGGTTTCATCGATTAACGTCATCATCAGGTCCTGATGAAAGCATGGTCGTAAGCCATTAAAATTCATTGTGGAAAAACAAAGTTTACCCCATTCATTAAAAAAAAAAACTTGTTTCTTGCCAAATTTCTACAACTTATAGCGCCAAAACTTCCCAAGCAACCCATAAATAAAATATTTTATCGCCTTAGATCTTTTAAAAAGATATTTTTTAACACAATGCATGATGCGGCCTTAGTTTCATACCCATTCACACTTAAAATATTAGAGTATCCTGTCGTGAAGGTGGAAATAAATAGTATTTTTCTTTGACTGAATTTAGCAAATTATCATATTTTATTGCCACAATTCTTTTTTATAATATTGGGAAATAGTTTCATCAATTACTCTGTCGTATTGTGTATATTTTATGACTCTATAGCATAATAACGGTTGTTAACTCACCATCCCGTTATTTTTACAAATATTACTCTATATTTTTTCTAGCGAAATGAACAACTCATGCGAAAAAAGTATGAATTTGTTTTTCCAAGAATATTGGACTCGCTTGTCTTTCTCCTTTCGTTTTATATTCTTTCTTTATGGGATACCTCCATTAAACAATGTGCTCAATTCTGGGTTTAAAAAAATGGTATGATTAGGAGGTACACGACAGAATTTTGGGTAATCATCGATGAACAAACATTTGAGATGGTGTAAAATTGTGAATTCATTTTTATAATATCTTGAATTAATTGGTTCATCAGTTGAGACGGAATGTTACTGGATTAATTAATTACCTTAAAATACAGAAAAAGGCGTCAATGCACATTCCCGTTCATTCTCCAGTTCTTCCCCTATCATAAACTGAATACTACTGAATAATTAATCTTTTTAAAATGCAAATCTGACTCTTAATGCAATGAAGGCTAATCAATCCCTTCTCCTTGGCAGTCCCATTCACGGAATGCTGTTTTCTTCCGAGCATGGGCAAGGGGAAAATCGGAATATGTTCCAATAGCACCGTAGCATGAGACTACAATAGTGCTCAATGATCCCAATGATTTTTTACAGTCTGTAGGGCACAACGCCAATGAAAAAGAAGAGGAATGACCTACTATTTTCCGCTCAATGGAACGGCGGGAAATCTCCCGAGTACATATTTACTCGATGTAGGGGAAAGAAAGTGCCAAGAGCAATTTTCGACGCTGTTTGAGGAAAATAAGAAAAAACTGCAACAAGCAAAATTCACGAAAGAAAAACCTTTACTAACACCAATTAAATGAGATTATGCCATGACTCCAATATTTTAGCGTCGATTAATTGCATCAAAGAACCAAGTCAGGCGCTTTCATTTTTTTTCTAAGTGTGACAACTTTACATAGTTCATTAATCTTTTAAAGAGCAAAAAAGTAAATATTTAACGGAGTAAAATAGTTTTGTATGCGAGGAAATCCATCGCATATTAACAGAATAACTTTCGCCAAAGTTGGAGAATGGAATCATTTTTTAAAGGTGACTTTCTATGCCAAGGATACTTTTGAAAGCTCTTCTGAAAGTGACATGAATGATTGGGAGAAAATACTCTCTTGTTAATCGAAGAGATGGCTGTGACCGTCATAGCAGGTTAATGATTTTCTCTCAGACATTTCAGCCAGGGTGTTGGGGGAGATTTTTTGTTAGTGAGTATTAACTTGTGGTGAATATTTATGGATATTATTTTTGTTGAAGAACGAAGCACTCAATAAGTATGATGGCGCCAAATGACAATCTGTGCGTTTTAACATCACTTTCAGCCATACAATCCCAAATTAATTCATGGGTAAAAGTGACGCTTAATTTCCTCGACACAAATTTCCATTTTCGCCAATGGCCCTTCTCGATTTCTCTTTGCAGTCTACTCTTCTGATGTAGAAGAAATTTAGGAATGTAAAAAGATATTGGCTCGATGGTAGCGCGCACTTAATCCTACTGCAGTGCATGACTTGTTTTTTTACCATTAGTAAACTACTCTGGCACATGTGAAAGAATTATTAATTGCTCAACGCCCTCAACTTGCTTGGGGCATGCATGGAGAACTGCTTGTTAAGAGCTTAAAACATCGCCGTTACAAAACACACGTGGGGCAGTAGGGGACGACTTTCTCTCGCGAGCGACGTATGCAGTGACCCCATGTGGTGTCCTCGCCCGCCTTCTGTTGATTATTCGGCCAGTTTAGACCGGTTAACAATCGGCCTCGCAAGCATACCGCTAACCTTAATACGCTCTTGATTGTGTCCGTAAATAAGGCATCGCATCCATTGCCAAGGTAGTTTTCGCTACCGAGGGACCAGTCCTTATTTGGCCAACACCAATAGTGTACCGCTATACCAATAAAGTCGCTGTTCTGCCCTCAAACCATTATTATTCATTGAATAATAAATTCACCCTTATTCAAGGGCTATTTTTTCGTATTTTTATTCATGAATACCCATCACGCGTTCCCTATCGGGATAGGCTAAGTTAAACTATTTACTCGTTGCCGTTGGCCCTGGAAAACTGGTTCCTTGCTATAATATTCTCCATAATGCTCTATCCTCACAGACCGCTTTCGCTTATCTTACATTGGCCCTGGAAAACTGGTTCCTTGCTATAATATTCTCCATAATGCTCTATCCTCACAGACCGCTTTCGCTTATCTTACAGTCATACATTACACATACTCTCCTGTTTCATACGCACTCTCCTGTTTTGAAGACTAGTTATATACTTCTTACACCTCTTAATATAACATGCTCTTCTACCTCATCAACCGACGATTTTCCCGGTCTACTTCATCCTCTTATACCGTTCACTATGCTCTCATATCAAGGTTTAGCTATTCGACTCTCTTCTACTCAATCGACATGGCAATGCCCACGAAGCGCACTCCTGACGTATGTCCATTGCGTGAGCATATAACTCACATTCTTTCAGCATCTAATTATTTAAAACCTATACATCCAAATTTTCATGCGAACACCTCTCAGGTAACTCATTCCCTCTCATTTACTCTACTCTTATGCTTATGTTGAATTATTTCTACATCTACATAATACCCTGCGAGTCGCCGCATGGGCGCCCATGCGGCGCGTGTGCAAATTGGGACCCAATGACATGCGTTTCCTACCGTTGAATTGCCCGAATTGTGCCACGCATGGGGAAATCAGAAGCTGTACCATGGGAGCGAACAATAAATTTTAATATATCCATCAAGTAACTTAATCTTTTAAAAGGCGTGGTGTTGAAAAGATCGTCAAAATGGGTGAAGACTGCTGAAGTGTTGTGATTCTTCTTGAAGATATAATAGTAGCTGGTTACAGCAAGGGAATTGAATGAGGATGTCTCACTCGGCGATTAGGACAGAAAAAAAATGGAAGAAAAACTCCTTTCGATTCCAATCTATGAAATCTCTTATTTGAGCGACCTTTTATCCATCTGCAGATGACCAAATTTGTCAAGACGAGGCTTGTGCTCCGAGGGCAGTATGAAATGAAAATGAATTTTTATTTCACTCCTCCTAGGTGATGAATGAATACCGTTTGATGAACCCTGGTAGGTTATACCGGGGTTCATCAGGTAGTACGATATAAGAGTATGTTTCCTTGTACCGAAATCATCTATTGAAGTTTACGACACAATACGGCGGGCGATTTTGAGGAATTGAAACGGAAGGTGTGGACGAAATAACTTGAAATTTAATGGGTGTGTTAGACTAAGTCGGGGATAAAGAAAATTGCGCAACGAGGAGTGGTCGGTGAAAAACGATAAAGATATGGGGACGTAAAGGGTGTGCAAGTGAGGACGTTAATTGGATGGAGGGGAGGGAGATTATACTTTTGGTGGAATGAAGGTAGGAATGAGTTTTGCTGATCCAAAGATTGGAGTTGCGAAATAAAATGAGTATTTATGGGTAAAACGAATCTTTAGTTAGTAATCAATTGGTAATGTACCAACAGACTGGTAAATTCTATGGACAGCTCGTAGATCAGCTACCCAATTGAGGGCTGCTCTATGATATTTTCCAGCGATATCCGCTTTTCTAGTTTCTCTGAATTCTCCATAATTTTTGCCGTCCTTTGTGCCTTTTAAGTGTCCCATATCTCGTCTCCCTCACCTGCTTTACGCTCTCATACCTCTCACCCTGATTCTCAGTGGCAGGTGGAATTTTCACCAAATTCACTCCCTAGAGTAAAACATTTGTAGGATATAGTGTGTTATAATATGTCTGTGGACATCCATGGTCCTCTACTCATCTTTGGGGTAGCTTTCAGGATAGAATGTGGATGTACCCCTTCAACATTCAGTTTCCTCGAAATACGTCGTCATGTTAGTAAATATATAGGTGATAATTGAGAACTCCAGACGCGAAGGGATGTCGGGTCCGATGTCTGTTTACGCTGGGAAAGTTGAATATGAAATGCGAGTATATGGTGGATTAATTATTCTTTGATTTTAAGGTTAATGCCCTATTATTTCTTATGCATTTAATGCCGCTTTAAAAATAGGAATATTTGTGGCCTTCCAATAAATTTTAATAATCGTTATACTTACCACTACGTTTTCTTTTTTCTTTAGAGGTCCTTCTATTCTATAATAGCTCGAATCCGATGAACGCACCTACCTAAACCGTCGAAAAATGTTAATGATGTCCAAGTTTTTTTGCGAAAAACATTAGCATTTTTTTGGGAAGTTTACTAATGGTTCAAGCTTCCTGCCCATGGTCCTAAAAACCTCAGGCCGGCCATATATTTTTGAGCTCTAGTCCTGCATTTGGCCAAACACCAGTAGGTATGTCTTGGCTCCGAGCGTACTTAGAAACTTGGTGCTCAGAGCCCATGGAGCTTTTTGGAGCATTGGCTCCGATATCCCGTTGCGTAATTTGTAATGGCTCCTCTCTTCGGTGGGTTAAGTGAGCGTGGTGGACCCGATGCACCAGAAGTCACATCGACCACAGCTTCAAGACGACATTCAAGGCAAAGGTGCAAATCCTATGTTAACTCTCTGTTGAATACTCGTGGAAATACTGGAATATGATTAGACCTATTCATCAGTCTATAACGCTCACTTCCCCTATTCCATTTTTAGTTTCTAGTGATTATTCTCGGGGAAAAAGGGTGGCCGTGAATTCGGGGACTTGGGAATATGGGCACGGGATAAGAAGATGGTGTGGGAGTGGATGGCGAAGAAGAAACTGGCAGGTTAGGGTCGTTGGAGGCATGCCTTGAAAATATATTAGAGCAATCCGAAAAAGTCCTGCGAAAGTGGAATTAGGAGGAATTTGTACTTTTAAATCGAAGCTAAATGGATATATCTTCATTTAAATAAGGAATAGGCGACGGCATTGAGCAGGAAATGAAAAGAGCATTGTGCATGTTTATAATTTTTTGTTTGTACACTTTAATTGTGTTAATTCCCCCCGATTTTTTAAGCATTTCCGTCGTTGTTGCTTCCATATGGTTCCGGTTAACCTTAAAGGTTTCAGTTAATCTTTCACAGTGGATGTTTTACGATAGGCCATGTGGTATTCCGTGCCGAAAACTCATGAAGCGTATTTGGGGAATCAAAAGCTTTTGCCAGCACAAAAATCATTCGATATACGTCCGGTATCAATTTCCCCCTCATTGTTTCCCTCGGTAGTTATTTTCCGTTACTACCTTCTTTCTTATGAAATGATGAATTGCTTGTATTTCCACAAAAGATTTATTACGTCACATGGAGACTACCTTCCTCCCTCTCATTTTTGACTATTTAAACAATGGGTTTACTTTGTCTTCACCTGATGATGTCGCGCAGTGAAGGCTCGAGGCACCGATCCCTCCCTCCCACTCCCCCACCCTATTACGATAACCTCCAACCATCACCTGAAGACCACTCCTTCCCACTCTCTTATTTTGTACTATTTAAGTAATTTGTTTTACTATATCTTTACCTGATGATGTCGCGCAGCGATGAAACCCGGGTCGTAGGAACGTAATAAATCTTTTGTGGAAAACTAAGTAATTCATCATTTCATTATGAATGAATTCCACCTAGTTACTGTCAATACCATTAATACCTCCTTTCTCGTAAAATACTTATCTTTTTTCTAGTTATCTCCTCAGGTTCAGTATTCTTAAATTTAGCCCTCAGGCTACAGTTGCTTTAAATATATTCTCTGTCCGCGCGAGCACATGAACTCAAAATATTCGTCCTCGACCGTATTGACGGGGCATGATACATAATACCGCGCACTGAGGTCGGACCATGCGCCAAGATGTGGAGGATTGTCTCAGTAAACCGAAACTATTTTCATAAATGGCAGATACCAGGGAGTCAAATCTAATTCAGTTCTACGGACTTTTTCTCTGCTCATTCGAATCCCTCACGCTAATTTCTTCAAATCCTAAACTTCGTTGCTTGTCTCTCCCTTCGCTCAGCTAGTTTTCTTCGTCATCCCTCGAACACATTTCTAAAGCATCCACTGTCTTCTTCATCAATATTTGTTTTGGATAGTGCTAATGATGTGCATCGGGGTGCGTACAGGAGATTATTGTAGCGATACTGGGTATAACAAGAGCAATATGATTATATTGTATTTAAACTCGTGGGTGCTTTGCCGTGATTTTATTGCCGCTAAGGATTGTGTGTGAGGAAAAGAATATTTTCACATGAGAATCTAAATGTCTATTCCAACTCTAATATTGTAATTTTACATTGGAGGAGAATATAGTGCAGGAGCTAAGTCATGTCGTCTGTCAAAAGTAAAATCAGGTCCTGAGTATCTTTCTATAGGCCATATTTCTCGCTGGCTCCATCATTGTTGGTTGAATCGACGACTGTGGTCTTTTGCTCCATTGAGGTTGGCTATGAAGTGTAAGTGGCGATTGAGGTTGAATGATGAGTGGACAACTATACTAAATTTTCTACCATCCATAAAAGCTCTCAAAAAGGGTTTGGGATTTATAAAGATAAATCTCAACTGCTGTGAAACTAACGTGGTTCCTTGGTGAGGGTAGTTAGAATTCCAGCCAAAATGATTTCTCAATTCCAATAAAAACGTTATCTTACGCTATGAGGCTGCATGCGCATCTTCGGAAAAACCCTGCTGGCCTAAGCTCGTTATAGTTAAGATAATTTGTTTTGTCTAATGTTATTAGTGAAAGTTGAGCGAAATTTTCAGCGTTCTCTTCACTCTTTTTAAGGTTTTAACTCAAGCCCTAGAGATGGGAAACCAGCGCTCTGGCCACTGCACCAACCTTTTTCCCTTAGCTGACCCTTTCTCTTGACACAAATACCTTGAGTAGTTACCATTAAAATGCCTTTACTGAGGCGTTTCCACTTCAAGAAACACGTCTCGAAACAACCATTTCGCCAAATCGTAATCATTTTGAACATTCCACCACCTCTGCGGATAGTAAGAATATCCTCGGATAAAAAAGTGATAGAGAGAAAACTTTGCTCTGGTTAGACCGCATCTTGAGTGAGTCGTAAGCATTTGGAGCCATGCCCTGAAAGATCTTTTAACTGAAAAGGGATGTAGGTACGTGCTTTGTGAAATACTGCTACGAGCGATGTGTTATGTATCTGATAGAAGGACAAGGTCGGGAGAAGGACTGGCGACTCTGAGGCTACGTACTTGGCTAATATTGCCAGCTTGAAAAATTCGTTTCGTTTGAGTTTCAGGATGTCGTATTATTTTTACCCCACTCTATAATGTAGTAATGGTAAAGGGTGCCAGATATTCAAGGTGTTTACGTAGTACACATGTAACTCATCAGCTCACTAGCGACGTTACATGGAACGATGTGCCTTCGTGAAATGTTTAGCAACCCGGCGGTGGGTAGCATTTTATGTGTAAAAGCAGTGAATTCATTCAAAATAAGCATTTTTAAATCATTTAGTAAATAAATTTAGTAAAGTTAATATGCTACGTACTCGGCGCCTTTTCCTCCAAACCACCAAGCTTGACAACAATAACGGACGCAATGATCAACGTTCTTTTGTTGTTTGTCGCACATCAACGTTGCTCCCTATCTGTATTTTAGTGCACTATCTAGTGCTAAGGGGCCATAACGAATGGGAGGCAATTGCGATGAAGTGTTGAAAAGTGATCAGCCCACTAGAGGGAATGGAAAATTCCTGAAATCGACAAATGAAGAGAGGAACTTGGTCAAACATAACAGGTATAGGAATTCTTCACAAATGAAAAAGTTACTTTGTTTTCTTACCCAGATTTATTTTCTTGGTACAACATGTTTCGACACAGCGGTGTCATCATCAGGCACGTACCTGATGATGACACCGCTGTATCGAAACATGTTGTACCAAGAAAATAAATCTGTGTAAGAAAACCAAGTTACTTTTTCATTTGTGAAATTCAACTTCCACATAGTTGAGCCTCAAACTATGGAACGTAATAGGAATTCTTCTTTCTCACTCACCATTGATGACTCATATAAAAACCGATCGAAACACTGAGGCTCTCCGTTAGCATGCGCTTTACTTTCGTCATTTCCGCCATCATATTCTTTCTCCTATTCCGTCCACTTTTCGTAGCTGGTGTCCTGACACCTCCACACCTCATGTCCCCGCGGTTACTCGCTGGGCAATGCGAAGACGTCAGCGTGCGAGCACTATGGTGATGGCACGTGAAATGGGTCAGAAACACGCACTGCGGACGCAGAGGAAACGTCACGTGCTGCTCACCTTGCCGCTGACGGGGATCTCCTGCTGGATTAGCTGCTGCTGACTCGCCGGCAGGCAACCAAGGAGGAAGAGTAGGAAGGCCGCGCGGGCCGCCAAAGACTTTCCGGACATTGTCACCTCCTGTCGTGAGATCGCTGCTTTGTACACCGCTGCTGCCCAGACCAGAGGAGGAAGGTGGATGTATGTAGGGAGAGATAAATGGGAGAAGGAAAATAAAACGCTTGAGCGCGCGCTGGACCGACCGGAAGTGACGGATTAAACGCCGTTCTCCGTGACCGCTCCACAAACACGTGCTCACGGTCGGGCGCGAAGAACAGCTCTGATTATAAAGAGTGTTCCTGAGGCTCTCTTTCCCCTCTCTGCCCTGGGTCGGAAGAAAATGTGTCCCCATCCACAGTCAGTCTATCGTTAACCCCCCCTCCCCCAATCTCTACCGTCTCCCCCACCCAACCCTACACACTTAACCCCATCCATACCCCCCCTTCCACACACAATGCGGCTAACCAAATGGCCAAGTTCTCCACTCAGCGCCTTCCCCTCCCCCCACGGCTCTCTCCACACCCCACTTCTGGACGTTTAGTGGGGGAGGTGAAGAAGAGGAAAATGAGGCTGAGCATGGAAAGATCGAAAGGCGGACTGGTTTTGCGGCCGTGCGAAATATCAAGAAGCGAGTTACGCCAGGACGGAGTTGTTGGATTAGAAAGAGTGGCGAGGTGTAGGATGGAGGGGGAAACGGAGTGCGGGGGAGAAGTGGTGGAAAGGTCGAAAGAAAAAAACCCAAAACTTGGCGACTGCCAGTAATCGCCAGTTTGCGGGCTGACAAAAAATCACGACCAGCCGAATAATTATATTAATTATACCCTGCACTTCGTGGGGTAGGGTACCTATATTGATTTTGTGAGAGCAGAAATGTAACGCATTGAAGGAAGCTTGTCAGGTATGGAAATAAATACATAGAAATGATCAGCATCACCTTACGAGTCAAACTAGCTATGTCCGTCTGTCTGTCTGTCTCTTCGCACGATAACTGCCGTAAAAATTGAGATATCGAGCTGAAATTTGGGTCATAAGCCTCTAGTAGTCCACAGATGGTACAGTTCTCAAATGGGTTGGATCGGACCAAAACCACGTTTTATTTTATTAATTTTTTTAGACAAAATTGAAAGTGGTGGAGGGTATTTAATCTTCGGCAAGGCCGAAGTTAGTTTCTTTGTTTTTGTTTTTTCTGCGACCATAGTTTCGTGGTATTAATGTCCCTATTCCCATGTCAATTTACTTATTAAATTATCTTTTTCCGATAATGAACACAATGTGCAATTGTATAGCTCAAAATTTGCAGTATAGCCAATATTTTTACTGCTTAAAAAATATCCCTGAGTGGTGTTAATAATAATGTAGATCTATGGGAATAAGTGGGTATTGGTAGGCTTACATTCATGTTGAAAATCGGAATGCAGGAAAACACCAACATAAGAAGAGAAGCATGAAAAATCCTCGAAAACCTGATCACAAGGAAGCTTATATTTCACTTCTTCTAAATCAAATATACGTTTATTTACAATTAGAAAAGCTATTTTGTAAACAATGGGAGTTTACTGATTCATATTTATTTATTTTAAGAAAGCATTAAATGATTAAAATAGCGAATGAGTGAATACGGAGGAAAGGATGAGTAAGATTGTGAGAGAAAGAACAAGGAAAAGATACTGCTTGATAAAATGAGGGAGAATGAATAATGGAATAGCGAAGAGAGATGAGGAATAGAAAGGGATCAGGAATTAATGAGGTAAAATAATTAGGAAAAACGAGATGGAATGGAGGGAAACGATAGGATTAGACGGTGCGAAAGTGTTAGAAAATGTTGACGTGGGAAAAATAACTTTGTAATACCACATAAATTAATTGAACGCGAGGTTTTGATATCTACTTAATAATTCATGCTTAATCATCAAATACACTTTTCCAGTTTACGTGAGTATAAATAACCTGCAGGATAAGAGGAAAGGGGAAATTTATAGAGGTCCTGTAATCGAGTCTTTTTTATTTGTGTTTTATATTTATTTTATATGTATGTCTCTTTTATATGCCTATTTCATACATCTTTGAGGTCCTATCTTCCTCTTGTATTTCTCTTTTTTCCTCACCGTAAGATCTGCCCTTCTACATCCCTTCCATAAAACCTATTCTCATTGCTTCCCCGCTTGCCCAGCATACTTCGATCTAAGTGTTGAGCAGCTCATTTCCCCTCCTGACTCCTACCCTGTCCGCCACGGATTTCTCTCAGCGATTGCCTTTCCGTCCTCTGCTCCTTCTCCATTCGTCTCCACACTCTCTTCTCAGTTGGAGTGAGAGAAAGGGAGCCCAAGAAAGGAGAATAACCGTCAGGATGGAAGTAAGGATAAGTCCTGGAGGTGTGAAAGAAAGGAAGGTTTAAATGGGGCGTGGGAGGAGTAAAATAATTCTTCCGCAATTTCGTCATTGCTCGGGGCACGGCAAAATTTCCAACTTTATCTATTATCGAATCTCATTACTTTCCTCTATTTCAGTGAAAAAAGCGCAACGCTGGCAGGTTTTCACTGAAAAAATATTTAATTTGACTAATTTAGATGTCACTAAATCATCTTCAGGAGGTGATTCACAAAGACGGGTGTTATTTTAGTGCACCTTTGATGTCCTTTTACTTGTTCTTGGGACACTCGTCCCGAATACATTGCCGAACATTCACATTTTTGTTTGAAAACTCCGCCTTTTCTATCCGATGAATTTAGTTCCATGTGTTAGACAGCTCTCTTTCATCTCTAGTGTGAGCGCTCAAAATGCATTGTGTAAATCATTGTTTTACATTTGAATGGGTTACTTAGTGTAAGTACCGTTCGTTCATCTCGAGCATGGCAACTATTCCTGAACTTAAGAAATGGATAGTTCTAAGATATTTGGAGAGCCGTTTTCTTCATTTTCAATCTTGAATTTGATATTGAAATTGAATTAATTTCAAAGAGAGAAAGAGAAATATTTCAAGCTGCCTTTCTAAATCTGACCACACAAAATTTTACATTGAAGAAAACATTAGGGTGGAGCGAAATTCAATTAATATGAATAATAAACCTATTCACCTCAGAAAGTTTGCAAATTTCGAGTGCATTAAAACGCTAAGACTGCGAGATAGTTTTGCCAATGATGCATTTTTGTGGTAATTCACTCCTATTTTAATATTTTGAGGTTATAAATATGTTTTAAGCTGATTTTCAGAGATTTTATTTCCCAATTTGTCTAAAACAGTCTCAACCTCATATTCATGAGTGTAAAATATAGCGTAGAATATTTTTTCATGATATTGTACACGAGTAAGTCATTAACTTCCTCTTGCATTTGTCTGAGAGATAATGATACACATTGGGCATAATTTATTTTCTGATTTAATTGGGAAATTATCACCGACTTAGGTTGTTCATTATTAAAATGTTTCATATGAACAATAGTAAAGTGGCAAAATCCTCAAATGAACACCATGCGCAGTCATTATCGCGTAGTTGTATGATACAATACCAATTTGTAGAAATTCGCCGTGGAAATTATTTTCTTACAGGGTCGGGGTCTGAACCATGATCTCCTAGTTTCGCGTTAGGTGTCTTAGCGATAATTCGAATATTTCTTAATTCCTGCGACTGTAATCGGTGAATATTCTTGTTAACAAAATGACCAAAATGGACGGCGAAATGTGGTAAAATATTTGCCAAATGAAAAAAACTGAATAACTGGTAACATATCTTAACACTCGAAAATAATTAAAGAATTTGAGAGTTAGACTTACAGTCTGCGCCAAAATCTTGTAGACTTGAGTTTAAATCTAAGAAACCGCTAGAAAGATCAAATGATTTTCGCGATATGTAGATCATTTATTTTTCTTAGTTTAATTCTGTAATTTATTTGGAAAATTGCAGTTTTAGTCGCATGACGCCATGATGCATTTTTACCAAGATAGAGTTGATTTATAAATTGAATGGTATACCAATAAAGCGAATGTTCAAAAAATGGAACTCCGCTGCCGTAATAATAAAGTCACATTGTATTCAAAGTTCGTTTTTTCGGAACTCTTTGTTTTATAGTTACGACGCGTGTAGTCATTCATTGCGCTAAGAAATTGCATGGCGTTTATTTACTCGAGTGCTAGATTTTTGTGGGGGTGAATTGATTTTGTATTAACATTTTTTTAAAATTTCACGAAAACGCCATGTTTACAATAATGAAATAGTATGTGTGTACTCTAACCCCGCAAATCCCAAAAAAAATTTTGAAAATGATCCAATGTATGTATTGAACAGATTAAAGAATTATGATATACTTATTATATAAATCCTATTATCCGTCTCGGAGTATTTAAGGTTTAAACTCGAGTTTACCTGAATTTGGCGCGGATAGTGGTTATGGAAAGTGAGAGTGAGTTCTGGAGAGAGCTGGAGGAAACGAGAGAGATGGAAGGAGTTGGAATAAAGTTGAAGGAAAGAGAATGATAGGAACAGAGAACAAGAGAGTGAATGAGAGAGAGAGAATGTAAAGGAGAGTGATATATGTATCGGGAGAAATGAGAAGAGAGGGAAGAGTGAAGGTGAGACGTGGTGAGAAGGCATGGAGACGGCAGTGACAGATGGATGGAGAGCGGGAAATTACGACGTTACGTCTGGTCTTCGGCACCAGAAAACATCCGGGTGTGTTTTGCGTTTGGAGGAGATCCTCCAGGATTTCACCTGTTTTCTAATGTGACTGCATTCTTACGGAGGAAAAGGAGGTTATATATGCGGGAAACACTGCGAAAATGACGTGGTAAAACATGGCAAATCATCTTTAAAAAATCGTGGAAAAGTTTATAATTTGGCGCGCCTTGAAGCGAGTTCCTCTTTATTGAAAATGAAGCGATAAGAAATTCTAAGGAGGCGGAACTAATTAATTATATCTCGTAAATTTTGAACAGTTTAGTGAAGGTGATATATTTTCAAGAAAACTGACTCTTGAATGAATAAATCTTAAATAAAGACGAAAACAATACATTTGAAATTTTTGATTTGAATGATAGTTTTGATATGACATGATTTTCATTTCAGCAGGATATGTAATAATTAGGAAAATGTCCGTTTTATAACAAAGGGCAGATACTGTAGCGAGGGAAAAAGTACCCTTGGACTTAAGATGTTTTTCGTGCCTACTTCATTCAGCACAGGTTGTCTTAAGACCTCAATCCTGAGATGAGAACAGAATCCTTGCCCGTTTCCGGATTCTAATTCTTCTTTCGTGTGACTAAGCGAATAAGTGCACTACACGTTGATTTAATGAATACTAAAATGCCTTACTAGTGAGTGTATGTATAAACTATTACGAGACCATTAAATTTTTCGTGGGAATCCGCAAGGTTACCCATAATATGCAATGATTTTGAAATAATAATTCTACAGGTGCGTAATCAGGCAAGGAGAAAGAATATGAGTGGAAGATTTTTAGACAATTCTTTAATATTAAGCGTGAGTATTCCCTGCCTAAAATGATGCTTCTATAGTTTCATGTGGAACCTGAAGTGGAAAAAATCCACATTTCTTACTTTTTGTCATGGGTAGCGACGTAAATAGTCTCGCATAATTGCATGAGATGCCACATGTTGATGCTTCCGGTCCTCCTCAAGAGAAGCCCCGTTACTTGCTGCAATATCAAGGTTTTCGGTGCTTCCTCACATTTCACGATCAGCTGAGAGTGACGGTATTGGCTTTTGGTGCACCGAGTAAGTCTTCCGTAGATTTGAAAGGGCATCGCGGCACTGGCCTAAGTAAAGCAGCGGTAATGGAAAATATGCTTTCCATCCAAATTGAATACTAAGGAGAAAATTACGTCATGCTTTCAAATTTTTTGTGATCAAACTAGGTATGGGATATCCTCGGCAATAACTTTTGCTCCTAATGTTTTTCTTATAAATCCCCTTTCTCTTTATCAGAATTCATATTAACTGTTGGTATAATTACCCATGTATATTACTCAATATATTATTATAATACAGTTTGAGTATCGTAATGTAACGTCTTAATTTTGGTTTTTATGACGGGTGTTTATTTTTCAGCAGTGTTGGAATCAGGCTTGCCGATCTCTTATGGGTATTATTAAGTCGTGAAGTTATTCTCTGTGGCTCGAGTCCAAACGCTACGAGGCGCTTGTAGCCAAAGCTTGTTTGATTTTTAATCTAGATTTCGGACAAGTGGCTTCGGCTTTATATTGGCAATGTTGAGCTATCAGTATTGCAACTTTTATTGGATTTCTTGGATGTGTCCTTGGGGACTTTGAAGAAATAATGCGTCATGGCTACTCTTTGGAAAGTGATAATTTATTGGCTTTTATCACCATTATAATTGATGTTTTTCATCAATTTGTAATTGACATTGCTCCCTAATTGAAGGACGTTGCAAATATCTCGTTTATCTGACCAGCAAATTTGTTGTGTGAGGTGATCTGTATAGCATGACGAATGGAATGAGTGGCATATAATTATCAGCGGTTAAAATATTCCATATCTAATTTTTCCCATATTTTCTCTTAGTTATTCCGTATTTCACCAAATTACTGTGGGCTGAAAGTATTCGCAACTCAATATCTTTGCATATGTTTCTTCGCCATTATCCTTCTCATATTAAAGTATTAGCGGCAAAATAATTATAGTGAACATACATAAGGCCTCGTTATCCAAATGATCGCATTCGGCACGTTTCCCTTCATCTTTTTCCTATCCAATCGGTCTCTTCCCCTATTTCCTGTATCCTACAAAATCTTCATTTTACTAATTTCAACTAATTTCGTCAGATATCTTTGACTTTTCTTTCTTGCTGTTGACATTTTTCATACTGATGTCATTCCACTATTACGATTACACGATTATCATCCACGCTTTACCTTGCTCTCTACAATCATCTTCTGTTGATCAATATGACTTTTTCCAGCTTTAAGGCCTTCCCTGCACTAGTATGACTACGTTTTATCTCTTCAGTACGATTTCTATTATAAGTTACGAGTCTCATGCGACCTCATTTCCGCATTTTTTCGCCTAAAATTAATTTGAAATTTCAGTTATCTTGTGAAAATATGGCTAAAATATTACCTATTTTGTTAAGGTTTAATAATATTGATTATTCAGTGTATTTGGGTATTAACAGTATTCCATTGCGTTATTAGAGGTCATATTCAGCCATATTTGAATTGTTGTATTTACAATTGAATTAATAAGCCTTTGACGGGCCAGCAATCGTAATGCTTACACGGAAAAAATAGAAAATATATGAAATAAGTACGGAGAGCCATGCAAACATTTTAGTTCGAGTCCGAACGCTTGGCGGTGCTGAGATTCTCCACTTTTTAACATGGAAGATTCCCATCTACAAAGTAATTTCTCAAAAGGTCGGAATGCCATGTCACAACCGTGTTGTCCTATCTTCTAGCCCTGTTGACGTTCTGGATTAGAATCTTATCTAGGTGCTTTAACTTCTGGGCCCTTTCAGTGCGGCAGTACTTTGTCGTCATTGTTTCGGTGGGATCTCTAGAATTGTCGTTCTTTTACTAGGTGTTTATTAAGTATATTTGTGGTACAAATTTCTGTTGTCGAGCTCTTTTAAGTTTTCTACACAGGCAAAAAAGTCAAGTTGAAACCAAACCGAATGGAAGCTTCTTTTTTCCTTTGTTAAGTTTCGTAGGTCGTCCGTTGTTGCAGAAAGGGAAATGACCTAAAATAAAAGTATATTTATTATATTTTTATAAAATTATATAAGCATCGCCGTCATTTTGGCTTTTCCTCCTTCTTTCTGTGGAATCTCATGCCATTAGATGATAGGCTAACTTGATAAGAAGGCTATTATCCATGCAATCATTATTTTGAGACAACCCCATAAAAACTGAGAATTAGCAATATCTTCGCGATACGTCGTCGGTCTAGGCCCATTAATAACTGAAGCCAACGTCCGATAGTGAGTTATCGCATCCCGCATTTTCCTCGACTTCATTATACAGCGAATGGATATTAATATTTTAAGGAAGCTATAAAGATTTGAGCATCTCTCTTAATCTATAATCAGGGTGGCGTGAAAAGGTCATTGTCATCAAATGCCTCCCAGTTTTATCACTTCTTTCGCTTGTGTCATCTTCCTTCTCATGCCTTTGCTACTGCACCAATTTTCTCCACTGTCCAGGAGGGAAAATTCCCCAGAGGAAGACCCAGAATTAAGTTCATGGACTAAATAAAGAGGAAAGTACATAGGAAGTACATAGTGGGGAGATACCAGGAGGTATAAGGGAACTAGCATTGGATACGGAAGGGTGGAGCGCTGCAGTCTACCAATCTTAGGATTGAACAACCAATGATGAGCTGTCCAAGTAATTGTTACTACGAAGGCTTCATAGGTGATTACGTGACTCCAGGGTTTTTTTGCTTCTTTCCGCGTTTATTCAACCTCCCTCTTCTTTTGGTGCCATTCTATGGGAGATTGGAAATCGCCATAGCCACATCTTCTTTATTTATTCCTATTCTTATAAGTTCAGTGGAGCTACAGTTAAACCAATTTTGAAATTTAGAATTTTTTGGGCTCTTTCCGCGTTACAGTGGGCATCATCAGGTTCGGACCTGATGCCGGCGAAACGGTCGTCCACTAATATACTGCTTGCTCCTCGGGAAAAACCCGAAGAATTCTGAATTACAGAAGTTCGGACCTGATGATGCCAACTGAAATGCCGGCGAAACGGCTGACCACTTATATGCTGCAACGCAGGAAGAACCCGAAAAGTTCTTAATTTCAGGTCAACTGGATTCAAGTGAAGAATGTTGATTTTTATTCAACCTGTCAAGTTTCCTGATCCGTATCTCCCTCGTTGCCCTCTCGACTGGAATGCCGGTGAAACCTGAAGAAAGAATCTGAAAAATTCTAAATTGCTAGAAAACCGCGGAAGCCTTCGTAACACTTTTTTAAATTGTCCGTCCTTGAAAATCTTTTTCTTCCTCTGCTCTGCTTCCTTAGGATTTTCCTTGCACGGTGTCTCTTAATAAATGGTACTTTACACCTCTCATATTATGACAAAAGTACAGCAATTTTCTATTTTGATAGTTCTTAAGACTTCACGTTCTTTATTTAGTCTTTTTAGCACTTCCGCATTCGTCACTCTCACCACCCATAATATTTTATAGCATCCGTCTGTAACACCGCAAGTCCAAGGCTTCGATTTTCTTTATGTTATTTTTTATTAGTGTCCAGACTACAGTACCGTATAAAGGGTGGAGAAAACAAAATAGCGTATCATGTGTATTTAAGGTTAAATCGCGATTGTGGAAGAACTTCTTCATGGTACATATTTAAAGTCGTCCGAGTAATCTCTGTACGACTTCTCATTTCTTTTTCATGATTCTCATTTCTCTTTCTCAAGAGTCTGTAATCCATGTCCCAAGATATTACAGGATGTATGGAACTCATTTAATTTGTGTATTGTCAATCATTAGATTTACTCTAACATCTTGAGACTTCGTTACTAACATGTCTTTATTTTTCATTAGAATTATTACATACTCTTTGCATTTAAGGTTCATACATTCAACCAGGCATTGTAAATCTTATTCATTCTAGATGGCATTAAATTGCTCTTACTAACTTTTGCCCTCCCATGGCCTGCTCCTCACTTCATAGCCTGAGGAATTGGAGTTTGGCTCAGAATATGTGCGATATCGGCGATGAAATTTTCCGTCATTTTCAGAATGCTATAAAAGTTAAATTTTCTCGCTTGCTCCATTATCGCATGAGGGGAAAAAAGGGCGGAGTTCGACGCGGAAGATTTGCGACTTCGGGTACATCTTCCGGAAATCAATGTTTTATTGTAGTTTTATCGGGAAGGTAGTGCCATCGCATTTTTCTTGCTGCTGAAATTCATTCGGGTAAAAACTGTAGTTCGTTCAATCATAATTCAGATCATTCGCCTTTTGAGGCGATGCCGTTACACCAACCCTTAGTGTACGCCCGGGTGGTTCTTCTACGGATTCCGGCTTTCAATGGTTGCGAAGTTCAGAGAGCCCGGATTTCACACTTGTTTTCTTATTTTACTCTCAATCATGGGGCTTTGGTTTACATAGATGTCAGACAATTTGGAAAACTGGAATTTTTAAAAGTTTATTTATTTGACCTTAATGTCGTGATTTTACTCCTAATCTTGAGGCTTTGGTAAAATACGTTGATAATTATAGGTAATACTAATTTTAAGATTATCCAAATCAAAATAATTGCATTATCGACTTTCTAAGCCTAACAAATTCCATTGGAACTCATGATTAAAATATTTCGACGGGGAGTAAGTATTTAACGAATAAATACACAGTACAAAATGGATGACGTCCAGACTGTGGCTGCCAGTTGAGTTTCACACAGAAAATGTGTAAAATGGAACATTTTTATTTAAATTTATTTTCATGATCTTTATTGATTTTGTCACTTGAAATTTGTCTGTTTTTGAGTCGCAGGTGGATTTCTGTAAAAGGGGTATTACAGTATTTTTCTTGTCATAATAGTCATCATTATCAAAATAATGATAATACGCACCCATTATTGACTACTATTTTCTTTTCAACGCATTGGAAACATCTATTTTTGTTTCAATATTGTTTTTTGCGTCACGAGTATTGGAATAGCTTCTAATTATAACTCAAGAGTTGAATTCTACAGCCCTTGCACACGATTTATAATGTTGCCCTGGTGCACTCAAGTGAAGCTCATTCAAAAGATATGTATTTCCTGAATTTTTCTTTATAACATATTTTATTAAATTATGAATTATACGATCGCCCTCAGTGTCCAACCCACCACTTTGGCAAACCATTATATCACAGCGACCAAATATCAGTACACGCCTGGATATTTGGGGTCTCTTTAAAGTCAAGATAAATTTGTTATCGCGATAAACCAATCAAAATCGCCAACCGCTCGCTTAATCCATATCACCTTAGTCCATCTACGTATTCTGTCCTAAATCCACAGGTTGTGCTATTGCGATCATGAGTAACTGATTGATGTGTCAGCTAATGATATGATATCGAAAGAGACGTCCTGTATTCACCGTCTGGATATTTTTCGTCCTCGATCAAAAATGGATAACCTCATTGATATCTGGGATTTACGAAAAGCTTTATCCACTTTGGGATTTATGTTTGAATAATGAAGATAACAGGATTCTTTAATTATTTGTATTGTGAGAATCCGTAGATCAATAGCTGGGCCTTGAATGTTTTGGATTACCTAATCCAAAGGGTAATTCTGATAGTTCTTTCAAGAAGTGTAGAACATTGGGGCGAGCGGGCAGAAAAATTTCCAAAAAACGAGACAATTTCACTTGTTTAAACATTTTTACGTTTCATGCAATGGAAACGTGAATGTAAAACCCATCAATAATTTAAACTATGATATTCTGTGAAACATTTCCGGAAATAAATGACCTTATCTCAATTATTTGGGTCTTCATTCATAATATGGTGCTCAGAGATGGAGATTAAAAATGTAGTAGATTGAAATTCAAATGTCAAAATTAAGCTGGAATTCTGAAATCTCTCATCCAATTAATTTTGAGCGAGGTAAAGCAAGTACGGCTAGTAGTTTATATTTTTTTGAAGCCTCGTTTGATATATAAAGTACTTTGTGCTTTCCAGATCTTATACTAATATTTTTTAAGAGTTTCCAGCACTTTGGAAGCGACTGCATGCTTCATAAATGGATTTACTATCTCTTTTTCTCGGCCGTTGAGTGACCGATAGTTAATTGGAATCTCTTTAATGGCAAGATAAATTTGTTATCACAATGGTTTGCTATTGGATTTGGGTCGATTCATACCCTCTGTTCAGGAAATTATCAAAAATACGTAGTTGTCGCGACACTTAAAATCTTCGACAAATATGCCGGGAATATGTCTTCGAGATTCAACATTTTTTAACTTATATAAAATTATCTATTTGAACGGATCCGCTCAACCCGCGGAGATAAAAAGTATTTAGCATTGATTCTTGATTTTGAACGCAGAAAGATTCGTTATATTCAAGTATTCAGAAAGTTTGGACCTAAATTCCGTGTTATTGTAGCGTTTTTGGATATTTGGCCAACCTCCGATAATGAAGGTTGTTTGCAAAATAAAGGATATCTAATTGGGAAATTTGGCGTAGAAGGAATGTTTTAGGGAATGAAGAAAGGAGAAGAACCCTTGATTCCCTTCTAAAGCCATTATCTGAACGTTAAAATAAATTCACAGAGTAATCCTAAAGCGCGCGTCCCATCCCGCAGATGAAGTACTTTACTTGGAGGATCTCTTACCCTCTAACAAGTATTGGCATTCATCTTTTTAATATGTAATGAAACGCATGGAATGTAACGTATAATAACTGAATATTTGACGATCAAATGAAATGGCAATTGCAAAAATTCCCATTACGTTTAACTTATATTATTTGATCATTAATAACTACTTAAATTTGTTGATAATAAAAATATGCATAGTTTATACTTTGAATGTAATTCAGTAGACTTTTACATCATAAATTATTAACGTCCATGATGAATCTTAGATTTAAGAAGCCCCTCTTTCGAATGACTGCGGTTGTCAAGGGTTTACGCAGCTCTGATTGTCATAGCAGGATTATAACAATGGAAGAAGGATGGCTTCAATATTGAACGTGAGACTGGAAAGGATGTATTGAGAGAGCCGATTAGAACAATGGGCTTGGATATTTCGAAGATCGATATGTGGCAGCTGCAATATTAGCGGACGAACCAGTCAGATTTTCCGGAAAGACCTTCGGCTAGAATCGGTTCAGGCGTCACGCTTCTTCATTGAAAATTCTGTATTTCAAAACTACCAACAGAGAACGTAAGATGTGCAAACATTATGCAAATGTGAGAATATGCTACTATCACAGCTTCTGTCTCGCTGCTTTTTTCGGAGGAGAACGAACTGTATAGAATAATACTTCTTATCTCCCGCCAATAGCGAATGGCACTGCGAAATATAGAGATGTAGACAAAAAATTACTATTTTCAGATGCATGAAGTATATCACTTACTCAGGGTCATAAATTGAGCTCCAACATCACCATTACAATATTTCAGAGCCTCCATTATTTGCCTGAATATTCCAACTAGGGATGAGTCGATTCCACTTTTTTTCGATTCCGATTCTTTACAATCGATTCCCGATTCTCGATTCCGATTCCATCGATTCTTATTCCTAATAACAGGCCCGATATTGATATACCAGTAGCGTACGACTATTATTTAAATTCAAGTATTGGCTGAAATAAAATAACATAGACAAATAAGACTTTCAAAAAGTATATTTATTATCAAATAGCAAATAATTCCTCAGCTTATTGAGGTAGATAAAAAGTACAAATTGATAGCCTACTCCCGAAATTACTGAGCCAAATATGATGTGATAAATGAATTTTGATTTGAATATTTATCTGTCTGGAATCGGAATCGACTTTAGGCGATCGATTCTCGATACCGATTCTAATCCTGAGAATCGGTGGAATCGAGAATCGACATTTGGATTCGACTCATCCTTAATTCCAACTTTTAAGGGTAGGCATAGATGCCCTATGAAAGTTTGTTCTCGACTAGGTGTTTCACGTGCAAGCTCTTTCGCGATGCCACTTGTTCATCATCGAGTCAACTTTGCGTACTCACGACCTTCCTTCTTCCGTGCTACCTTAATTGCCCGTTATTTTCCTCCGTCTTCCTGACTCAATTGACTGTCATTATCTCTGACATCATGACCTTCAAAATCCTATTGTCTTTTATTTAGGCTTCCATCTAAAGTGAAAACTACATAGTCTGCGGAATTTAACATCATTGATGACGGTGGAATAGTCAGGAAATGATTCAGCGTGAGAAACAAAGTAATCGGTGCAAATTCCCTGCCAGAGACAAACCTCCTGTGGTGTAACCAGACTCCTACCGAAAGACATGTGTAATGTGTTATTTTTCCCCCAATTTCATTACAGAAATGTGCTTTTTAATTCTAATATCACTGTGGTTAATCGAGAAAAAGTAGTGCTTGTATGTATACATGTAGTGAATGAGCTTGATAAAGACGGTACTAAAATTAGGACGAACGAAAGGAAAATTGAAAACTAGAGTAAACAAGACAGAAGTTTGAAGTATATGCCTGCACTAAGTATGAAAAAATAGGCAACTTCCACTGTGATAAAATTTACTTACAGGCATATACTTCAAACTTCTGTCTTTGTTTACTCTTTATTCCGTCCGGTTTCGCTTTTTACAGCATCTTCAGGCCACCTGAAGATGCTGTAAAAAGCGAAACCGGTTGGAATAAATTATATCACAGTGGCAGTTGCCTATTTTTTCATACTTAGTTATGTTCCGATTCCACTCCATCAAGCCTGAAACCACAGAGTATATAATGCCTGCTATTCGTTTTTGACCTAGAATACCACAGAAACTGGTCACGACTACCTGGGCGCGTGCTGCTGCAAGGCAAACTTTTTTAGATGTCTGGGACAGGAGTTGTACACTGTTTGAAAGAACTAAAACGATAACTTTTATCAAGCGTGTTAGTTTTAAATGGTTTGATAGAATTCAATCGAAGTTAACTTTAACTGAAATTAACTTTATTGGCCGCTCCACCATCCTTCATACTCTAGGCCAGGGGTGGCGAACCTTTTGGCGATTGAGTGCCAAAGTTTATGAAATAAGAGTATACTCGCTCGACTCGCGTACCAACCGATCGAGTGAGATAGAGGTATCCCTTAGCGCCCTCCCAGCTCCGCGTGCCGAAATAATTGCTCCGCGTGCCACTTTGGGCACGCGTGCCATAGGTTCGCCACCCTGCCCTAGACCATGGACCTCACCGCTTGACCATGCAATCATATTCCCATTTCCTTCTCTTTCCGTGCTGAATCTCTAACCCCATTCCACATGAAACCTTGAGCGTCCTCAAAACCTTTTCCCGAGCCAGCGCCATTTACTATCCATTAGGGACAAGGAAATCCGTGGCAATAGTCAGCGTTACCTTGATAATAACTCAACAGGCCATTATATCGATCAAGTCAATGAAAACTTACCGTTGAATTGTACCAAGATTTTTTTTGCATCCGAATTAACTCGGTCAATGAGGTCTACATTCCTCAATGGTCCCTCAGTGAGACCTCATTGAACGCGACGAAAACAATGCTGCGTAACACCGAGGTTGTCAGGAAAATCACTCCGAATCCCGGAAGTGATTAGTTACTCCCAATAAGCGCGCGGGTGCAAAGACCAAGGGATGAAATTCGCCATGAAAAAACAATTATTTGACGTACTTGACCGGGATAAGAAATCGGATCTCCCGAGGTAATTTGATGGTCTGAGTCCGAATCGTTGTTAAAAAATTATACCACGGTTTAACTGCGACGTAATAAAAACTGTTGGTTATTTGGGATGCGACCAACGACTGAGAGGACAATCATGCCCTCAGAACGGGTGGGCAGGTTGGTAAGGAAAGAATGAAGGAAGGGTGGAAATAAATCATGTGTCAGGATTAACCTACCTTAGACTAAAGTCGCCCAGGGGTCAAAGGTTTAGCGTCTCTTCCGGGGGACGGACGGCAGACTCTTTGCGGTGGTTGGATCGACTGTCGTTATGTACAGGTTAGCGCGGGACTGAATGTGTGTTCTTGTTCGCGATGTCTGTACGTCAGATGGAAAATAATTTCATCGTACTGATTTGGTTTTTCAGCCATTTGGTGCTATTTTAACTCTTCATGGCGTATAACTTATATATTACCTATGTAGATATTTTCTTCTGGTGCGAAATAGTAAATTTATAATTATTATAATTACGCCGAGACCAGTATTCGGAGACAACACATTTCAACGTAATTCCGTCCAGATTTCGAATACCGCGTTGAAATTGCCGTAAGAAAAACTCCTGAGTAGCATTGGCCCGGCGAGTCGGATTTCCATGTTTCGATTCCCGGTCCGGGCCGCTTTTTCTCATAACAATGTCAGCGTATTTCTTCGCCGTATTCGCAGCAGGCTTGAATATGTTGCCTTCGAATATCGCGCTGAAAACTGTAGTCCTTACATGTTTTAATTGGGGAATTTTCAAATATAATTCTTCCATTTCCGTTACTGCTTGTATGTTAAGTTCTACGCCAAACCAGGCACACTCAATTGAAATGTGGCCAGAAAATATTATTTTACGTTCTAAAAATATATTTTTTTAATGTGCTCTAAATGATCCACGATTACCGCTCCGGATACCATTGTTATTTTCCACGTGATACACTAGTACGGATCGGGATTCCGACGAAAAATCCCTCGCCTCAGCCGGGATTCAAACTTAAGCCCTACCAAACTGGAAGTCAGTCCTCGATGGACACCACACCAACCCTAATAAAAGCGATTGGAACGGGTTTGGGCGAGTTAAAAATAGGAACGATAATCACCGTCTTCGATTTGAGGCGGCTGGGTGCTTCAATCCTCCCTCAACAGCTGGGCGACGACGACCGTCTGTGGGTTCAGTGGCGGACGGTTCGATGATTCGAGAGCAAGTGGGCTGAACGGCGTTCGTGTCTGCATGTGCGCGCATATGTACGCATTTATATACGTGCGCAGATAGATATTCAGGGGAGATAAATTGACGCGATTGAGTGGTGGGAGGGCCATCGGGAATGAGTGTCGGGGAAGCTGAGAGGCGTATAGTGTTGGGGGGGGGGGGGGAGGGGCAGGGAGGTTTTGATGCGAGAAGAGATGGGTGTGCGATGAGGAGCAGGGGAAAGTGCTTATTCCCTCCCCCCTCCCCGCCCCCCCCTCCCCTGGGACTCAAAGAGTGTCTCTAGAGCGGGTGACTTAAAATCCCCCCTCGACACCGGTTTCCCTACCTCGTCTGGCGAGAGTATGAAACTGGCCACCACCTGGTGCCAAGTTTGTTCGCGTAATCAGCTGCTTCCGGCTAATTTTCGGAGATAGGCTTCATGCCTTTGGTCCTTTATTTGGCCTGTTTGTATTGCGAAATAGGATCGAAAATGCGTAATTGTTAAAGTACTGGCTTCCCATCTCGAGGGCTCTGGTAATAAATTCCGGAAGGAAGGGGGAAAATTTTCAAGGGATCGCCTATTCTTAACGTAGTTTGATCGAGATATGGCTTCCATAAAAATTCGATGGATTTGTCCTCATTAGAGAAAATCATCTCATAATTCGGCAACCCAAAAAGAGGAATATTATTTCTCTGGGCTGCCCATATTCCTTATACTTTATGTTGATATGAACTATTTATATTCTGTTATGACATGTTACATAATGAATAAATTGATTATTTTTATTATTGTAAGTCATGGTATATGCCACTCAGCAAGATAGTTTTTGAGATATTTTGCAAAAAACACCGGCCATTTCCCATGAGAAAGGGTAAGGGTCTTCACCCAAGAGATTATTTTAAAAATTGAGGAATTTATAACGCACAGACCTAGTCATAAATTTATTAATGTAGTGTCCATGTTTTCTCTAATATTTATAATTATAAACCCATCACTCGCCATAATAATTTTTACAGAATCTCGAAAAACCTGCGGTTGTTAAGGCGATTTTAGCTTGAAAAGATGACTAAAGTCGGCAACTTTAAGATTTTTACTTGCATAGTTTATTCCGTGGGAATTCGTTAATTTGAAATAAAGTTTTGGAATAATTATGTCGCAATGTCTACTGCAAGCTTCTTAAGTTAAATAAATTTTGAATATCGCCTCTATAATGACTAAGGAAAATCTGGCTAAAACTACTTAATTTGGGTGATATTAATGGATAGAAACATTCAGGAGTTGGAAGTCAGGACGTTAAACGTTGGACTCCGAGGAGGATTTCGATCGAATTGAGCTAATGCCAGCGCCAAGTGATCACCGAATAATCTTTCTCTCACAAACCTCTTCAAAATGGCCTGTGGCCAAATGGCCTTCATTTGACCTGTCGTCGGCCTTACTCCATTATTACAGCTGTTGGAATCACTAAGCTATTTAGGACAGCTTCGTGAATTGATGAAGGAAGTAAATCGAGCGAACTTTTAAGTCTGGCGTAAGGTCGAAAAAAGTACATGTGCTCTTTCGTACAGCGTAGTTTATATCCATTTCAAAACTCCGTCACCTCTCCTTCACGTAACTGAGCACATCGGCGACCAAAATGTAGTTTATTTTCTGTTGTATTTCGTTGGCTCGTAAGATCTGGAGTCTGGATTAGTATGATGAAGAAACTATACCATTGGAATTAAGTCATCGAAAATGTACCCTTTGAGATTTTTCGAAGTAATCATTCTCCTCACCTAGCTTCCTAATTATCCTTAAAGCGCCAGTGACATCAGTTTCCAGTCACCCAATAATATCCAACCAATCACCGCCACCCTCCAGTCATTGGTGCTGTTCAAAATAGCCATGCAGGCAGTCAGAATTTGCGAGGATTCGGTAGAACTTAAGTAAAAACTTGATAAGAAAAAAATATGACAAAATGTTCAATGTGAGGGGTCGTGACGACCCTGTGGTACGAATCTGCCAACCGCTTGTTATCTTTAACAATAATTATAATAAATATAAAAAACATATTTTAAAAATAATATAAAATAACAATTAAACCATTGTTTTTTCAACAATATGAATGCCAAGCGTGTTAAAGGATATAAGCAGTACGTGGAAATAGTTAAAATATTAAGAAGAATGTCAGCTCCCCATTGCACTGTGGGCGAGTCCTTTCATAATTTAAAAAAATAACACTTTAATGGTTGCCACGGACAGAGTTGACGGTGGATTTAGATATTCTGTGACATCTATCCTGAGATCTTGATCGTTGGAGAAAGCAGTGTGCGCCCCTGGCGTTATTCAGATCCACTTCTATTGGGATGCTAATCCTGCCAGTTACCAACGTGGCTACGCGGAAATAAGTCGTCTAATCAGTGTGTGTTTGCTTCTTAAACTGGGGTTCATCCGGGGCGTTACCTAACATGCGTACACTGCTAAATGGTGATTGATCATGGATGGGTATTCCTTTCGGTGAATTACCCATCTAAAATAACGTAGATGATTGAAATCCGCTCGGACCTTAACCCAGGTTGCGTGTTCCATTTTGTCCAATGTTGATATGCCCAACCACGGTCATAGAGAAGTGGCCCAACACGGCCCTTTACTCCAATGATGATGATGTGAATGCCTTCATTTGGCCGCAATATGTTGAGACAGTTCCATTTCGGGTGCCTTCTGATCTGATCTAATTTTGGCAACTAAGTGCGGCAAAGTCTTTTTCAGAGAGACAGGCCGCTCCATAGAATCGCACATCGAGATGCATCGGCGGCCCATGAGATCTGCACAACCCAAGAAATGGGCCGGAGCAGAGCATAGCATCACACTCAGCAACGAAACTGACTTCGACGAGGCGAAATGGTTGCGTCGATCCCCCAGCTATGTGGCCCGATAGACAAAGGAAGCAATAAGGGTCCGGGCTGAGAAAAGTAATTTTAATCGGGCCTCTGGGTTTTCATTAAACAAGACGTGGCTGCTGGTTCTGAAAAGCATTAAGCATTCAAGGGAAAATATTCAAACATGGCGGGTGAATATTTTTTAAGAAATTGCCTCGAGAAAAATTCGACCTGGACCGGGAATGTGCTGGTGAAGGATACTGTCTCTTGGTTGTGGCTTTTTCGAAGCCCACTTCTCCTTTGCGTTGCCATCTTTGATGGACCGCAAGGGCCAAAGATCTTGTTGCCTTGTATCCACCAAAATTGCCATGGGGGTTAAGAAGCCTGGATAGCGTAGTGGTCTGCGCATAGTCCGGCAAACCAAAGGTCCGTGGTTCGATTCCCGGTCCAGGCCGAATTTTTCTCATGGCAATATAAGGGAAAGTTAGCGCCAAAATTCCATTTAATGAGAAGCACTATGTAGTACAACTGCCATTATGTATTGCGGGCACATCAAGGCATCCTAATCAGCATCCCTGAATGCAAGGGTCATGTCGGACACAGAAACGTGGGGCAAATATATAATCTGTTACCCGGATGATGACCGGAACGGACTTTATTGAAAACAAGTTCGCCGGAAAACTTGCAGATCCTTCATAACAACGTGAATGCTTACGTGATTCCTTCACTCGCGCGTTGCAGTCTTTAATACATAAATGCCCACCACGGCGTTCCCTTTCCGGATTTACTCATAAAAAACAATTTTTAATCTGTATCGTAGAACCACTGCAAGTTACTGTCTGAATGGAAGGCGGTTATTTTTAAGCTGCGTCCACACGGGGCGATAATCGCCGTATACATGTTGACAGGCGATGTTGCCCTGCGATGTTGACGAGTGTCTGGACACAAAGACACATCGCCATTGTTGACCGTTGGTAAGGATCAAAGAATATTGCTGTTGCACTCATAATGGAAAACTTTGCTCTGCGTGGAAGCGTGTCGTGCTACACAGAGAAAATTATGGAAGTCGAGGAGTTTATTTCTAATTTTTAGGTGGTAGTATACTTATTTATTTATATTTTTAATCATTCATTTGTTTCTTGATTTTTCAAATGTTCGTGCCAGTACAAAGATTTTATTATTGTTTAAAAGGGATTGATTTGTGTTAAAATGGCAAATGGGAATGTTTTGTCATGTTTATTTTATTTCTTTTCTTAAGGTAATTTCATTGACTTCATGCACAGAAAAATTTCCACGGTACCTTTCCACGATTCGGCAGAAAGTATTGGCCAAATGCTTTTCTCACTTATATTGCCGTGTTGGACTTCTTGCAATTAATATTAATTTTAAAAAACTTCATTTGCCTCAGATCTGTAAGTACCCGGTGCAATTTTACCAAATCGGTATCCTCTATGTTATACGACTCTGTTCTTTAATCCTTCATGAAAAATTATGCAAAATCTCTGATTATTCATGTTCCATTGGTATACGATTTCTCCAAATCTTTAACACAGCTTATAACACCGAAAACACATTTTTTATGACACGTCTTGCTCTTGATAGTCTTTAATTATAAGCTATTTGTAATTAAGATCCCTTGCGCCTGCGGATAATTTCATAAAATGAATGTCTAAAGAGAATGCGTCGTATTCTACGATTTCAAAAGGAAGATCAGGTCCTTTTGGACTGGTCGTCGATGGTTTTGGCTGTGGGATTTTATTCGCTACGCTGAAGGTTCCACAAAGTTGCTTCTTTGACGGTATTTTATGTCAGTTTCGATTTTGAAGCCTTTCGATGTGAATTCCATCATTGCAATGAAAATCTTGCATATCACTAAAAATGAGGAAGCATCGTGCACACTGTAAAACATATTTCCTTGCATAGTTATCAAGCTTTTGGAGGAAAGAGAATTCTACGTATAAGAGATCAAAAAACAGCTCTATGAATGAAATCAGAATATTTTGAATGAATAGGGTAAACTTTGTTTTTCCACAATGAATTGTCCACAATCATTGTGACATTGTCACATTGTCATCAGCATCACAATGAATTGTCCACCATGAATTCCATTCTTTGTTTTTTCCACAGTCATTCTGGAAAAAACGAAGTTTACCCTATTCATTCAAAATGTTTAGCAAAGTCCACAAAGTGTCGCCGGAAACCACCAACTGAAATCAGAATACTTTGGTTTTGTGGCAAATGAGTCCTTACCATCGCTATGATCAGAGGAGCTTGCTTTTTCTACCATTATCGACGTGGACTCAATTCGTATGATATAAGCTTCAAAATGGACTACTAATCCAGTTATGATTCTGTGATAATATAAATAGCTGGAAAATTGTGATGAAAAACATTGCTCGAGAAAATCTAACGTTCAAGAAAAAAAAGCCTTTAAGGAGTATTTAAATTGTCACAATCATTCCGGAATTCGTACTCTGTTTGTTGACCAAAATTTTTAACATTGTAAATTTTTATTTTTCAATTGGTACTTTTTTTCTTTCAACGACATTTTTTTCTGCGTTTATCAAAATATTCAGTAAATTTATATTGAAGGGTTTGAAAGCGCTGGACTGATGGTTCTGTTATTGTAATGTTTGGAGACTAAATTTCGACATTTGATCGGGACTAATGGTCTTGTGCCATTAAATTATCTTTGTAGACCTTTTTAATTCCTAAGCTTGATATACCATGATTAGATAAATTGCTATTCCACATGTAGGGCCATTATATTGCTTTCTTATTAAGATGCGATAAGCCTTATGATAGTTTGAATTTCAAATCCGACCGGTTCGTTTATCTTGAACGGGATCCTGACTAAATTTTAACATTTGATCGGGACTAATGGTATTGTGCCTTCGAATTATCTGTATACACCTTTTTAATCCGAAAGCTTGATATACCATGATTAGATAAATTGCTATTCCACATGTAGGGCCATTATATTGCTTTCTTATTATGATGCGATAAGCCCTGTGATAGTTTGAATTTCAAATCCGACTGATTATTTTATCATGAACGGGATCCTGATAAGATGATTCAATGATTCCCATTCAATGATTCTCATCGATTGTGATCGCGCCTGGAGTTTTAGCAAGAAAATATTTGGAGAATTTGGTATTGAATTCAAAATATTCTTTCGGTGTAATGTAACAGAAATTATGCGTTTTACCTGGCTGGTGCACTGACTCATTTCGGGTACATTACGCCGAAATTAAAGTTTGGTAAAATTTCGAATATGCAGGTACTAGCCTCGCCATTACCTTTACGGAGTCACCCACAAGTGAATGTAAGTCCGAAATTCCACTGAGGAGAAATCGTTGGCCTTCCCGGTCAAGGTAAATGAATTTTTCCCTGTGATAGTCTAAATTTCGAACTCATGCGAGCGCAACTGGGGTATTTGTGGGCCAAACATCCAGCCATTGCCGATGCTAGAAGTACAGCGAGCAAAGAAAAATATGAATTGTGATTCGAATGAATTTATTTGTCTTATGAACTTGTGGATAGTTTTGCCCTGGTTACGGATGTGGACGAGCTTCAATCTCCCCTCTACTACGCCAAAGTTTACCTAGGTTCCTAAAGCCAACTCCCAAGATGGGAAGCACCTCTTAATGTGGCCTCCGACCTATATGAAGGAAGATTTTGTTGCCCAAGGAGAAAAATGGCATAAAATTGTGGCGAAGTCGAATGAAAGAAAAACCAGCATCCTTGGAGCTACATTGTCTGTACACTACACGTTTATCTTAGTCTGGGTCTCTTCAGCATCTCGTCTCCATTCTCTCTTTGGGCAGTGAAGCGTTACGCGCATTAGCCTTGCAAAGTTCAGACCCATAGTTTGACTCCAAGCCCAGGAAACCCTATTTCCTGAGACAGTTTTCAACATTTGACAAAACTCACTTTTGTATCGAGATCTTGAAAATTTTGCTGGGATGATTTATGCATTGTGAATGGTATGATACTTTCCGTAATGTTATGAAGTAATGGTCCACTAATATTTTTATTGTTTACGACCCGTGTTTCGTCACATAATGACATATTCAGGTTAAAACTTACTTAAAAGTTTTTGATTTCCGATATGGAGAGGTTCCACAAAGTGAAGCCTGAATTTATTAGTTATGTTATGAAGAGTGTTTTCTTGCGACTTTATATGAGGTGTTAACTAATTACCCAGGTATGATCATTTTCCTTTGTCAAAAAATCCGAGGAAGATCTGAAATGAGAATTTTAACTTCCTACATTGTAGTCATTCCTGAATTAATTTCAGAATTAGCTTGGATTTTACCACATCCTGAAAATATAATTATGAAGTTTAGTTCGGAGCGGAGAATAAAGGGTGTGTGCTAAGTTTGTTCTCAACTACTGTTAGCATTAAGACAGTCAATGGTCTCTCTCATGGTCGATCAATCGTAATCGTAAGATTGGTTTACTATAGTCTTCCATCGTTCCTTATCTAATGCTAGTTTTCTTACGTTCTAGTAGCTCATCCTATGTACCTGCCTCTTTATTTGGTCTTCTTATTTATTCCTGAGCTTCCTCTGGGGACTCTTCTCTCTCTTGTTCCTTCAGTTATTCCTTTTTTTATTTTACCCGTACACTTTATCTCCAGCATCCTCCTTCTGCGCCAGATCTGGAAAGCTTTTCCATTGGTCCATGTTTCCGATCCATAGAGTGCCGCGCTCCACACGAATGTTTTCACATACTGTTTTCTGGTGTTTAGTTCTATCTTCTTTGAGCACCAATTGTCTTTTTACCATGCACGCTTTCTTAGTTAGGGGTATTCTTCGCATGATGTCCGTTGTACTTCTTCCGTCCGATAAGATGGTACTTCTGAAATAGGCGAAGGAATCCACCTGCTCTAATTTCTCTTCTTTCAATGTGACTTCGGCATTCAGCTTCTCTCTTCCGCGTACTAGGATTTTAGCCTTTTCTTATTTTTAAAGATCATTCTAATTTCCTGCTATGACTGCAATACAGTCTGGGTAGCGGAGCATGTTTATTTCTTTCCCGTTAATCTTAATTCCGTTCAATTCAACTTATTGTGCTTCTATTATTGCCTCCTCCAAATATATGCTAAATAGCACTGGTGAGAGGTTGCATTCTTGTCTATTTCCTCTGTTAATTTTATCTTCTCTTTGTCTTCCATCTCTCATTCGCCTTATAACGACTTACTCACCTGACAATTATGTGTAGTTAACAATTATTCTTCTGTCGCTGTAATCCATTCTGAGTTTTTCCAGCAGCCCCAGCATCTTGTTCCACTCGACATTGTTGAAGGCTTTCTCCAAGTCAACGAATGCCACGTACAGTGGCTTTTTCACATGCATTGTGTTCTCAACTATTATTCCATACGTGCTCCCTGGTTCCTCCGTTCTTCCTATACTCAAATTGGTTTTCAGTGAGGTTGTCTTCTATTTCACTTTCCATCCTTAGGCTTATTATTCGCGTGATTATTTTTTCTGTATGTGACACTAGACTCAAGGTTCGGTGCTCCTCACATTTCTCAGTCCTCGTCATCTTCGGTATCGCAATCATTACACTCCTTTGAAAAATCATCTGTAAGTCTTCCGCTTTTGGTAGCTATCTTTCGTACAAAGGTGTCCTTGGCTTTACTTCCGAGCGCTTTGATGATTTCTCCGTTGATGCTTGTCAGCGCCAGGTGCTGGTTTTTTTTGGTCTCTTACTTCTGTATCGAATTCGCACCTCCATATGTGATATCAGTAAGTATCTGACATCTAATTCCTGCAATCGATCATTAAACTTTCTTAAATTCATTTTTTTACGATTTTGAAGTATTTATTGGTCTTGAATCAGCAGGAACGGCACGTTCTAGATTAAGTCGGTATCAAGTTGGCGAGGTAGCCAGAGTATTAGTGGAACATCCCCGAGGCCTGGGTTTCCATGGGTGCCTCAGTGAAAGCACTAATGATACCGCACCCTGTCACTCTCATGTGACGTAAAACTTTGGACCCCATGGCAATATTCGAGTAAGTTGATGCTGGGACTGGGCTTCTCTTCACCCATCTTCCGTTCACAAACCAAGCACTTTAAGAATGTGAAACTCTCGGGTTTCCAACCGGGTGATGGTAGTTTGTGGTACCGACGTTTCGAAGGCGTAGCTTGCCGTTGTCCTCAGGGTGAATCTCAGGTTGAAACGATACTCTTCACCCAGAGGATGACTGCAGGCTACGCCTTCGAAACGTCGGCACCACAAACTACCATCACCCGGTTGGAAACCCGAGAGTTTCACATTCTTAGCATTGTTCGGGAAAGCCTGAAATCTTACAAGCACATTAATATCTATCAGTTCAGATTCCTGCCCATTTATGACCCATTTAAGCTCTGTCTAGAGCATCCAAAGTCCATTTAAATACCATATATATTGGATACAAATCTAATTGATCCTGTTAAACCTATTCCAGCATTTGGCGGAGTCTTAATATCAGTAGTTGTGGATCGTCCTTACCTGAACCTGACTCAATGTTCTCTTGCTACTTTTTCGATATGTGGCCTTAACTTTCATATAGTGTCTTATGCTCAGTGTTCCATGATGGGTTCACGAAGTTGTACAAAACTTGCACTTGTCGAAGTTAATCTAGGAACACAAACGCTACAGGACACCAATTTCTGTAATAATAAGATCATTCCAGGTAAGATTTCAATTGATTAATTTCAGTAAAATACATATTTTTACGCATTATAAATACCTTTATGATTTTGCGATTGCATATTTTCTCTTGAATGCTGATTCGCTAAAAATAATATTGCTCTGATTACTAATTTATATATTAATGAGATATAACTAGACTGCTCTTGACGAGACTTGGTTCGGAAAACGTGGCCGAGGCTAACTCGGGACTCAGGACTCTTTGAATGAATGAGTAAAAATTACTGCACCGATTAGGGTTGTGGATTTTTTCACCACCCTCGTGGAATGCCTCTCGTAGCAGAAGGGCACTATGGCGGCGGCTACCGTAGTTCCCCGTTTCGAGCCGTCAACAGCGACCTCTCATCACGATCGGCTGCGCTTTATTCTACCCTGCCTGCCGCGCCCTCCCAGAGAAACGGGACGGATCCACTGAGGAACTGGAAAAAGTAACAAATCCACGACAGACGAATGCACTCATCGCGTCTCCTCTCCAAACCAGTCCGGTGCGAAACGGCTGTCGTTCTGGTTTTGCTTCGTGATGCCACGTGCGCGACAAACCGCAAGACTTCCGCGGTGCGTCGCACGGTAGGCTTGCTCTTACGTTCACTCAACCGACGCGAATTGACCTCTGGGTCGCGACCGGAACGGCTCAGGCGGGGCGTGAAGCAAATGCGGTTGCCCTTTTCGGTGGGACGGGGAATATATTTGTCGATTGACTGTTGCACATTACATCCTATGGGTTGTACGTTAGACGGAAACGGACATAGCAGCAGAGCCAAAGGGACAGAATTGCACTATCAGAAGAATTCAAATACGCGTATTCGACCCCACCCTCGTCCGTTCCTGTTGTGTAGATTTGACCATGCTCTTTTGGAGCTGATTCTCCCAGAAGTTGGGCCCATTTGTTTGTGTGATTGAATGATTTTGTGTGCTTATGAGTGTGCTTGCGTAAATAACCGGGCATCCTTAGTGGAGTCTCTTTAGCCCTGTGAAGGATCCCAGGTTATAACCCAAGCATCCTTAGCGGGGTCCCATTAGCCCTTGCGAAGGATCCTATTTGGGCTGTGTGTGTGCGTCTGTGTTGGTCCCTGGCGAGGAAGTTACATTCCCGTAAATCATCACAGGGGGGTATTCTTGGTAGAGAGGCTGTGGTTGGTCGCTGCTGTGGTTTCCCAGCATACCAACACAGTAAGTTTGGTTCTTTCTGACGAAGGGTGCCAATTGCTTACGGCTTTTGGAGACTTTCTTTGTTTTAATTTGATTGTCTTGCCTTCAGAGCTCACCCCATCATTGTAATGGCTTTCCACTAGCAGAAGCGTTCAACAATAGGTGGGAGCATTTGAAGAAGGGGGACCTTGGGAAAGGATATGAAGAAGAGGCAAGTGAAGCGTTTTATATGAATTCATTCATTGCTTGTTCATTCCTAAGATTGGTTGACTGCAGCCCTTAACCTTTCCGTATCTAATGCTAGTTCTCTTACCTCCTGGTATCTCTGCAAGTGTACATTCCTCCTTATTTGGTCTCTGAACTTGTTCCTGGGTCTTCATCTGGGGACTTTTCCCTCTATTTTTCCTTCAATTATGTTCTTCACAAACTCATTGTGTCTCAGGGTGTGTACATTCCACCTTGTTTTTCTTTCCTCAATCGTGTTCCATATGGTCCTTTCCTCTTCTATTCTTCTGCACACTTCATCACTTCATATTTTGTCCGTCCATTACATCTTCAGCATCCTCCTCCAGCACCAGGTTTCGAAGGCTTCTAGTATTTTCTAGTCAGCTTATCCAATGGTCCATGCTTCCGATCCATGGAGTGCAACGCTCCACACGACTGTTTTGCATACTGTTTCCTGATTTGTTGTCCTAGCTTCTTTGAGTACAGCTGTTGTCTTTTATCCATGAACTCCTTCTTAGCCTGGACTATTATTCGCTTGATGTCCGTTGTACTTCTTCCGTCCCACGTGATGGCACTTCCGAGATAGGTGAAGGAATCCACTTGCTCTAATTTCTCTCCTCTCAGGGTGACTTCTACATTCAGCTTCTTTCTTTCGCATACTAGGATTTAAATCTTTTGATATGAATAGTAGCGTTGAGTGGGGTAGAAACGAGGACTCGGAGGAAAGAGGACAAGAATCGGCTGCAGGCTTCAAGATGTGTGTGGAGGTGGTTGGAGACGTTGTGGTGGAGAGAGAGTAAGACAAACGTGGAATTTCTTGGTGTGGTTAATGATGAGAGAAAACTTCTGGAGGAGGTCATGCCTTGTTTCTATTACGCTAGTTAGCGCTGACGTGGGTTAAATTTGGTAGTGGAAACGCCAGTTAGCACCAACTGTGGTTGAATTTCTAACCATGGTTGGCTGACCTTAGTTACCAGGCAACTCGAGTTAGAAATCGTAATGGAAACACAATAAGTCAACAAGTGAGGAACGTATTTCACATGAGACGCCATCGAGAAAGTTTCTTTTATAAAGACAAATTGCTAAATATGCAAATACTTTACAATTTTTATGGATTATATTATTACGTATATCGGTTCCATAACGGGGTTAATGTACCATTAACTAAGCAGTGAAGAGATAAGTGATGAAAACTGGGGAAATTTAATAGTTTATGAAGTTTTGCTATTAACCCTCGGAAACATCTGATATGTTTTCTTGTAGTTATATTGCTTACGCTTACAACAACCCATGTTATCCTCCTCTACACATTTTCTGTAATGATTCATGTACAATATTCTTTGTCATCTACTTTCCTTGTATTGAGAATCTAAAATAGTGAAATCTTTGCTTCGCACTGCACGAAGCAAACGATATCTGTTAGAATTAATTTTACTTTAGGGCATATATTGATGATTACTGAGGAGAAGCAAGTTTTGTCTATGAGCAATATCATTTATGAGCTTAAAACATGGATGTCAGAACCAGATAGCAATTGTGGTATTTATGGATTTATATTAGCTTTCGTATATTATTCGTTTGTACTAAAATGAAATCTTGGCTTGCGTGGGGAGTGGTAGGAACATCTAAAGGGGAATTTTTAGTTAATGAGAAATAAAATCAGTGTGTATCATTCGTAAATTATTATCGGGAATCCGAAAGAAGGCAGCATTTCCTAGGGCGTATGCGGGAACATTAGTTTAAACCTTACCATATGATATATCGCATACTATCTTTTGTGTAATTTCTTTGTTTACTTCTCTCACATGATTTTGGATCTATTATCTATAGTACATGAGCTAGAAAACTTGCGAAAGAATGAAGGTAGGACTCAAGAGCGTAGCTATTTCTGTCTACGTACAATAAAATAGTTTCATTTGGACCACTCGCTTATCAAATTATCCTGTGTATTAGGTTAAAGCTTCGTTAAAACTTATGGAAGGCAGCTGTTAATATTTAACATCAACGTCCATATCCCACTCTCATGGGCAGTGAGTGCGAGCTCATAATTGGAAATGTCACAAGAAGTAAGAAAATGTTCATAACTGATACCATAATTCAAGCAAAGACAGTTCAGTGCGTGAACCAATTCAGTTATTCACGCTCATCACCGGTGATAAGAGTTAAAGGATACAACCCTTGGATGTGATTTTAAATATCTTCTTACATATTCTTTATCACTTAAGCAACAGCTTGGGAAACTCCATAATTCAATGTTCGGTATGACTGCCTTTCTATCAACTTATCTGTCTAATTCGTTTAATTTTTTTCTCCTGTGGAATTTCGCACTTATCTTTTACGAATACATTCCCAATTTTTTCCGTCTGCATGAGTGAAAATGAGTGGCACACTTGTACTTTCATATTGCTCATAAGTTTATTTGCGGTATGAATTTTGAACCTTTACTTTCCCAAGACCTATATGCACAACCAACCTATTATTTTTAGGCAGCAAACGTAAGATAATGCTCCACTGGAACACTATTACAGCCATGATAAAATATAATATAACACCGTCACTTGGTTTCATGGTTTCGACAATAGTAATATCCACACTTTAATATACTACTTTAACACCGACCATGGTTTCGACATACTATGTCATTATCAAGGTGATGAGACAGACTCTCACATGTATTTATACCAGAGCCACGGGAGGGGGAGGGGGTATATGGAAGAGGCGTGGGGGGGAGGAGGGGGAAGGAGGGGGAAGTGGGAGGGGGAAAGAACAATTTGGGTGAACATATGGGGCCGATGACGTAAGACGGAGACAAAGTGGGTTGTGGGTGAAGGTCAGGGTTTTGTTATAGGGACGCTTAACAAAGGTGAGTCGAAAAACCGAAAAGTGAAGTTCAAAAGTGAAACGATTTCATACTATTACAGCCTCCTATTTCCTTAAAGGGTATGTTTTGATTTTGATATAAAACCAAAACAAACTTATTTCGATGGTCAACTTTCTACCTGGCCCAAGGGTAATTCCCCGAGGAACGCAGGCGAGTAACCCAACCTAAGTTCTAACCAGCGTTACGGAAACAAGGCATTAGAAGGAGGCAAAGTAGTTGTCTTGAAGAGTTGGGTTGCGAAGGGCTGCTTAAGGCCGTGAGGGTGCAGGGGAAGCGGGGAAGGGGAAGAAAGAGAATAGGTTTTATTGAGAGAATATTAGGCCTTATGCTAAGATGAAGAAATAGACATTATAGGGCCTTCCATTTCTAAAAATCCAGAGAATTTTTGCTGACGTCCACTTTAATCTAAAGTGAATTGCGAAAAAATAATATTAATTTCACCGTTACACATGGTGCATTCTTTCCCAAATAATCATCTATTATTCAGTCATTTCCTAAAATACTTGTTACCATCATTATTTAATTTTTTTTTTTCAAAATTTGCGTTTATTTCCAAAATTACTTTGAAAATTTTTGCGGGTTTAGGTCAATAGAATCCGTCGCCTCCCGTAGAACTGTATTGGATAGGAATCTTTCATGCTTCCTGGACTATATTCTCTTATATCGTGGGGACATGTGTTAATGGCGGCACCAATCAATATGCAATGTTGACATTAACATATATCGACCGTTAAACTGGTGTATTAAAAAAATTTCTTCTCGAAAGATAGGTATGTATGAAATAAATTGGCTTCTGATTTATCGTTACACTTTTACACACATCTCTTCACTAACTCTTGGAGAGGTGAGACCGCAGGAATTGTTTTCGAAGAGTAAATGCGCGAGTCCATTCATCTCACGTTCTTCCCAGGCATGCGCCTTTTTCCTTCATCGCATGCTCTGATTGTTTCATCTCTTCATTGTCTTGGCGTCTTTATCTTGGTTTGCCCACGCCTCTTCTTCCTCCTGAAAGCCTATCTTTTGCTGTGTTAACTATTCTGCCGTCTCTATTCTTAGGTGTCCATCTAATTCTTTCTTCTCCTCGTTTACCCATTCGTTGATGAATTTTACGGATTCCGGGACTCGCCGCAGTATTAGACGGACTCTTCTTTTTCTTAAAACTTTTCCGGAACGAAGAGGTTCCTGCAGTACTATTTTTATTGAACTGAACGCTTTAATCCTCGCGACAGCTTCAATAATTTGCTAATAATTCAGAAACCATGATGATAAATTTTTTAAATTATATTTATTAACACTTAACCATTTTTCAAAGGAAATTACCCTATCCTAAAAACAATAACTTGTTGGCCCGGTTTTATAACTCCATCGTAAATAGTTTATCCTTCTCCGCTAATCGGAATATGATGGCGGTGAATAAAACACTAATAGAAAGGAGCATAGAGCGGAGGCATTACTACTTTTTTTCTTCGCTAATTTTGCAAAAAGCCTGGAGAGAGAGTAAAATAGAATAAATTCTAATACTCACGATCATTGGAGCAGATTGAAACGATAGAATACGCATTCGAAACTTGTTTATGGCAGCATCAATCAGGTTGGCTGACGGAGAATTTGGGTGAACAGTTGAAGATCGCTGAGACATGGGAATGAAAGTAGGAGGACAATTGTAAAAGTCTGTCAAATCACAGACAACCAGGTCCTAATTAGTTGATTACACAAAGAATTGTCATTGCGTGAATTGCAGAACAATTTCCTATCATAACGAAAGAAAAGTAATAATTTTGTTTTGGGAAATAGCAAGCGAAGCTAGTGAAATGCAGGAGGGCGCAAAGTGAAGCAAGTAGAACAACTTCTTTAGTCAAGTAGTACGTTCCAGAAAAATGGGAATTGTAATGGAGAAAGAGGGAGAAAAGCAAAAGAATTGTTCGGCGATAGGATGCAGGTTATGATGGGAACCTTGTTCAAGGTATTTAAACATGATTGCTAAGAGTTAAAGTATGGAGCGTAGGGTTGTATGATGAAGAAACATTCAATTCGATGAAGGAGGACGAGGATAGGCTGCAGGCCTTCGAGATGTAGGTGTGGAGGAGATTGAAGAAGATGCAGTGGAATGGAAGACGAATGCGTGGAAGGTGAGGAGAGAAAACGAGAAGGCAAGAGTTGGAAGAGGTAATTGGGGGAGAAGGGAGGATGTTGGGTGATCAGGGAAGGAGGAGGAAGAGAACAGGATTCGTGGATGGGATGAAGAGAGGGAGGACATGATCTGAGACAAAGAGAGAAATCGGGTGGTGAGAGAGGGAGGGGGATACACCCGTGAAAGTTTGAAAGGTCTTCACTCTCAGTAATATCTAGCTTTATCGGTAGATATTAATTAGAGATATCCACCTTTAATTTAATTAATTAATATTTATTATCTCAATTAATTATTAAGTATTATTAATATCTACCTTTATCTGCTGATAAAGGTAGATATTAATGAGAGATATTAATAATTATTGAATTGGGTATGTGACACTATAAATCACAACTGTGAAATCCGCGAATTTTTCAGTTTGTCTCATTTGTGCATTCCAATCGAAATCTCCCTGTGAAAGGTGGCAACATATAACAAATAGTAATGATACTGGAAATCCTAAATAAAATTTAAATTAGATAGTGTTGTATTCACTTATTTGTACTGCTGAGAAGGAGTTTGAAGGTCTCAAGTGAACTTCGGTTGGAAGTAATGAGATCGTCAATCGTTACTTCAGAGGAACTCTGAATATAAGTGTTAGTTTGAACTTGGAAGCCATTTCGTTGATCTTTATCCTACATGGGTCTTTGATTCTTAAGGCCGCTTTTTACGGTACATTTTATTGTACAAATGTACGAACTCTTTCATGAGGGAAATTGTACCATGTAAAGCGACAAATTGTATGATAGTCTAAATGACGGGAAATGGAACTTGCACTAATTACGTTCATTTTATTGTACAATCTATAATGCATTAGTCTGTGCAATAAAACGTACCGTGTAAAGCGGCCTTTGTGAATCTATTAAAATAATTTTGCGAATTCGCATAGATCCGGGTTCGATTGACGCGTTCCTCTTAAAGCATGGCAGTATTAATTCAAGCTCTTCCAAATGTCACGATTCTTCAAATTGCTGTTTTAAAATCATTTCCCGAATCTATTTCAGCAGCTCGAATATTTTTATGGCAATACCTTCCCGATAAAGCATTATTGGAGCAATTAATTTCTGGAAGACTTCCTTGATGCCGCAAATCTCTTATATCCAAAGCTCCAAGTCTTTCGACCCCCACGTGACTGTGGACTAAGCGAGGTGCAATAATTTTTACGGCTTCCTAAAAATGACGGTTTATTTTCTCGTCGATGTCGTACATCTTCTGAGTCAAACTCCACGTCTACCCCTCTCTGAGTATGGAGTGAGGAGTCGGTCATAAAAGTTATAAGGTAGGAACTGGAGCGGAAGAACAATTTAATTATTTAAGGAAAAATGTGCATTGCAGCAAGGACATCAGGAGAAAGATTTCACAAGCGAAAGAAGCGTCAGCTGGTGACGTGGATCTTGCGCAAAAAAAACATTTGTGGGGAGATTAATGTGGCGTGTAGCGTTGTATGGTTCAGAAACCTGGAGTTTGAGAAAAAAGGACGAGAATAGGCGGATTCGTCGATGAGTGACTGGAGTACGACATATGGAAAGAAAGACGGACAAGGAAGTGCTTGATATGGTGAGTGTGGTGAGGAAACATCCGGAGAAAATTATGAGGAGGCAGAGTAGGTTTTTGGATCAGGTAATGGAGGTCGAGAGAATGCTGAAGGTTGTGATAGGGGGCAATATGTTGGGATACCAGGGAAGTTAAAGACAGTGAATAGGCTTTATTTCTGGTTAGGCCAGTCCTCGAGTACGCCGCGATCATTGAAACTTGAAACTGTGTTTGAAAATGAGCTGGAAAACGGCGAATTCGAGGGGATAAGGTCCACACAACTTCAACGATACAACGGAGTCAGTATTTCCAGGTCCCGCCGCGGAGCAGGGCTGCGACGTGCGATCGAAAATTCGATCTTACCCTAGGCGTCGCAAACCTTTTTCCAATATTTTTTCCAAATGTTAAAATATGCTTACTAAATACTCTGGTGAAATATCCTGACGACCATTTCTCTCAAACCAAAGATAATGACTGCTTAATGTAAAATTTTGTCTGAGAAAACATCCGCCATTTTGTGACGAAATAGCGCACCATATCCTCACAAAATGTTCAGTATAAAACCTTTGGTAATCTGTGGCAATGTGTGCAGCTTGCTAACGGAAAATTCAAGGAGTTAAAGTCCACACAACTTCAACAATCCAGCGGAGTCAGTTTTCTCAGGCTCCGCTGCACATCCCCTCGTAATGGCCTTGCCATTTGCATTCCGCCAATTATGTAATGTTAACTATCTGCTGTTTACCTTCATTTTATTTGAAAATCAATCCAAACTCTTCTCCACATACTCTGTAACGTGATATCCACTAATCTAAAAAAGTTTACCAAACTTTCTATATCGTTAAATAATGAATACACTTATTGTTTCGCAGTCAGCGCTTTCATCAATTTCCTTCCTGGGATGTTCCTCAATCGAATCATCTCTCATCTTTTTCGCTGCATGTAACTTCCAACACTCATTCAATTAGTATTTTGCATCTTACTGTTCCGATGTACGCGGTGCCCTGATTTTTGGAAATTTTCACGCTGATTTCCTATCTGTGGTTCGGTGAAATGATTCTATCTTTCTTGTAATTCGGCAACCCAATACATTTAAAACAAAAATTAATCTACCGCGTGACGCAATAACTGTCTGACCGCGTACAGGGATTATGTGGGTATTAAGCTGTGAGATAACGGACTTCGTATTGTATTTGCGGCTGATTCAAAATCTTATCGAAAATGCCCATACTTTGTTTTTTTACGTTAAAAACTTATAAGTATCCACCTTATCGCACTGAATATTGCCTATGTAATGCCGTAACCAATAAAATGTGCGAATTCTCTCTCTCATCACTCATCTATCTCTCATTGTTGGTTAAGAAATAATTAATCGTTTCGAAAATTTTGATTTAAATCGACGTAGAAAATTAAGAAATATTTATTAAACCTCTTGGTACATTATTTGGGGAGGCTATTTATTAACTGATATCCTTTGTGGATTCCACTTAAATATCAACTCCACTCTCAGGTTCCTCACCCGATCCCTCTGAGAGTAGGAAACAAGTATTACGGCCACCACACCGACTTGATGCCCGCTTACGAAGCCGATCGCATCATTAACTTAGATAAACAAAATTACGAAAGACTTAGGCCGGAGAGAAATATTGAAACGATACAGTGAGGCTAATTGCGGCGAGGATCGTTATTGTCTTTCGCCACGAAGCTATCGTCTTGTAAACAATGGGGATTATGTTTTTGCCACGACGGACTGTCTGTTGCTAAAATTCTGCTTTGCTTTTTATTAGCAATATCTTGAGATTCTCTAAGAATAAACAATTCTATTGCTTTTCAAGCTTTTACATGCATTGTGTGGATGAATTTCCTTTTTATCAGTTAATGCATGTGTTTGCCTTCACTTGCAGACGTACTACGAAATATCATTCCTCTCCTTAATGGCTTAGAATTATTTTTTGTTATTTTTCTTTTCTTTAGACCTATGATTAAGTTTGTCAATATGTAGCGAATGGGTAAAATAAGAATGGACGAAATGAGTTAATCTTCAACCCAATTGCTTGGCCCGCAACATATTTTCGGTTATTTTTAGTCCAGTGTTGGCGGGTTGCCTTATGATTGATTAACATTACAATCCACCCACTCAACCGTGAATCCGAGACTACAGAAAAAAAATAATGTGGAACATAGGTTCTTGTCATTAATGGTCTTAAAGGTGATCAAGTCATAGTTTCTCAATTTATTTCTCATTGGCGGAGTATTCTTCTCTAGACTTGTTATCTGATTCTAATTTAGCTATGATTATTATCTTTAAAGTTAATCAGCCTCTTTACAATTCATAACGGCTAATACAATTAATAGTTTCTGGAAACACCATTTGGAAACCAGTGTAGTGTGATAATTAATGTGTGCCTGGTGTTACTTATTCGTTTTATTACAGTATTATCACTTTATTAATGGTATTAATCATGGTATTAATGTCTCTTCGGCTCGTTCAAAGGGTACATTTATTGACGTCACTTTGGCAAGTCAAATCATTACTTCTGTCGTCGTGCATAGACCTCCAATTTTTGCGCATTTTGTAGTATGCTCCAGAAAGGTGGAAACACATTGATTACACGATAATAATAATAATAACTCTGTGCTCTCCGTTCGGTAAAGTTCAATCGACATTCAGGCACGTTAGACTAAATTAGATATGCCTAACGCTGATAACTTGAATATTATCTCAATTTCATCTCCGTCTGTGGGAACTCCAAAGTTATTGAGTCCATTTTGCTCATTCGCTCCGCTATTTCCTTATTTCCGCGGGCCAATCATGAATTGGAATCGAATCTTATCAGTTAATGGAGCACACATTTTTTGGCAGATGCTTTATTTTTCCCATTCAATCCAATGTCTCAAAAGATAGTCGTAATGAACAATGCAATCTGCAATCCGATCTTGTATTCGGACGTTCATGGATCAAAGAGGGGATTTAAAGAATTAAGCCAAGGCCCTTGGCTAATGCAAGCCGTAGAAAAACGCCTTAAAATACCTTTTTGATAATAGAATGAGATAACTAAACAAATGATTTATTATTCGTATAATTCCACACTTCATTCGGGTGACCTGGAGCGGTTTCGACGCTATGCCAGCGTCATTTTACGAACTCTACCAAATATTTACTTAATAAGAAACAAATGTCCATTATATTTTTTGATGCTAATATATGATGCTTCAGTCCAATCCAGACTAAACTATGGTATTTTCAGTCGGGGTGGAGCTTATTTAATGTCCTTAAAACCAACCATATTTCTTCAACAGAAAAGTATTTGAGTAATTTTGAAAAAGAGCCGTTTCGAAAGCTCTTTTCCACTGTTTCTTCAACTATGGTTGCTCCCTCTGAGACATTCACACATTTATAAGATCCTACGACGTTTGTATACAAGAAGTGGATATGCTGGGTTACTACTGTATTTGCCTTCTCTCTTCAACCTTCGAAAATCTCGTGCACCCTTGCCCAAAACAAACCTAACGTTATTTAAACGATGTTTTTTGTATGTCGGACCTAAAGTGTACAATCTATTGCCTACTTCATGTGTTAAATCCAAATCAGTTAGTACAGTATTGAAAAATATACAATCTTTGTTACTTACTCAAGAAAGAATAGAGTAATTAAGGAATAGAATAGATTAATACCTTGTTATAATTGTATGTGATGAACTTGCTAATTCCGCTATAAGTACTGATAATCTCATGTAATATTGTCTATATATTTCCATGTTCAATTATGTAAAAGACTACGCATAACTATTGACCAAATGATGGTAGTCTTAATACAGGTCCTCCTTTTAGGCTACCCAATATTACTCATGTTGTAAAGATGAATGTATGACTAATTGTGTTGAGTAATTTTCTGGAGAACTACGGAGAAACTTTCTGCAATGTCTTGTATAATCTTGCGTTTCTTATGGAAGTTGGGGCTGAGTTCCGTTTTTAATGGAAGGGGAAGGGATTATCACTGACTTTTGTGGATAAATAAATGCATGACAGGCTAACCAGAAACTGAGGTGAACAAGGTCTCCGTTAAAAGAAGTGAACAGGAGTGGAAGGGAAGGGTAAAAAGGTTCTTCGAGTTGACGTGTATTGAAGAGTTCGGCCGTTTTAAAAATGTGGCCCATACAATTTGGAGATAGATACAATTTTAAAGTTTCTTACTGAGTCCAATTTGGTTTCCATATCACAAACGTAAAATTCTTGAATTCAAAACAGACTGTACCAACTGCTAGCAGGCCTAAAATAACGACGCGCGAATAACGTTGGAACCAGTCGAGGTTTTTAAAAGTGTGGAATAGTGTTAAGCATAATTCTTGAATTTCATTTGCATTTTTTTTAAATACGCACCATTTGATAAGACAATTTTGTTGACGTATCTTTTCCTAAAACCCTAAAATGTGGTCACCATCGTCTAGCTATCCTCCTATAAATTTCTCGCTTTTAGACTCCTCGTAAGTTCCTCATACCTCTTACCTCTGCTTATTTCGTCCGGAATTCTTATCCTTTTCATTCCTCTACCGCACGCTTCCCCAGTGTTATCCGCTCGATTACCCTCCTCAACATGCCCTCTCTCCTTTCAAAACGTCGTCCACCCGTCCCTTCTACCTTCTCCAAAGCTCCGCCTGCACGTTATTTCCCTATCCAACCATGTCTAGTGCTTTCTTGTCCGTCCTTATTTAATCTCCATTCCGCAGAGTCGTCAACTATCACCTGAATTTGTCAATGAGGTGACCATCTTTACTACGATTTCGCGTATCTGTCCGTTTCTGTTGTGAGAACCTCCCTCTTAAGTGTCGTTTTTATTTTCACATACGTCGCCTGGAAATAATCTCATGGTGAGAATGGAAAGTAAGTTTCCCAAGGAAATAAGTGAATCACTTAGGTAGACCAAACTGCGATAGAAGGTTGAAGATCGTAACTGAGGGACGAATGTTTGGAGGGCGGAGAAGGTGGACATGATTGAAAAGACGAGGAGAGACGTGAGCCGAACTATAGAGATGAATGATTTGAGAAAAAGAGGAGAATTACACCTTTAAGATAATACAGCAGATAAGGGAAGACTCGTCATAATCTACCGTGGATCGTCTAAAACTAACCTTAGTTAAGGCCGCTTTACACGGCACATTTTATTGTACAAACGAATGAATCATAGAATGTACAAGAAACTGAATGAAAATAGAAAAGGTTCCATTTCCCGTTAAGTCATTCAGACAATCATTCAATTTGCCGCTTTACACTTTACAGTTTTCCTCATGCAAGAGTTCATTCATTCGTTGTGTATAGTACATACAATAAAATTTACCGTGTAAAGCGGCCTATATAAGTAATTTTACAAGAACATGTGTCATCACAAAGGACCCCGCTCAGACCTTATGGAAATCCGGTTTCCATCAAATTGGCTGGCATTGCAGTATGTTGCGTATTTTGGTCCCCTCATCAAAAGTCTCAATGGGCACGAAGTCCGAAACCCCCAGGATTTTGAGTAAAACCATGATTACTCTTGATTACAGGCTTATGCTCGCTCCATCGTAAACTGAAAATAACGCAGCCAAACGAAAAAGTGTGGTATGTATTGTAGAAGCGATATATGCTATCCGATGTATTTTCGCTTTCATATCACGAATCCGGGGTCAGAATTTCTTCATCGCCCTTCAGTCTTCAGCAGCTCGTTGAAGAACCTTCATAAAATGAAGAATTTCTTAAGCGACACATGTCATCTTACTTTTTTAAGCATCCTGATCGCGAACCCGTTGTCAGAATTGATCCATCACGCTTCAGTCTTCAGCTTCTCGCTGTAGAACTTTCGGAAAAATGAAGAAATTTCCCGATGTTTCGTGTTTGTCAATTTCAGTAAGTCTTAATTAGCTACGAACATTCGTAGATCATCTTGGAGGGATGTTGACATGCTTAGTAGCTCTTAGAGTGGTATGGGCAAGCGTGAAATGTCTGTAAGGGGTGCAAGGTTCTCGGGAAATACGCTAATTAACTAAATATTTCCGAAACCCATTGAGCATAGGACGGATTCAGGAAACTTCTAAGTTTTCGGATTTCTGCCGCTGCCTCCAACATTCATTGGCATCACCCAGTGTTCACCACGTACAGATTGCTCAGTCGTACTTGAACTCCGTCGTCTATCAGTTGTTCTGTCAAAATGTCGGATATCTCATCTGCCGTTCGGCTTTACTGTCTACCCTCGCAGTCGCAAAAGGTCAGTCGTATTTAACATTAATATTTTCCTGTCGGTTTTCCAGTTATTCCTCTATATGGTGTCTTCTCCAATGGAGCAGTCATTCTGAATCTCACATCTCCTAATTCGTGAATTTCAACCTCAACCACTCTGTTGAGCTTTTGAGTCCTTTTCATTGAAAATAGTCGCCTTTTATAACATATCCTCTTCAACACAGTCATATCATGTAATTCAGATCAAAGATATTGCAATCACGTATGCATTCTATACTTTTCAAAATTCTTCAGTTGAAGGGCCTATGTAATAAAAAAATAGCTTCGACCAGTTTCAGTTTCTGGTCCAAACGCTTATGCATTGCCAATTCATGAGTACTAGGAAAAATATCGATGGATATATTTTTATTCACCACAGACGTTTGAGAGATCATGTACAACACTGTCAGTTATAGAGAGACGGTGAAAGTAGTTTTTCGGTAAGTTTACCGGTAAGCTACGGTTACTTGCTTGATAAGTGATGGGTGGGTTCGTCAAAATGGGAGTAGAATGAGCCATCTTGGGGGTCCAGATTCGAGTCCAGGCCTTAGGAAGACTTCTAATTCAAACGGAACCCGTACGGACGGAATCCGTCAGACGATAATTCAAACTATAGTACCCTTGGTGGACGGACAGAGTACCTTGCCCCATGTGGACAACAGTCACTTAAATGGAGCTTTAAAAAATCTCCCCCAATTAAAGGGCAGATCAAGAAGATGTCAAGGCAGTTTAAGGTGGTCTGAGCGTGATAGTTCCCTGGTCATAATGGAGACCATATTCAAATTATGCGTTTTAATTTCAACAGCCCGAGGAAGCGTGAAGTAAATATTTCATTATTAATGGTGCATTAATATACATATGTATGACTGAAATACTAAGTACATAATTAAATAGAATTATCTATAGAAGTCCTTAACTTGATTATTATTTTTCGCGCCGTACGTTAACAACTACTTCATAATGGAAGGTTTTTTGTGATATTGAACAAATTACTGCGATGACAATATGATTTATTTTCAAAAATAGTTGAGAAAAATTGGAAACTACACACTTAAATTTTTGACAAAGCCTAGGTGTTAAAAATTCCTCATTTTTAAATAAGGTCTCTCTGGAGTGCATACTCGTACCGTTTCCTATGTAAAATGGCTGGTATTATTCGTCAAAATTCTCGGAAAGTAGTTAGTCTGATAAACGGCTGATATTTTGGTATCTTTGAAAGAGTGAGATATTTTTCCTTTAACATTATACCAAATTCATTGATTTCTGGGTGAAATGATATTTCATTCAAACTACCATAAGTATGTAAATTGATTGCGCTACCCGAGTTAAAAGTGAGCCCAGACTTTTCCTTCAATATGGCCATTGCTCTATGGGTGCTTTCCAATCGCGTCTCCCAGATTTGCCTGCATCATAGGATATGGGAACTCACGATCGAACATTCAATGCGGCAATCGAAACGATCTGAGCCGAAGTGATAGCCCCATTAAACACCTCGAATGGCGCTGCTGTCCCTCATTTTGCTCGTCTACCCATTCGATTACGTTTAGACTCTGAAGGACTACCCAGGCGCCTCCAGAATCGATGGCAATGCATGGAGAAAATCTACCAAAAAGGGAAACCTTGACTTTCTGTTCATGCATTTATGCTTAATGCATACATTTAGGTAATATAGTGTCAGGCCATCAAGGCAGAATTTGTGCACATATCCTAACCTGAGTTAATGCACTTCGTTTTTCTTGTTTTGCAGGTGACGACAGTTTCAGAGAGGAAGGGCAAACTACAAGGGCTGCTCTGAGATTGGCGTAGTAAGCATAGATACTGGGTAACCTCGTAAGCTACCCGCATGCCATATTTTTTGTATTTCCTCCTTAAAGTGCTTCGTTCGCAAACCCCTGCGTTAAAGAGGTACCACCGCGACTATGCTAAATACTCAATTCCCACTGTTTTTAACATGGTTGTCATATCCTGCTCTCGCTCATGGAATGCGTTGGCTCTTTGAACACAACAATTAAAGCACCCAAAATGCATATTATTCCACAAATATATTTTTAATGAACATTTTTCCAGAGCCGTTAGGATAGAGACCCTCAAGTCAGAGACTGGAAATTGACCCTCTTTGGGTGCTCAATTTAACCAAATGGTTAATGAACCACTTAAATATTTGACTATTAAACTATTAATGTTATTAATTTATTGTTTTTTATGTATGTTTATTTTATTTAATAGCTAATTTAATGTTTAATAATAAATAACACGTGTATAAAAGTAGAGGTTAAGGTGTTAGTAAGCAATGTTTACAAATATTTGTGCCAATCATTGTTCAAAATATGCGATTCTCATTGGTTCCGCCATATTCCTTGACACACCTATCAGAAATAGAACCGAGGTTTCCAGTCTCCAGTTTCCAGTCAGATTGTCAGATATTAAAGACCAGTCATGCTGGATGGCCCTATCTGGGTGCTTATATTGTCACTTATTTACTTTGATGTTTAATTAAATATTTGATTATTACATTAATTATTCAATTAATATATTTAATTATTAAATACTCAATTTAATTACATACCTAACAACAAATAACACTCATACAAGAAATGAGGTCAAGTTGTTACTGTTCTTACTAAGCGTTGTGCCTCGCTTCATTCGGAATGCGCGATTCTCATTGGTTCCGACATATTCCGTGGCCCACCAATCATAATACATAGCTGACCCATCCAGAATGTTTTATTTTAAATTTTATTTGATCCATATATACCTCCGTTCACACCACTTCAATTGGGGTAGGCATCGCCAAAAATGTTAGATTCTCGATGTCTGAATGCCTTGAGTTTGCTGTTATAATTTTCTTCCTAATGCCCTGTCCTTGCTTGCATCATTTGCCAACTGTTTCAATATCATCCCGTGCTATCAAACCAAATAGCTCTATCGAGTCTCCTCTTTAATCTGGGGATCGGACAAATGTTGCACTTGAATGGTTGCGGGAGTGGGTCGCTAAATTAGCACTTTCCTTAGGTCCCCAATGAACGTGGGAGATCGGCCCTGGATTCAAGACTCACAGAAAACGGTCTGCGTATACCAAGGAAGTTGTCGAAGTATGGTTCGTTAGGGGCAGAGAGAAAGCACGTACCATCGTTTTAAGCAAGGGAAGCAAAAGGTTGAGGGGGAGGTATCGTAATTGGGAAGATTACTCGAAGCAGATTGGTGGTCTGTCGAGCATTCTCCTTTTTTACATTTATCGCACACATTGAACTTAGCGGCGTGATTCCGGCAGCACAGTTATTACTTATCTCGGAAACGTATGCGACCGAGGAGTCGTGGCTCATTGTTGTGGATTGCTGACAGTTGCAAGTCACCGTGAGAGGGAGAAAATTCCGCAGGACTTCTAAGTGCGTCAGTTCTACTTACTTGGATTGGTTTCAATTTATAGAGGGAAGTAGGAATCAACCAAATAAGTTACGATTAATGTACATTCGTTGAACATTTGTTGTGGCCTTAATCCTTGGTTTCGGTTATAGATCCATGTGGTTTTCCTAAAATTAACTCTATAATTCAAAAATACGTTCATGTATTCATACCCTTGTAATTGCGAACTTGTGAGCTGTAAACGAGGAAAGAAAACTGTCGACCTCATTAATTCAGTCGTCTACGCATCGTAATTCTTCTGTCCTTCATAGTCCTTAAGTTTACCACGAAATTCCTCGTCTCCAATTCATCAATGAGCTATTCCGAATGAAATATCGCCGATAAACCGTATTTCTCTGCTCTATTTTCCGCGATCGCACGCAGCTTCAATATGCCGTTGCTGCATCCACCATCGGGAGAATCATTTTATGGTGTCATCTAGCGCCACTTTCGATTCTTCGACTCTTTCGATTCTTTCTCAACGATATTCCGACATGCCTAGAGGTAGTTTTCAAGACTGTTGAACTTTAAATCGCCCGTCTAGATGATCCTGTGTGCATAAGGCCAGCGTGACTTGGTTTTATTTCGGAAACCGTGGGTTGGAATCAATTGTTCACAGAATAGCCGAGCCAGTTAGTCACTGGCATGGTGAAATCTCGTGTGTGTGACATATCGTGATAGCCCAGGGGATTGAGAGTTGGACTGCTTACTGGCGCTCTCGGATTCAAAAATCTGTGAATCTCCGAGTGCGCCCAGTAAAAACGCAATCTCAGTGATATTTCTGGGTGATGAATATTCCTGGGAAACCAAGGGGGGAACAAGGATTGAACTGGCGTTTGCACATGTGTGGAATTCACGAGCTACTCGACACAGTACTAGGTGAGCCCTACCCTAAATGATAAAACCGATCAAAATCGCGACTGTTAATTGTGGCTTTTAGTGCACTTTCTTTTATTTATCTTGAACATAATTGGAATTTTTTTATCTTTAGTGTTGCTGCTTAGGGATTAATTTAGGTGCAATGTAGTTATCCATTTTTTCCGACACCGGCGAGGCTTTGTTTGGTTTAAGTGGGCTGATTTCATCCTCGCTTAGCGCATTTGCGCCACAATAATCAGGGGTAAGAGAAAGCTAAAGCAATTTCCATCACCCATCTTCCGACTGACAAACTGTGGTTTCAGATTTTACCAATGTAACAAAATAACTATCGGCGCTCACAACTGTTCACACCTAGGGGAGCCAAGCCCTTCTGACGACTCAGTAATTATTGTAGAGGCTGTCTTCTGATCTAGATAGCTTTCAAAGAGTGTCGAGTGTTGGTCATCCTCTGCTTGTGAAGAATTATAGAGTAGTAATTCCACTCAGGTCCTCCACCCGAACAGGCTCTCCATGATGCATGTATGCCACTATCGAGAGCCTTACCTCATACGGTGGAGAACCAGAGAAATATTCGAACATCAAGAATCTCGAGAAACTACGAAACCTGACAGAATATTTGTGGCTCAGGGCGGGATTGCAATCGACGTTCACTGACGCGACGTAACGTTGACGGACGATAGCTTTCAGTTTCCCGTGTCTTCCCGTCAAGGCGGATTGTCTCTCGATAATATGATTGACGGGAGTACCAAACCCAATTTTTTTGTCATTATTGCGGTAAATGGTTGCGAATGGACAATTTTTTTCATTTTTTAAACAAAATGTGAATAATCTGCTAAAATAACTGATAAGTAATGCTTGAAGAAAGCTAATTATGAAACATTGTAAAGTTAAAATTAATATGGGCAATCTGGAATTGAAATATTGAGAAAAATCTCTCCTCTTACTAGATGACGTTGACATTGCGTACGGGAAAGTTTGGCGTCACCACATTTTGCCCGTGGTCCGTTGACGGCGGTGTTAACGTCCGTGGGGTATATGATCGTAGGCCCGGCCCTTACTGCCATCGCAATAGGCTCCGTTTAATAACAATGAAGAAACTGCGCCGTCCGTTTTCGTCGCGTTAGATAAATCTGATCGTAATCCTTCCCTGAGATGTGAAATTGGAATTCCTCCTTTCGTATCACTACTCACTGATGAACGTTTCTGCGTGTGATGGTTCAGAAGCCTTAGAGCAGCGGTTCTCGACCTGTGGGCTGCGATCCCTTCCCGGGTCGAACGACCCTTTCGCACGGGTCGCCTAAGACCATCGGAAAACACATCTCCGATGGCCTTATGAAGTAGCAATGAAAATAATTTTATGGTTGGGGGTCACCACAACATGAACTATTGTATTATTCAATTATATTATTTCAATTCCAGATTGCCCATATTAATTTTAACTTTACAATGTTTCATAATTAGCTTTCTTCAAGGGGCCGCGGCATTAGAAAGGTTGAGAACCACTTCCTTAGAGGGACAACTCGACCACACTGTACCGGACGCCTCTGTTACAAACCAAGAGAAATGGAACCTTTGAGATTCCCTGGGATCGATCAAGTGAAAACTTGAAATACGCGACTTACCTTTCAACTGTTCTTCGTCATGGTTCATGGGTAAAATACCCAGCAGGGTATCTTTGGATTTTCTCGTGGATAATTGGGACCCATTCTCCAGCTCTTTAATCTATTCGGAAGCTTCTCTCAACCTCAAAAACTTCCCCGGTTTTATATGTCCTTGATTTTCTTTGTTGTCCAGGGTTCCTGGCGTTTCCAACTGCTATGGGTTCATATCGAAGCATCTAACGTAAGATCCTTGTGTTAATGCCGTAGACATACGCAGGCGTATTCCCTGTTATGTGCGCATAATTTTATATCACTGTCTGTGAATTCGCCGTTAAAAAAGCATTTGACTCTAGAATCGAATCTGTATCTCCAAGTTGCCGATCATGTGTGTCGGCTATTCATTCTACCTATTTATTTTATTGAAAGGCAATTTCTCTTAGGATGTTTCAAGAGTAACATTGCCATGAGAAACTGTGTTTATATAAGTTTTTTCCGGTGCAATATTTACTTTATTTCACGAAATACGCATACATACATTTATTTCAAATGAAGAATCCGTAGACATATCTTGCAATCACATATAATCAACGTTTCATCCTTGTATTAATGTTCTTTTGAAAGATAGTCTGTTTTGACTTCGTTTGTGGACCATGCGAATTATATTAACCGCGAATTATTAATGGGAAGATAAAGCCAAATACTGATAATGGTGAACGATCCTTGTCATTTACGTAATTCGCAAATTTCATTAAGTCATCGGCACGGAAAAGGTGTCGTCCTCACGATGAATAGCTCAAAACCGTGCCGTGAAACTCTACCTCCCAATTTTCTTTTCTACTCTTTGATCAACTTCCAATTAAAACATTTGAACCATCTTCAATCTCGACCCTCCGCTACAACCTCCTTCGGCACCCTTAAAGGTACTACTCATGAAAGCCTATTTTGCTATCAGAGGCTGTCCGATATTTCGCTACATCTACTGCTAAATCGCGAAGGTGAACGCATTGCAGTATTCATCTCACGGTGCTATTCGATGCAAATCCGCATTGTAAAGCAATGCAATGCGATATTGTGTTACTATACGCGATACAATGCGATATTTCCTGTAATGAAATCTGTCATCTCCGGTTAGACATCATGGAATTCGCTCGGCTTTCTATATGAGAAGAGCAACTTCGTGATTCCACATGAATTTATTTCGCACTCTGCCTGGGTTTCGACGTAGCAAGCGTGATTATAATGTGATACGTCATCAACCGATGTCACACCATGCGTTATAGGATGCAGCCTATCTTTCGCGATGAAAATTTATGCACATCGATACTGAAATTCAAATATCCCTGCTTACTAATGTTTCTCACAAAAAAGTGAATTCTTCGTGCATTAAAAATATGCCTCTTATTGGTAGAAATGGAAAAGTATCTACCACCAGGGGAGCTTGTAGCCCAGTTGATCTGCCGGAATTTTTTTTTAGCATCGTTTCATTTATACATGGCGCTGTTCCGTCACGTTTTGGAGCAGTGCCGTGTGTATCCTTGGAGATATGCCATAATCGTTACAAGCAGGCCCGCCGGAAGAACTTGTTTCCAGGGGGTAGGGGGGGCAAATGCAGACTAATTGCTTTCGTCACCGAAGCTTAAATTTATTGAAGGCGTTAGTTTACGACCCACATAGACTTTCGTATGGGTAATGTGAAGGCGGGATATTGCGTCCTCCAAAGTTTCCACCGCTTCATTTCTTGTTCTGAGTGATAGTTGGGTGTACGATCTGAATCTTTCCTGGCAAATGCCGTACATGAAGTTTTGTAGGGTTTCCAGGCAGGTAATGGTGCTGAACTGCTCGGAAGTTTCGATGAGTGTGCCATCCTGAAGACGATGGCAGTCTACGTCATCAAGAATGTCTGTGAAGTGCAGCTCCATTACTAGGTGAGAAACCCAAGAGCTTGTCATACTAATTGGTCATAGGCTGTCATGCAGGCTTGTTCAGGTACAGGTAGGAGAAAACTGTAGAATACCTGGCAAGTTAGGTATTATCCACACACAGCCCTGAATTACGCTGAGGAAAGCCGGGAACAATTTCGTTTACTCTGTCACAAATGTCAATTCATGTTTTCTCACATTTATTCACATTTCAATTGATAAAGGAATAGCTACTGCAATCAATTTCTTCTTTGCTAATTTTGATTTCCCCATTTTCATTGTCTTAATGTTATACGGACTGAATTGCCCACATCGAATGGAAACATTTACCCACCTTAACCGAAAGAAGATGGGATAAAGAGAGGTAGGATGTATACCCAGCTGAGGAATGAAATTGTATTGGGAGTAAAAGGAGCCAGTGACAGTAAATAATCAACAGAAGCGACCCATTTTTTCCAAACCCTTAACTATTAGCTCTCCTTCAGTAATAAAAAAGTTAGTTGTGTCCATTGCGGCATATGGAGAGGGCACTTGCCATGCTGGCCAATGGTAGGAGCTGAAGCCAGTCCGCCATCTTCGTTGACCCTCATTTCCCGATAGCACTAGTGGGCTAATGTACTAATTTTGCAATTTTACCATGTTATCCATTGATAACTTAGGTACTAGAAATCAGCATGCACTGACTTCTTTCATATGAATTCTCTATAATAAAATTAGCTCATTAATAAATAATGAGTGCAATAGTGTAACATACTAATTCAATACACTATATTACGTGTTTTACATAATTTTTGGAATGTTTTATTATACTTAATCACAGAATATGATGCTCTTGACCTTGCCATTTTCATGCAGTTGTCTCTGTCATCTGTATCAGATATTCTTCCAATTATATCCTCTTCTCCATCACTTCTAAGAGTCGTTATTTTGTTTTTGTTCCCTTTGTATGCCATAATCAAAACTAAAATTTACATTTTTATAACCTTAGCAATGGAATAATAGGAATGGTAAAAATTGTTTCTAATAATATAGAATGGAATATTAAAATAAAATAGAAAATGCCATCAAATTGAAGAAGCCATGAGTGTGATGAATAATATAGATGTTCATGTTTACCCCATGCTATTGACTGGAAAGGTAGCCTCCTCAGCAGTAGTCACTTGCCTTCAGAAACAACTGAATTTTCAACCAGAAAATGCAATGCAACAAGATAACTCTAGCAAAAGCACAACTCATTGACTGATAAAGAGTTTCTGATCTCTAAGAGAAATCTGTCACATGAAATGAATGAGGATGAAAGAGGATGGTAAAAATGAAAAATACACTCAATCACCCAGATCACATTACTTTAAAGAATACCAGGGGGGCTATTACGTAAATTCGAAAACAGTTTCGGCAACGAAAACGAATTCGAACGCCTATCCGAAGTCTTGCTGAAAGTGCGCTTATATGCGACCATGTAAGCCCTCTTTCGACTCGCCTGAATTTGATTCGAAAGACTTTCCGAAGTGACGCAGTAACTTGCCGAAGAGAGCCGAAGCAAATGATGACGTCACTGTTTTAAGCCCATGAAATTTCGGAGCCAGCGTGCGGTACCGCCTCTTTTGACATGGATAATAGAGCACAGAAAGGTAAGCTACCTGTTCATTTATTTGTATTATGTGTCACTCCCATAGTTGTTATTTGCCGTTTATTCGTTGGATCGTGTCTTTGACTTTTATTGAGTTCTTGTCTACTCATGAACGCGAGTAGTCGGGCTTAATTATAACAAAACACGTATTTCAGAAGAAGGACGTATTACTGTGGGCCTTGCATGGGTGCAAATGGGAGCAGTAGGAATTAGCGTTTGAATGTATATGGCATAAATTAATGCTGTATTTCATTTACGCACAATCATTTAATGTTCCCGCTACAAACTTTTCCAGTATAATAGCTGTTGTCGATGGAAAGTATGTGTTTTATGGTAAATGTTGCATCATGAACGGAAAAAATTCTATGCTGGAGTGCTTGGACAGGAAATCAATTAGCAATTTACTTTTTGTAAGAGACACGATCATTTATATATCTATTGAATTAAACTAGTGGGACGAAGTAAGCACGAATGCATCTGAAATATCCCAAAATAGATACGCTAAATTATGTTCGTGAGTACACTTAATTAACAGAGTTAACTTAATTAACTTGTCAGATAAATTCATCAAAGTAAATATTATTTTTTATTCATTCGTTTATTTACTGGCAAGTTGAATCGTTGCCATATCAGCGAAATGCCAATTTCTATGCTAGCTGTTACCCATAAAATGCTTCCGTATGGTAGGTTTCTTTTTCCACCCAAACCATGATGAAGTATTTGTTGACTGAATACGCTTGACTGCCAGTACAAAGCTTGAATTTTAATTTTAACCCTGCTGTATTTCTACTCACAGTTGTTGTGCATTCTCACATCCTGGCCATATTATTTACTTCTGTAGCGAACTAGTAGAAGCATTGTGTAGTGCCTAAATCGTCCAGTGCTCTTTTTTTTGTGTGTATACTGATTTCCTTGGTGTGTATACTTATTGTGAGATTTTAGGGAATATCCTGTGGTGACATCATTATGATTCTCAGCAGATGTCATCATTGAAAGTTATTGACCATACAATTATTCAGTTATAGTCTATGTAATGGTTCTTAAATGAGGGATCTCTTGGGGCATAATCGAGTTGCAGGTTTGTAAGCTGCAAGTTCATCTTAACTTGTTCCTCTATTGACATTGATATCAACCATATCATGCTATTAATTTATAGTAAGTCACTGATTTTTTTTCAGAAATGGAAATTCTGAGAAATTGTGAGAGGAGCCACTGTAAGGGTGTCTCCAGAGCAATGTATATTGATGCTGGAGTTCATGGAGGCACACCCTGCACTGGCTTGAAACCAGTTATGTGGTGGCCAAGATGCTGCTATGTACTAGGCAGAAGATGTGGGGATAGCTGACAGAGCGCCTCAATTCGTGTGCCATAGGAGCTCACAAAACTATGGAAAAGTGGTTTAGGTAACTAACTTAATAAATATTTTCAACTTCTGCTGTGCTGTTGTCTGAATGTCATTGCTTATTTACAAGAATGGCTCCATTATTTTTTTTTTATCCTCAGTGTTGGGTGGATTGGAAGTCCGACTTCTGTGAGGTTAAGAGCAGTGGAGGACCCCATGCAGGTATGTGAAATTTGTTTTGAGTGGTGCATTTGTCTTTACAATCTTTCATTCAGTGAACACATGGGTACTAAAAGATTTGCAATATGGTGAATGCATCTGACATGGTTGGTCAAACAGAAATAAGTTACAAAGTTGATGGTAGCATGCAACTTTACAGCAGTTTCCATTATCCATTGTAATGTGCCTTATAGTAGATTCACGCATTTGTTTTCTCTTTCATTGCACGATGAATTGCACCACCAAGGCGACATCTATTATTCCTTCTATACCTTCCACCTCCCTTTCCCCCGGTACATCTTCCCTAACTTTGACCTCCCTCTCCCTTCCACCTCCCATGATAACTCCCCATCCTGACTCCCACCCACCCAAAAATTACCCAGCAAGCAAGAGCCAAGATGGAGGGAAAGAAAAGGAAGAGGTCGAGTGATGGTGAGTGTTCTAGCTGTTTGTTGACAAATTCCAGTAATGTGACCAAATAAAGTTTAATGGAAAGCCCTTGGATCATGAATGGCTTAATTCTCTCCAACAAATAAATATGCCTGCTATTTATGACATGTTGAAAAGTAGGTGCTTAAGTACGACAGTGGCACAGCTATTAAGACGGTAAATGGGATGACATATTTAGATGAGTAATGTACATAGAAGGATGTGATTATAGAACATGAGGTTCAGGCAGCTGCCAATATGGAGTTCTGTGCATTGTTTGAATTAATGTACATTAATAATAATAATAGTCCTTATTCATCACAGAGCATTACATAGTGCTATAGATGTCTTCATATAAAAAGAGATAAATAAATAGGTACACATTCATTGATACATCAAACCATATATCACATCAGAAATTGCACATCAGTAAAATTCAAGTCAAAGTATTCATCTAAAGAGTACAGTGGGTTGTTTTTTAACCAATCCTCAATTACAATTTTAAATCTATTGCAGTCAACCAATCCTGCAGTCTGTTTTAATCTATTATAAAACTTTAACGCCAGGTTATCTGCCTGGTTAAATGTTTTAGACAACGTGCAATGCATTATGTCTATATGGTGTTTTTATGTCTGGTGTCATATCCATGCACACTGCTTCTCAATGTGAATTTATCAAGGTTGTCTTTTACATAAGTCAAACAATGATAAATGTACAAGTTAAATATTGTCATTACACTCAATCTGACAAAGAGTGGACGGCAATGGTCCTGATGGCCAGAGTTTGAGATGATCCTAACTGCTTTCTTTTGTATTAAAAGTAAAGTTCTTGTGCCACTTTCATCTCCCCAGAGCCGTAAGCCATAGTTTAGGTGACATTGAAAGAAGGCAAAGTAAGTGAGTCACACATATTCCTCTAAAACACAGTTTTTCGGTCTCCTGAGTAGGAACAAACATTTGGAATGTTTTTTGCTGACTTCATTAATGTGACAGTTCCAGGTAAGTTTACTATCAATATTGAATCCAAGTAACTTGACAGAGTTATCAACTTTACCAACATTTCTAAGGCGAGTAAGATGTTGTGTTTTTGCACTGTTAATTAGTAGTTTATTAGCTGAGAACCAATACCTGGCTTGCTCTTCCACATCACTTAGTTCTTCGTGTTCCTGCTCGGGATTCTTACTCTTGCTAAGAAATGTAGTGTCATCAGCATATAGAATACAGTCAACAGATATGTTACTTGGCAGGTCATTGATCATTAGTAGGAATAATAATGGACTGAAAACAGACAAAAAACAGACCTTGTGGCTGAGTGAACTGAGTAAGTTATTTCTTTCCAGATATATGAGTATTTGAGCACTAGCTGTAGCCTCAATGATTTTTCCTATTACAGGAATAGTAGAGATGAGGCGATAATTCTTAGGGTCATTTTTATCACCCCTCTAATAAATAGGTGTCACCATAGAATATTTTAAAGCATCAGGGAAATGCCCTAACTGGAAGCAAGAGTTGATGACCACAGACAATGGAGAGGAGATTTGCTGTATAGTGGCCTTTATAATATTATTGGAGAGACCGTAGATGTCTCTACTTTTTGATCCCTTAAATTTAGGAATTGCTTTAACTATTTCAGATGGTGTAACCCACTTCCAGCAAAATTTTTCAGTGGGAGCAGAAGATCTGTTGAGGCAGCATTTAAAATCTAGGTTGGAGCTGGATATGTTTATAAGAGTATTATCAATGGAATGCACAAAGTGATTATTAAATTCAGAGGGTTTGATTGGGATATCTTTAGTAACACTAGTTGAAGGAGTCATATTCCTGATGACTGTCCAGGCTGCTTTAGATTTGTTTTGGGAGCTATCTATGAATTCTGCATTAGCTTTGCATTTTGCCAAAGAAAGTTTGTTTTGATAATCCCTTTTCAGTTCCTTGTACAACTTAATGTTAGTATGAGTAGGCTTATTTTTAGAATCTTGATAACTAAACAACAGTTTTCCACGAAGATGCTCAAGGTCAGGAGTAAACCAATTTGCCTTTACATTCCTGGTTTGCTTAAGCTTAATCAATTTTTGTGGAAATGCTTGGTTAAATGCTAAGATAAGTGTATCAAAGAACAAAGTAAAGTTTTGTGAGCCATTACCTGCAGTGAGTAAGGAAACCCAATCCATTTCAATGAGTCATTTTTTAAACATTTCTCTTTGGCTTGAAGTAATTGGCCGGGCTAAGATAGTTTGATCACAGTACTCAACTGGCAGAATATTCAATATACTAAAGACAATGGTACTGAGGTCAGATATCATAGGATTAAAAACATTTAAAGAATTTTCATGAGGATAAAAACAAGTGAGAACATTATCCAAGCATGCTAAGTTTCTGGTTGGTTGATGGTTAGCACAGTGAAAATTAAAGGACCTGAGTAATACATCAAGTTGAGTTCCCTACCTTGAGTTATTTGACATGCCAATATTCAGGTTCTCTTATCTCTTCAATGAGATGAAGGACACTTTTGAAGCACTAAAACATATGCCTTCAATATGTAGGCCAGTTAATTTCACCATTGGAAAGAACTTTCATTTGTGTGTGTTTCTAGTGTCTCATTATTTCATTTTAAAAAATAATCATTTCCAGATACTTCCCTTGATGAGAGGCTTGTGATAGCCACTGAGAAGAGGGCACAGGCATGGGGGCAAATTTGAGAAACTGTGACAGAAGAGGTGAAGACGCAATGGAATATGGAGTTTTGTCCATTGTTTGGATTAATGCACATTAAGTTCTCTTATCTCTGCAATGTGATGAAGGATACTTTTGAAGCAGTAAAAAATATGCCTTCTATATGTAGGCTAGTTAATTTCACTCTTAGAAAGAACTTTTGTTTGTTCAATATGATCAAATAAAGTTTATTTAAAAAACCCTCATATGACTTACTGGCACAAAAAATCTATTGGTAATTGCTCTTTATGTGGGCATGAAATGGCAATGACCTTCCTTCATGGTCTAGCTACGACAGTATTTTACAATACACTTCCTTCTTCACCTCCCCTAAGGAAGAGGTGAAGAAGGTGGCAGCTGAGTAAGTTGTATGAACTGATATGACAGTGGTGTGTAATTTTCATCCAGTAGGTATTGCAGTTTAGGGGTTTGATGGCAGATAGGACTTAATGGTCTATTACTTCTAATTACTAAGGACTATGAATTTCTAATAACTAGGAACTAATTTATTTTCATATATTTCAGAAATGGGCTAGTTATTTTTAAAAATACATATTCATCCAAGGCATTAGAATTGTTGAAGTTGTATCACAGGCATCACCTTGCATAAAGTAAGAAATAACAGTAACTATTTCACATTTTCATCAACCATAAATATCAAGTTTCATGATTAAGCTACTGTATATTACATCACTCATTGGTACAAATAACCTATTAGTCATTGATCCTAATGTTGGCATGAAAAGGCAATGATCTTCCTTCATGGTCTAGCTACAAATACCATGCAACTTATTGAATGCATTTCCATTTTCAAACAGCAGGTATCGCACATTCCTTAATACCACCCTAAATGCCCATTATATTTCACCTTTCTTTAAATATCTCCCTTACTCAAAATTACTTAACGCAGTTTCTTCCTCCGGTCACTGTCTTTAAGGCCCACCCCAAAACCCTCCTTTTCAGACTAAATTTGTTAACAACCTTATTCTTATCTCACCTTTGGTATTGCTTTCTTCATTTTTCTAACACTTCTATCTTACTGGTCTTAATGTTCTATTCCATATCCATTGACTAAGCGTCAGCACAAGGTCCTTTTCTATTCATGTATGAAGGCATGAAGGTTTGCAAGTAAAAGTAAGTATTGCTTGATGATCGACAATATATATTTATTATTACCAGCATCATGACATTCAAAACTTACAATGCATGCCATCATATTTTCACTCACACTTCAGATCATACTCAGGGTAGCCGACTTGACTACACACAGGCTTGTCAACCTTGGTATATTGACAACACCTCCCCTTTTTAGTCAAAGGTACAATTGTTGAGGAGTTCTGACAGCCCAACCACTTCTTGTGATAGATGTTAGGCTTGCTGGTTCCCTCAACAGCACCTTTTGTGAAAGATTCCTGCATAAGTGAGCATGAGTGCCTTACGATATTACCTTTTACATTTCTTACCAAGTACAATCCTAAGAAACTTATGTTTTTCAACTATTACACCTGATTCCCAGTTTGCATTTTAGATGCTTTCACCATTACCCTATCGCCTTCCACAATTTGAGCTAATTTGCGATTTGCTGACCTATTATAAATCTCTTTCATTTCTGTCTCCTTGGCGCATAATGCTGCATGAATGTCCTCCTGTACTTTTGGCATAAGTGCTTCAGTAGGACCTAGAAGTCTTATTCTCAAGTAGTTACTAAATAGAATTTTTACAGGGGAGACATTTAGCCCTTTCACTAGAGTACTTATTTTGTATATATACTTATATATTTATACTTACAAAGCAAATTGCTGAAATCTATCCCAGCCTCTTTCCTTTTCCATTATATTTCTTTACTTATTAGCACAACTTTTTCAGCAAGGCCATTGCTCTGATGAAGATGTGGGATAGACAGAGGATAGATGTTAGGCTAGTAAAATAGCTGCCTGGCTGTTGTGTATGTTCTCTCAATACCACAGAGACATTAGTATAAAACCTTTGACACTTGAGCCTGCAATGCCTTTGGCAGAATGACCCAGGTAAAAATATTAGACCTGTACTTAACTCCTCTGAAACTTGTCCATCTGCTATGGAAAACTAATATATAATCTACTAGTAGTGTGTAACTGGATTTAGCCGGTCTGGATTTTAAAGATGCATCAAATGCAGACACAACACTTCCTGATCATATATCAGTCTTTCAGAGCGATGACATACTTTCAGGGAAGCTGCCAAGCAATTAGTTTTCCCTGGGTGTGAATTTGATAGGTAAACAAGTACTTCGAAGCCTCTTGACTCTTTCAGTTGGTTTAATGACTATAATAACTAGCACTTATACAGTATATATCACCAAATCAGCTTACTTCATCACTTACGAGAGACAATTCACGGTAAGAGGGTGCAGGCCAAAACTCTATGAGAATTTGATTAGAAAACAAACAACGCATTGTGTGACACAATCATCTGAGTCTGCCTTCGTTAAAATGTTAATAATTATGGTATGTTATCAACTGAAGTCGCCTAAATATTTAACAATTACTATCATGGCACAAGGGCACCTACCTCAGACAATGTGTACGATATTTGATAGGCAAACAAGCAATTCGAAGTCTGTGACTCCTTAGGCCCGGTTTAACAACTCTTATAACAAAAAATAGACGTTTTATTACCACCTGTCAATTCAATTCACAACTTAAGACAAAACCAACGGTAAGAGGAATCCAAACAACACTTCCGCTGCGAAGTGTATGATATACTAAGGGGAAACAAGCAAATCAAAGCCTGTGATTCCTTAGGCTGGTTTAACAACTCTTAAAACAAAAAAATAGACGTGTAATTATCACATGGTCAATTCAATTCACAACTTAAGACACAAAAACAACGGTAAGAGTAATCTAAATAACACTTCCGTGGCGAATTCGATTCGAATACTGAGAATTCGAAGCCTCGAGCTCTTTCGGCAAGGTAAGCCAAAGTTCGAGTTGAACTTTGTCACGAAGTTCGGGAGGAAAAGCTTACGTGGTAGCACATTTAGCGCAACTCTTCGGTTGTGACGTATTTTCGACTCCGGCTGCCGAAACCGAAGATTCGAATTGGAACCTTACGTGGTAACCCCCCAGGTGGCTGTTAACTAAAAATCTGCACAAAGGTTCCACTGTGTGTGCACATTTTATTTCTGCACAGGTTGGAGACCCTGGTGCATACTTTGTTTTCATTCCGAAAAAATTAGGAGTTTTAGTTTTTAAGATCCCTTCGTCTCTCAGCTAGGGACATGACATGGGGCAACATATTTCTCTTGTCTAGACTCTTTGAGGAGACCAAGGATAAAACGGACAAAACTTTTTGTGCCATTAAGATCAGAGAGTACTGGACACGCAAGTATGCGAAACAAGCCTTTTTAAAAGCAGGAAATAATCGAATCAACTGAATATTATGTTCTATAAACTAAAAATTACTGAATACTCAGCGACATAAGATATGGATTTGAAAATGTAGGAGAAATAAAAAAATATGATATTTTGAAATCTTTATGTGTGTTAAACACCCAGGTGACTGTACTCAAAGGTTAAGTCACAGTTATGAATGTCAAAAGGTTGAATAACTCTCATAAAAATGTTTAAAAGTAGCTATATTAAACTTTCAACTGTCATGAAGTTATGTTTATTGACTGGGACTTAATAATACATTAATTACCTAGACATTTCCACAACATTTCTCATGGGTTATTCAGATAATCAAAGCACAGTGAGCTACACAGCATTGATGTAAAGAACTTTGAAGAGCAATGTGACTCACACCATCAGTTTAATATGAGCCCATTTACTCAGAAATCCCATAGTTATCCACAGAACCCTAGCTATGAAAACATCAAGTCAGCACAAAGTGAGTGTTCATTGTACACAGAGTATGATTCTTGGTGAAAGCAATGACACTTAATCTCCTGAAGCTGATGCACTTGATCCTCTTCCCCGAGAAGACTTCATTCGGCAGAGGAATCTCAGCTGCAACATCTTCACTTCATCCTGGGCCAGCTTGACTACACCTTCTTGATTATCTATAGATAGAAGCTGACCTACAGCCTCCCTGTCTTCACCCATTATCACTTTAACCTTTATAATGAAAGGATAAGAAATTTTAACAAACCATTAATCAATCAATCAAACCACTACTTTTTAGGTAAGAAAGTACATGAAATGAAAATTTAACCCTCTAAGCACTACCTTCTGCCCACATTACTACTTAGAAATGCAAAGGGTAATTTAACGAAATGTATTGCCTTTTACCACCAGAAAAACATTATAAAGTTTTGTCTGTTCCCTTTTTCGGGATTCATTCCGCAATGTGTGTTTGTTAAAAAAACATACGTCGTGGAATGAATCCCGAAAAAAGGAACAGACAACACTGCATCCGCGGAAGCCTACGAGCTAATTATAAAGTTTTAGTTTCAGATATCCATATGCAGTTCTTTTTATTTTTTAATAAACTGAATTGGTTAATAAAGATACTATTCTTCGACATCATCTGCAAAACAAAGTTATTATTGAGTAACAAGTAATAACGATTTAAACAATGGTCCACCACACAAGGACACATACGACACACAGAGTGGTGGGCGAATATTCAGGAATGGAGCCTGAATATTCACCCTCCACACGTTTTGCCAGGGATTCAAAAGCCAATGATGGGTTGATCAACCATGTGTTGGGTTCAATCAACCATGTATCAAAACACTGAGTTGGGTTTATCAGCCACGAAACAAGAACAGGAAATTTCATTCCTCAGCTTAAGTACTATTAGTTTCTATGGGGACTTAAAGTAAGATTTGTAATTCTGTCAAGTGGGAAATGTCGAAATAATATCTCTTTTACCATACATTTAGGTGTCTCTTTGATTAGGACCAATGATTTTGCTTTGTAAGTATAAAACTTTGTATGAACATGGTTAGTAATAATGAGAGTCTACTGCAACTCATTCCACTAATGCAGGGCTTTGATCCTCGGAGTAGCCCAGCTACTCAATAGGCTAGCTGACTGGTGAAGACACACGCTTGTCATTAAAATTGTGGGAATGTGCTAACAAAGATACTATGTATAAAGAAGCTAGAAATAACTAGACTCACCTGATCTCCTCTCTGGGGAACTATAGGCTCTAAATGGTCACTGACTATGTTCACCACTCTGTCTTCTTCAGGTAAAAAGACTGAGCACATACCACCCTAGAGCAAGGAAATTAGAAGCTATTAGTGAAAGAAACTTTGAATATATCCAATCTCATTGATTAATAAAATTCCCTGGCTTCAAAGCAAACCTTTTTCATTAAGATAGCAAAAAGTGAGAGACAAATTAGTTAGTGTAGCCAAACATCAGTGCTCTCCTTACAAACTAATGTTGAAAAATACAGCTCTAGAGACATAAACCTTAACAAGGAGAAGAAAATATTTCCAAATTGCAATAAGATAAGAGAGTGATACGTTTTTCAAAGAAAATAACTGAAACACCATTGACAGTCATTTAAAGACAAAAAATCAATGATGATGTTGCCTCTTTACATAATGCAGAAGAAATTACTGTTCTTTGCCATACTACTTTCTACCCCCAACTTGTATAATTGCAAAAGCTGAAATCCCAAAGGCATGGATTCAAAATACAGTTTAATCAAAGCTGCAGTGGGAGTACTCACTGATATTCCATTAATCACTCCACTCTGGCCTGTCAGTCCAGGGTCATCATGGGTGTCCTTAATCCTTACTTCAATGTCTGTTGTATGCCACTCTACAAGTGCTACTTGCTCCATTCCTGTAAAAAAATATTTGGGTAAATTAAGAATTCATAGGCCACAAATAATAAGACCCTTACAACAGCAGCATATTTTGATTACAATAGTCCAACCATGTTAGTACTAGCATGGCCTCAGATAAGACAGCCTCTTGTTTTTTTACTAAAGGTCCTAGTCCTATTACTGCCATTCAAATAAGTAAGGCTTTCCCAAAGCCACTAAATGGGTTTCCAATACCCGTAAAAATGTTTGAAATAGAGATAACCGCTGAAGCCTTTAAAACTGCTATAACTAATAGATAACTCCATATAATACATATTAAATAGCATCAATATGATATCTGATTTCTGTTGTCTGTTTGTCATCTTTTTTGGCATGATGGTAGAACAGATACCCTGCTTCCCCTTTGAAATAGCCCACTGTTTCCACCTGTTATCTCTAAAGGCAAGTAGAGCAAGTAAAGGACCTAGGATATATTTTTTTCTCAGCCATTCAGAGCAGCTATCTGTTAACACGATGGACTATGTGACAGTGAAAAGTCACAAGGACAACTTCATCCGAGCACATGGTGATCACCCAATATTATCATCAACAACATGCTACAGTATCCTGGCCAAAGTCTATGCCCTTCTGACCTGTGCCTATGCTATTAAGGAGGCTGGACTGCATGACAGGCCAACCCATACATACATATATATATGCTCTAAGAGCTCTTACATCAGTCAAAGCTGCTGCATGAGAAGCACTCAGTATGATTGGGAGATGAGGCCAAGAGGTACCAGACCATATAGGTATAACCAGAAATGAGATGGCTGATAGCAGGGGCCAACACTAATCTGATTGGTCCAGAGCAAATTACACCATCATCCCCTCAGAAGGGATGACCAGGATCAGAATGTGGGGATAAGCTCAACATTCTGAGATATGAAAAACAAAAGATTTTGTATTTCCACTTTATCACTTCTAGGTACAACACGTTTCGACTGTTATGCTGTCATCATCAAGTGGAATGTATTGTGGTATGATTGCATGAGTCAACTTCATTTCACTTTATTACCACTTGGTACAACACTTGTTTCCACTGTCATGCAATCATCATCAGGTACAATGTAGAGTGGTATTGTACCTGATGATTACAGCCTGACAGTCAAAACGTGTTGTACCAAGTGATTATAAAGTGGACAGTACAAAATCTTTTGTATGTCATTTAAGATGCTGTTCCACAACATCTCACAGAGGGATTTATTATAAGATATAGCCGACTACAATGAGGCTATGGCAGGCCAAACTCCATAGAGGGGGACTAAGGCCTGGTATCACAAAGAGACTTCTCTTGCTTAAGAGGAGTCAACTAGGAACGATAGCAGGACTCATCCCTGGTCACAATCAAGTGGTGAGGCATCAAGTTGGCATTACAGTATCCCACATAAATTCTTACCTGCTCCAGGAGTTTGAGGATTGTATGGTGAACTAGCGCCAGGAGTCATTGGGCTGTAACCAAGAGGTGACGGTGTGCCATATGCAGCACTAGGTGACGGGGAAGTCTGATAACCTCCACTTCCACTACCATCTCCTCTACCAGTTCCTGAGCCCCCACCAGGACTTGGAGTGGGTACATATGCAGAGGGACTGGGTGTACCTTAATGAGAAATAAGAATATGTAATCAATAGCAGAAATTCTTCACTCAAAAATTGCAGCTAAGTTTAACTGAATTTAAATGGTGCCATACTATCATAAAACTATTTGGTTTCAAAGCATGAACAGGCTTACACTTAGTGACCCATTAAAATTTATAAATTCCTGAAAGTCATATTGGAATTTTTTGGGTTCTCCCCACATAGGAGCATTTTTGTGGATGACCATTTTGCCAGCATTACAGTTGGCATCATCAGGTTCCAATGCCAATTGTAATGCCAGTGAAAGGGTCGTCCAACAAAATGCTGCAATGCGGAGTGAACCTGAACAATTCCAATGCAAAACAAAACCAAGAAAGGCTTCACAACAATTCCTGAAAGCTGTTACTCAACAATCTATGAGGTCTCAAAAAGAAATAGCCACTCCTCAGAATAACTACCTCATCATTTTGAGGGGATTAAACTGAGGATGAATCAATGAGAAAAGAATTAAAAGAAAATTCAAAAGCACAGGAATGTTGGTTTGCCAGTGGGCTGCTGAAAAAGAAAGTTGCAGCCAAAGGGAAGAAATAGACAGAAGCAGGAAGAGAGTTACTCAAATGCAAAGATGTGATTGAAAGCTATTGCACTGAGGAGAATTTATCACTGCCCAAAAATATCAGCCAACCAACGAACATTATTACTCAAAAGGCACTGAAGGAATGTGCTAAGGAAGACACCTTAAACACATTTAAAAGAGGGCATTGGGAGCTACACCACAACAATGCACCTATACGAAAATTATCCCATTGTGATTTATCAGCAAAGTTGTGTATAACTATGGTGCCTTCCCAATCCTGGATATTCATAAATGTTATTACTCTTCATGTAGAAGTCCAACCAAAGCTTTATTCTTGCTGACAATAGAGATGGTTACCACAATGTAATAGTCACCGTAGAGGCTTCCCTATATCTCTTGAGAGGTTTTTCAAGCTTTGCTCCAGGAATGGAAAAAAATTTGGCAGCAGTCCTGGCTGTCTTCTGACCTTATCTTTCAAACTCATTTCCTTCCCACCTCCCCCTGCTCTTGAGCATTTACTCAGATGACATGAAAATGCACATACTACAGTATTTTTTGATCTTGTAACCTACCCTTAGTTGACACTGAATTCAAGGATGCATAGCAATCAGGGAAAACAAAAGGGAAATATTTCTCTTTTATATTAAAATTACCTCTGCTAGAATCTTAGGTTCTAGAATACAACCCAGAAATTCCTTTACGCACATGCTTCAAAATTGTAAACCTCAGAAACCATTACTACCCTGATAATTCTGGCACTTCATACACCACATACCTTGGTAACCAGAGGGCGATGGCGAACCAGATGGAGGATATGGGGAGTATGAATGGTCTGATCCATACATTGTCCCAGGTGTTTGAGGAGTGTATGGACCTTGAGGAGTTTCTGGTTGGTAACCAGGAGTGCCTGTAAAATGAACAAATATTAGACTTATGCAAAAAACCATAATATATGTTGCATCAGCCCTTTTATTTCTATCAACTTCTACGTAGAGTTAGCTAAAACTACCAGAGCCTTTTTCGTGTCCTTATTAATTTTTTGGTCTAGATTTTGAAAAACCAATGTATTTATTTATTTGATTGCGATTCTTTTATTAGGCATATGTTCACTCAAATTGTGTAAGGCATTTAGATCTCATTTTGAAGTCAATGATACTTCACCAATTTGTATTTGTATATATAAATAAGAATGATGATATTTATCAAATAGTGGCAATTTTAGTACATGCATCAAAGGCCAATAGATCAGGCCGTTGGCAGCAAGAGGACTTAACTTTCTAAGGTGAAAGGGTCATTGTTCAGCATACCAAGAGAGCCTCCCCAGCCCATCTCTCAAGTCCCATTAACACTACTAATGTCTACAGTCATTAGAATTCATATTAAAGATGCTTCATACTTTATCACAATTAATAATTAGCAAAGGTACCAGTTGAAATTCAACGGGGAATGAAAGAAAGACAGGGCATAAGAAAATAAATTAATGAATACCTCATCATTTGCTGCTAAGAAATGAACTGGCAGAAAGCTAGTAGATCATCACTCAAATATCTATTATATCTTTGCATTAATACAATTCATGGCATTCTACTGTTTTGCTCAGGTATAATTTTAGTTTCATTTTTTAATACAGCAGATGAAAACCACATTACATTATGTTTACTGAGTTTCGACGTTCTTATACACTAACCTATGGAAACTAAACTACAGGCCATTTGCATTCCTAAGGCTTTCTGCATTAATATAACATTGTGGCATTCTCCTGTTTTACATGGGCCCAACTTAAATTAGTGTACTTGAAATGAATTTTGCCAATTTTAGGCAAAAATATCCCTGAAAATATCGCAATCAGCAACATTTCAGTATACGGCCCAGATTTCCACTGTAATACCTATCTCTAGATATAAAACACAGCCACCATTGTAAAGGTCCCATTTCCCTTCAACAGCTAATGCTAATTCCACAGTTACCAAGGAAATATCCTGTTGTAGACAAGTAAAATTCATGATTTTGACATTAAAAACAATTTCTAGGAAAATTTTATCAGTACAAGAAAATTGAATGAAAAAATAAGAAACTGCAATCTTTTATCCATCTAATGGCGAAAACTATAACCTTCTATCTTTAGTAGAAATAATTAAAATATGCAAAAAGAGAAATCTCTGCACTTGAACCAAATTGTTAGACTTGAGTTTTTCAAACACATAAGACCTCAGACGGCCCAATACGCTGCCCTTGGGGCCCAGGGGCCTTCCTTATAGTCCCACTTTCCTTAAAAAAGCTTTACTGATCCCATGTGTGAACATTTCACTAAAATCGGTTTTTTGGTTCAATACTGATGAGGCTTTTAAGAAAGCATTCTTTTGGAACCTTAGGCCCTCTGGGGCCCCAGTGTGACTTATGACCCCATGATTGTTGTACATTCAGTATAGGTATATTTTACGTGTTTCTAATACAGGCAAGAATTATCTTCCAGGGCCAATTTTTGGTGATGAGAGGGCCTTCTAGGGCCCCAAGGCCCTTGTTCTATAGCCAATGCGTGAACCAAATATATCAAGTATCTTCCTGCCAAATTTTGTTTCAATCGATTCAGTGGTTTATGACTGATTGAGTAACAGACATACAGACAGACACCACTAGATTTTTATATAATAGTAAGATTAACAAAAAGTACAAAGCATTTTTAATAAGGATTCTAATGTAAGATTTTTCCACTGAGTGATGCCTGAAGTCATTAAGTTTATTGCCCTATAGTCATATTTAATTTACTTAAGTAAATTGAGTTTTTCTCAATTATTTTTATATCAATTTCTCAATTGAGCCAAAAAAGAAAAAAAAAACAGCGATAGTTTTCCCTACATATACTTAAACATTAGCAAGGAAAGTTAAAATATTTTGTCAAACCATATAGGTATTTAAGTACATGATTAGCCTCAGATGAACATATACACTTTATTTTACAGCCAGGAAATATATAAAATCTGCAACAATTTAGCTTTCATAATGCAAGATCTATAATTTATCCCCAAGATTATAATTTGGTTATATTTAGAATCTTTTCTTATTCCAAAATCACATTAGCATTTATATTCAAGATAAATATGTTTTTTTTTAAATAAAATTTCAACATTCACGAGCAGCAGTCCTGACTGCATAATTCCTATGCAGCTTTTTGTAGTTTTTTTTTAATAAGTAGCACAATGTCCAAGAAAATCTACGATTTTATCAAAATAACTTACTGATGAATGGTTCAGTATAAATACAATTTGAGTATATCTAGGAATGATAGAGCCAAGCTAATAATTTAAAACATTAAATATTTAGACCATGAAAAAAGGATACTTAATTTGAAAACTAAGGACAAAAAATATTTAGACAAAAACTTCAAACTTAAAGTTCCTAGTAATTTGACTCCTCTGTGAATAACCAACTCATCTAACATTAATCGCATAAAGAGTGAAATAACTTTGTCCAAACAAACAAAAGGAATATCTCACTTAGGTTGTATCCTGGAGAAGGTGATGCATTGTCATCATCCAAAGAAAATGTATCGAAGTCTCCTCCAGAAGCACTGCGAGCAGGTGTGTTTGTAACAGTTGGATCCCACGCACCAGCTTGCCCTGGGGTTCTTGATCCATCGTGAGAGGGCGTCATGCTCCCAAAATGTGGAGTTCGTGAACCGGCTGTTTATAGACATTAAAATTATCCATTAAAAAAACAAAAATGTAAGATCTCAATCATTTACTCTGGCAAAGACTCAATAATGCAAGTTTTCAAGACAGCAGCAATGTCAATCAACTTTTGTTTTGGAATTTATTTACTTGTGAATTAACTAACAAACCAACTGATGACACTGAATATTGAGAAGAGTAAAAACCTTCCTCTTGTTAAAGTTCACTCATAATATCTAGAAGGATAAACAGGAGTTACAAGTTCTTTTTCCCCCTCATTACAGTGGAGAAATTTCACAAAGTTAAACCTTACAAAACAAACCTAACTGATACTGATGAAGCTTTTGACTCCAAAAAAACTAAAAACCAACAAGCATTATTTAGTTCTTTATTGTTATTGTGTAAAAAATATTTTTATATCAATACATGCTATAATCCCACAATTCTAGGGAAAAACCCACCCTACTAAGATTTATTAAAGGTTTATTAAAAGGAAGCAATGTCAGGGTGAAAAAGGTTTGCATATGTACCTCATTAAGAGATAACTCAAGAGTAGAACTGTCAAACTTTTGCTTATTTGCATCTCAAGACAGACTAAAAAGAATCAAGTCCATAGCTCACAGTGGTTGCTTCATTAAATCTAGCATGGATTCAGAAGGAATAAATATTAAAACCTACCATCGTACATAGGTGTTTGAGAACCATGCATTGGGGTTTTGGCTCCATACATTGGCGTATTTCCTCCAATGCCAGTGATTCCATAGCTCGTGCCACGGTTGTAAGTAGAATATGATCCTTCCTGTAAAATAAAAATTGTGAAATTAGTGGTATGGTAGAATGAGCCCTACTTATCCATTTGTCCAGTTTGAAAAAAATACCCACCTTGTTTGGTACACCAACATTAGCAATGTGTGACCTATCCACTGATATTGTCTGACAAGTACAATGCAATTCCACTCGAGCAGTAGAATCAGTGGCATCCTTGACAATACCAACATTGCCTGGACATTGAAGAAAACAGCAGCCACGGATAGACATGCAAGGGGAAAAGTGAAAAGAAAGACTAATGAATGAACACTGACAAGGAAAGATGCAATCTTAATGCTAACCCTCAGTGCAGTTTTAAAAAAAAATGTTGAATTTGCATTACAATGAAAAAACTTCTATAGCAAAAAAATGAGCCTTCAAAAATTTATAGGAGTCTGTATCAAAACAGCATATTCAATTAAACATACCCCAAATAATTAATATAATTAAACTATGTAATCTTAATTACATCACCATCAACATTTTCTTCTACTATGCCATGTTCACAATAGGTCTATAACTGTACCTTTATAAGGACCTCCCGTGATCTTGATGGTTTGTCCAATGAGTCCCTGATCCCTGCGCATTCCCATTCCCCTTCCTCGCCCCCTTCCTCCTCCTCCTCCTCCACCACCACCACCACCACCAGCTCCTCCACCCCCTCTCCCACCTCCGCTTGGATGCATTGGGGAAGATATTCGAGGGGACATGAAACCAGCACTGCCTGTGATGGATGCATTGCTTGTGTTCTGTAAATGAAAATATGTGGTACACAGGGCATAACACCAGTCTCACTTAAATCCAGAAATATTACAAGTACCATTCCTTCAGCACACTTAAAACAACTCAGAGAAAGATTTACACTAATGCAAGACTGATGAGCCATTTCGATAAAATACTTGGAAATAAAATTGACTAGAATAAAGGAAATGTAGGGGGGACTATGTTTTGGATGACAAACGAAGGCAGTAACTAATAGTAGCAACTCGTTATTACGAAGGCAGCAGGACCCGAAAAATTGGCACTTCATAGATTCAACTTTCATATCTTAGAACTTTTTTAATTTATGGCAAAAATATTTATTTTTTTTTTGTTTTCCCTGAGTTTTGCAGTCTTTTTTGTCTTCCCTGAGTTTTGCAGTCTTAGATGTGTTGTAGTGAGTTTCCATAGTAATTTGTGAAAGGATTCTTTAAAAAATGCATTTAAATAATGAAGGATTCAATACTAATTATTACTCTGTAGTTCCCTATGCCAATGCATTGTAGTCCGCAACCGTCAGCATCGTCAGCAAAATTTCCACCCAATTTTGAAAACGTAGATAATGCTACAATTACACGTCAATATGTAACCTCGTCTAAAAATCAACTGTAAAAGAATATGATTTTCTTGTCCCACAGTCAGTAGAGAGGAAGAAATATCAATTAGTTCCAATTGCTAAATTATAAATGGGGTGTGATTCAGTATATTTTCTATATTGCCGTCAGTGAGGATATGCTACATTTTCTGTTCTAAATAGTAAGATTTTTATTAAATGGATAGAATACTAATATACAGATTGTGTAGAATGATGCCAATGGAAACATTTGGTGAACTGTCTTGGAAGGTAAATTACGTAATCTATACCTAAGTTAATACAAGCAAATATCTGGATTGGTCATCACTGAAACCAAATGCTCATGATCTGAATTACCTGATAAGTACCTATATTTGCCAATTCAGTTTTTATCAATGCTAACATTGCCCATTGAAGTTTGTGAACAATTCATACACATTCCCTAGTCTCTCTAATGATTTATGCTTCCAATTTTGTTCATCTAAAAAAATTATTCAGTTATAAAATAAAATTTGTATTTTGAATCTTCACATGCTTAACCCATTCGGGGAGAGAGCCGGCGAATCGCCAGTCACATTAAAAACGTATTTAGTCTTTAATTTGTTGATAACTAACATGTCACTAATGAGATGTGAACAATTACACTATTTTTAATCCCTTAAAAATGATATAATTTACCCACTGAAGAAATTTCATTCTGAAAGTCGCTCTACAGCCAGAGATGAAAAATGAAAATTAAACGAAAATTTTGAGAAAATTAAATATGAACTTTGGGCCAGAAATTCTGAGGAAAAAATGAAGAGGCGAATGGGTTAAGCTTTTTGGCATCAATCTGTTTATGGATGTCAAGAGAAGAGAGGAGCACCATTTCATATGATGGCTTCTTTTTTTACCTTACAAGGAATGGACCTCATGTAAGGACATCATGTTCAAATATGATTGCTGAATAATATATCACTCCATAATTTCCAGACGTTTTATCCACTAAAAGAAGTGTGACAGAGCATTTTTGTCTCAAATGGGCATTGTAGAGATAATCCAGATCCAGTATTTCCATTTCATTAAATATTTTCTTTCTTCATCCTGACTTACTTTCTGATGAAGGTACAACTTCATGTTAAGATATGAAAATCATCCCCCTCTACCTGAAAGCAGCATTGTATACTAGTCAACAGACGGCATAGTCCTTTAAAGAGGTTGCCTGGGCTGGGGAGCTGGATCATGATAGAGTAAGATAAAGAGGGGAGGGTAAGAGGCCAAGGGTCTGACCCCAGTTGCTGAGTCAAGAGGCAATGTTAAGTAAGACTCATGGAAGTGCCATCACCAGAGGATGATAAATGGGAAATGCTCGGAGGGTAAGGATGCATAATTTGGATGTCCAGGAAGTGTGAGTGAAAGATGGCAAGAGATAGTGGCAAACAGAGGTTTCGGAAGAAGAGATCTTCTAGGTATAGGGTGGGGAAATATGAAAGCTCCCGGTTGGAGTTGATGGTTCCTTCTTTCCTTAGTGCGGGTTTGTGCTAGGCTAACAAGGCTTTTAGAAACAAAATTTATTTAAGGAATAGTGGCAATGACAGTTATCCTTTTCCTATTTTCCATTATTTTATTGTGTCATTTTTCTGTCCCTCAGTACCCAAGAGAAATAGAACTGCTGTCAATCTGAGTGTACAGTAGCAAATATGGCAAGTGATGCTGCGGTTGAGTTGTAACAAAAAGACAATCTTATTCTTAGTGTACTATGAACTTTGTATTTTCCAATAGAGCCATGTGTTTAACATAGACTTTTAGTCAGGTCTACTAGTTTTGCCTCATTGTATCAAAACTTTATATTTTCGTGCTTTTTAAATTCAAGTTTCTCCAGTACAATGAAATGCAGGGCAAAATATGAGAGGGGAGGGGAAAATGAATTATTTATTTTAGAGGATCAAAATTGATGAATAAAAAGCCAGCAGAAAATGTTAAGGGAGTATGTAAGGGCTTTCATCAGAATTAACTTTGCATTGAGAGATTTGACTTTCAGACTTTGACCATAAGTGCAAAAAGGATGTGAGATACAGAGATACCAAGGTGCATAGATGTACAATTAAGCAATATGGACTACATACCTTAGATCCTCCAGCAAGTTGCAAATGCCTTGTCTTACAAACAAGTATTCCACCATTTTCAAGATATAGACGAGAATGAAGGAATGCAAAACTCCTATAGAGATGTTTTATTTCACCATACCGACCCTAGAAAATGAGAAAGCATATCAGAGCCATGAACAAGCATTTTAATTTTTAAAAAGAATAATAATAATGATCAAATATAAATCAATATTCATTCACTAAGATTTCAATCTAAGTCTATGAGACCTTAGGCATGTTCACTTAGTTAATTTCTATTCTTAGTTATCATACAATGCAAGTTCTTATGGAGGTAAAATCATAGCATGGAAAATTTAAGCCACAAAACAAGCCATAAGAGCTACGTCGAGCCTTTCCACAAGGGAGATAAATAGATATTAGTCTCTTGCATAAAAAATAATGCCTTTTCCAGGACTCAAAATGCAAAAACTTTTTCATATGATATCACTTTTTGAGAGAATACCTTATTTGCCATCTAACCAATGATTTAGATAATTAAAACACAAGAAATAATGAGACGATACAATTCACCCCAAGGACCACATTAACGAGAAATTAAGACTATGCAGCAATCAACCTCATTTCATGAAAAGTTCAAATAAAATTTCTCCTGTATTTAAAAAGAAGCTGACAGAGTTTAAAAACATCATTGCATTGCTATTAAATGAAAAGGTAACTAATTGTAAATGAAGCTGGTAAACTTTGTAATCTATTTCCATATTATAATTCATTAATAATTCTAAAATGTGTTCCTGATTATGTGCTTCACCATCATAATTATAAATAAAAAATTCACAGTTTAGGTAAATGCAATTGAAAAGGTGATATTTCATCCAAACAAAACCATTTCATCATTATAAGCTGTATTCATAGGTTGAACATCCATTTTGACAGATGACTGTCAATTCAAATGCAGAAAATATTGCTTTACACAAGAAATACTCACAGCATGTGGTCCGTCAATTGCCTTAACAATGTCCCTCCTCTGGATTGTATTTTGGTATGAGTCCAGTGCCACAGCATTCCTTGATTCCTTCCTTTTGTGAAGAGCTTGAGGTTTAGCTTCCACCACCTTGCCATGCATACTCAGGACATGGAATGATTCTCTTTCAAGTCTTACAATAACACCAACTGTCTGAGGACTAAAGACAATCAGAGTAAAAATTAGGAAACAAACTTTGAGCCAGAGGTAAAGAGGAAGAAAAAAATCATGGAATGAGAGCACTTTTAAATCAAATCATTTTTCAATAGTTCAGCCCTAAACATAAAATATTCAATTCAAATCTTGAAACAACAGCCATTTGGAATATTGCCATATTACACAAAAGTGTCCAATTAGGTGTGTGAGTTGAAAAAGAAAGACAGGTTATCAATGGATACAAATGGTGATGCTTCAATACCACCTGGACATTTTCAATTCATACTGGGAATCCCAAAATAACCAAAAGGTAATAATTCCCTGTTTTAGTGCTTAAGACACTGAAAATGTCTTCCATTTCTCCCTCTGATGTCACCTTCCCTTTAATTTTTCATGGTCAAAAATACTGAAAATTTATTTCAAACAAAAATCAACTGTAGGTTCTTATGCCAAAAAAACTTGAAGTATGAACTTGATGCTATATGAAATACATTTAAACCAATTCTTTCACAGAGGTCCTTACTCCATTGATCATCACATCATTTGCAATTGGGTACCACAAACTCCTTCAAAGCAGTCTTAATGAATTATGATATTTAAGTTTCTATTACTTTGCTAGTATTCTCCTCCTCAGTTATTAACTAAGTTGTAACACTTACTCAAGCTGCACAAGGTCGCCCCATTGGAATTGTCCAAGGGAATCAACTCCAGTCGCCATGTCTGAGCAAAGTTGCAAGTCCCTAGGCAACACTTCCAACTCATGCATTGTGAGATCTGAAAAGAGAACTATTCGATTCTCTTCCACACGGACAATGAGTCCAGTATCACCCTCGTAGCGACCAGAAAGTACACGGACATGATCTCCCATTCTGAAGTGTTTTCTCAACTCAGAAGCTTGGAATTCCAAGGGTTCCTGGTAAATACAAGAAAAATCACAACCATTTTCATAATGGCTTTAAAACTATGAACCAAATGTCTCTAGATTTATATATTCACAAGAAGGAATCACACAGGTATAATATTATATTCAGTACTGCTACTCACCAGTACATATCACTTTTACCCACATTAATGCACACCTTAATGAGCCAAATTAAGTAGCATCAAGTCTTACAACATGATGCTAGATAAAAACGTACAGAGTATTGTCAAATACATGCCTTTAAAGGAAAATGAGAGAATTACCATAGAACCTCTACCTTACAAACTCCCGCTAAACGAAAGACACTGATGAACGAACAAATGCCAGTGGTCCCGCCAAATCCCTATGTAAAAGCATTAGTAAATACCTCTAATGAACGAACTCCTACTTAACGAAAACTCCCGATTAATGAAACGGAAGATTGGCCCTGACTCGTAATATTTACATCTTCATTTCGTATTTTGCCCTAAAAATTGTAAATTTTGTCTATTTTGCAGGATTTTGTAGTTTTAAAAACAAAAAGGGCCAATCAGAGACTCAGTGATAACTAGAAAATCAGAAAGCACCTTCTTGTTCATCGCATATCTGGTAACTTGTGTCAGTGACTTAATATCAGCATGTTTTGAGCCATCAACAGGAATGAGTGTCGGTAATCGCCGATCAACTTCATTTATCTTTCATTGGATGTCGTTGCTGCTGATATTTTCATGTGGTTGAGTGCCACCATTAGTGGATTTATTTATTATTTACGAATAAGCGAGAACATGGACGAGTATTATAAGATCTCAATGGCTGCAATTTCTGTTGGATGATGGCAACTGAGTTTCCCAAGTAAACCTGAGGGTTCGGAGGTGGCGAAGATATTGTGACGGCCTCCAGTTGCCCATTTTCTCGTGTTCGAGGAGCTGCCTAATTCTCTACTTGCACGACGCGGAAAGCCACCGCATTAATTCCAACTTAATTTTCGCGTACTTTCCTTCCTCCGGTGGGTTCTATGTCTTCTATGTAAACTATGTCCTCAGCCACGAACTAACTGTCGAGCTGGCAGATGACAAGGAAAAACTTCAAGGCATCCTGGGTAACTTCACTTAAATAGAATTGCCCCTCTAACAAGACAAACCACAGGGCCGATAACTTGGGCCAAAAAGGGGAAGCGTGCACACTTACACGGTTAACTGCACTATTTATGGCATCCATCCTAACTTGAATTGATAAAAATAATATTTAAACACACTGGCAGCTAATCTTTTGGGCCCAGTGGTGGTAAAAATCACTTGAAATTAATTAGTCCACAAAAATCTTTCTATCACATCGAGGACAAGAGTTTAGGAGAGGCTGAATAAACGAGAAGGCGAAATCCACTAAACTCACTTTATTATTTAATTTTAAGGCAATAGGTGACGGAAAAAAACCATCATGGTAGCTGGGCCTCCTTTTTCCTCGTCAATTTGCTCATGCGAGTAATGACACAGACTTCCGCCGTTTTCTGTAGCGGCCGCATGGCGACCTCTCATGGGAGAAGTAGCCCTGTCACCCTGGCCCATGGGCAGTCAGCTGTAGTTCATCCTGTGATTCGTTGCTATAAAAATCACTTAAAAGGAATTCCACAACTATTACGTAATAATAATGTCCACAGCTTATTTCTGGCTTAGCGAAAGGACTGCCAGAAAGTTCTTTGCGAGCATGGAAGGATTACCTCCATGGCTATATGACGAAGTGGGATGCTGTGGGCAAATAAGAAACTGCGCGTGCACTGGTGTCAAACAGTCAACCGTAAACGTTAAAGTTGAGCTTGGTTGAACTCCCTCTTTCTCGGATTACAAGTGGTGGACACTTTCATGCAATCGTTTAAGCATTTATAACAACCCATATATTGTTCTTGACTTTGGATTTGAAGTTAATGTTTACGCCAATAGTAAACTGGGCTTCAGTTCCTCGAATTTCTTTCTACGAAAATGGTAGGGATAAACGTTTGCGGTCCTCTGAGGATATTTTACCCATACTTGAGTTGTGCAAACCTCTTACCCGGAAAATTACGGCACGACACTGGGATATTTAATTTGCCCCTGGAGTGATGCAACATGCAAGTACCCCGTGCGGGTACTAACTCCCGATTTACAAACTAGCAAAATTTCAGTTCCTTGAATTTCGTTACTCAGAGGTTCTTCTGTATTATGGAAGGAATTTTGTTCAGATGAAATGACTTCATCAATCCAGAAATCTACATAATATCTTCATTTATTGTATTTTCTTTCACTCCTGATAAACCAACTGCATGGTTTATCTGCATTAATTATGGCATTACAGTTATACTTGTATACATAATTATCGTACGCTGCTTTGTTCTAAAAGAACATTTTAACAGTGACTTATTAGACTACTATGATTAATGAATGTATTTTTTATTATACATAATTCAGTAACTGTATTCTGAATATGAATTTTGAACCTCTGCATTAAATATTTAGATGATGCATTGCCCATGCAAATTAATTATAATCACTTTGTGAAAAACAAAGGTAGTAAGTGGATAGTCAGCACTCAACTAAATCTCTGCTCCCTCACATTTCACATAAGTTAGTATCATTTCATATAAATATTAGTTAAAGATGACTAGGGATAATCATTGCAGGATATATAATTATCATAAATATCAGAAAATGTATTCTCACCTTCAGATCTTCATGTTTGGGCATGACAGTAATTTTGGAGCCATCAATGGCCAGAATTTTTCCCTGAAGATTCAACAACTCTCCCTCGCACACTTCTACATTGTCACCAGTTGAGAAGCTATGAGCAGCATCATCTTTGAGACCACCAGCAAGGCCTGCTAGGCCCTTGGAACCCAAGCCTTTGGCTCCAGCAGCAGGTAGTTCCAGTTCAACACCTTCTGGAGCCTCCTCAAACCTCTCAAGTTCAGAGAGTGTGGGCTTAACACCTGCAAATTGAAATCCTTTGTCATTACACCCATATCTAGGAAAGTTCATATTTCTTTCCCTGTGGTATACTTTTAATGGGAGCTCCAGAAAGAAAATCACTTTGACAACTCATTTACATTTCATTTTACAGGATTGATCCCTCGTTAATTTTGATCTCCATTCTTGATTGTTTGATTGATGGTTTGTCAACTTTTTAAGACTCATCAGGCGAAACCTCATCTCAGGGCCTTTAATGCATTACCCACTCCATTGTCCTCAGCTACCATTCTAGCCCAAAAAATAAGTGACAGGTCGCCATGAGATATCTCAGTGTCAGCATTCATTGCTGGGATGCAGCTGCAGTTTATTATTCTATGATGGCATAATTAAAGGGAGTCATTGCAGTTCAGCATAAATGAATAGAAGGGATGAAGTAATATTGAAGATAAGGAGCAAATTCTCAATTTAATTCAGACAACAGGAATAACAGCTACAACAATAACATGAAGACAATTAGAAAATAACAGCTGAAGTCACTCAAATTAACTTTAATACTAAATGGCTAATATGAACAAATAAACTAAGAGAGAATAGAGGACACCCATTACCCTGGCATGGCAATTTGGCTCAATTAACACAGAAATGTCTATTACAGGGTATTCTCAGTTATCCATAATTTCTCATATCAGTGGCAGGTCATGGAATCGATCATCGACCATGATTATGGGAGTCCTACTATACACACAGTAAAATCTGGTCATAACACAGGTCTCAGGGAAATGAGGCACACCCAAATTAAGGCAACCCACACTATTTTGAGGAGGAAGAAGTAATTGTGTAAGAGTTACAATTTCTGTGCACATAATTGAAGCTCAAAGTAAAAACGTGGCAATATTCATATTACTTTTCTACAGATGAAAATATGGTTTTGCCTAAGTCTATTGTCAAATTTTAGGGTCTAGCGACTGATGGTAGCATAGGTCTTGAGACAGAGAATACAATTTTCATTGGGAGGATAACTGGAAGCTGGCAATCTAGATTACAAACTTTCTAAACTCTGCTTCACTTTTCCATGAATATGCTGGAGGGAGGAATGGAAGGGAGGAAAGACCGAATGTAATAATTATCGGGCCTTTAGTTTATTGAGTATCCCGGGAAAAGTGTTCAGTAAAATATTAATCGAAAGAGTGAGGAATATTACTTCCGACAGAATATGGGGTGTGCAGTGTGGGTTTATGCCTGGGAGAGGATGTAGTGACCAGCTTTTTGCACTTCAGCAAGTGATAGAAAAATGTATGAGTGTCCGAAAGAAAGTGTACTGTGCGTTGGTCGATTTAGAGAAGGCATATGACAGAGTAAATAGAAAAAAGTTGTGGAAGGTTTTGAGAGACTATGGAGTGAATGGGCAGTTATTGAATGTTATGATGGCAATGTATGACAATAGTAAGGCAAGTGTAAGAGTTAATGGGGTTCTGAGTGATTGGTTTGTAATAAATCGGGGTGTAAAGCAAGGATGCGTAATGTCTCCATGGCTGTTTAATGTATTTATGGATAAATGTCTTAGAGATGCATGTAATTAAAACGACGGTGTTTTGATTGGAAATGTAAACGTGCGAGTTCTTCTATATGCGGATGATGCTGATTTGACCTCAGACAGTCAACAGGGATTACAGAAGCTCCTAGATAAGTTTTGTGAATCAACGGAGAGAATGGAATTGAAGGTAAATGCGTGCAAGACTAAAGTAGTAGTTTTTGATAAGGAGAATGGGGAGAATAACTTTAGGATGAGGGCGAATGGTGAAGTAATTGAACAAGTGGATGATTTTGTGTACTCAGGTAAGATGTATGCGAAAGATGGAAGAATAGATGAGGAGATAAAGAGACGTGCGAATGCTGGAAGGAAAGTGGTAGTTAGCATGTGGAGCATATCAAGGAATGAGTGCTTGTCTAAGGAAGCGAAAATTGCCATGCACAAAAGTGAACTTCTTCCAACTTTGCTATATGGTAGTGAAACATGGGTACGTCAGGATAAACATAAGAGTAGACAAAACGCCGTGGGTAAGAGTTATCTGAGGAGTATTTGCAGCGAAAGTAGGATGGATAGGGTCAGGAATGAGTGGGTCATGAATGAATGTGGGTTAAATGCTCCAGTAATGGATGTGTATGAAAGGAGTGTGCTTCGTTGGTTTGGCCATGTTGAGAGAATGGATGAGAGTTGAATAACGAAACAGATATGAGAGTAGAATGTATGGTGTGAGAGGTAGAGGTAGGCCGAGAAAGTTGTGGTTGAGGAAATTCTTAGGAGGAGGCATATTAGGAGTTTTAAAAACAGGAGGGCGTGCATGAAAGTGTATGGGGGTAAATGAGGCAAAAGAGGTTTGCAAGGATAGGTCAGTATGGAGGAAATTACTGAAGCAGAGTTAGGTGTACAATTATGTATAAATGAGTGAAACATTTTGACTGTACCTACCCCGAAGGGAACGGCGTGATGGGTATACAGTTATGTATTTATTTTGTTTTTGAAGACTCACTTTTAAATTATTGATTTACCTTTTGCGATATATTAGTAACAATTATTTATTTATATTTATTTATTGATTTATCCTCATTATTTATTTATTTTCGTTTGATGATACACTTATGTGTAAATTATCCTTTCATTATTATTTTTCTCAAATGTATTTCATGCATTGTTTTTCTGCCAAAAAGCAATTGACCTGGTGTGACTTTATCGTCATCAATTGGATCATGAGAAAATGAATACCTAATGATGAGTTCGATACACTATGCCAGTAAAAGAGAAAAACGAGCTGATAAGTTTGGGGGACAAGATCAGACCTGTGATATATCCAAAACCAGAGTATTCTGAAGTGTGTTAGAAACATACTTCAGTGAATACATTAAAACTTCTCCACAGCAATGGAAGAAATGATTATTACCATGAAAGATGGGTAGCCAGGTACATATTGAGGATAAATCCATGCTACCTAATATATACAGCTGCTACAGATACCCTATTATTTGTCATTCTGTCATGAGTGCACTGCCTAGGCAAGAACATAATGCATTTTTTAAATGGTAACCATACAGAGTAACTGCTTTGCACCTGCACCTGTGATTTACAATACCTGTGTTTCTGAGTAACTGAGTTCCAATTTATAAAGGAGATTTCAACTTGCTGTAAATGAATGATTCTAATCAATTTTACATGAAAAATTCTCTCTTGAGTCCTCCAAGTTTCACGTAACTTCCTTACTAACACAACAACAGGCTACTGATACACTAGCAACCCTTAGGTTAAGATATCCATGTAAGAACTTCAAGGCACAATTACAACACCAAAAATCACTTACCATCAGAAATAATGGCACTCATAGTGAAGTTCTTGTATAAAAATCCCTTCCTTGAATACCGATTGCCCTCAAAAATGAGAAAATCTCCATCAGATGCTACTTCACCACCAATTGCACGTATTGCTTCAGGATCAAATGGCTTTGCAGGAGGTCGGCGTTTCTTTTTCCTCTTGTTGTCCTCATTGTCCTATGGTAGATAATGAATTAAGTAGAATTGTATTAATAGCACCACTTGCCCACTTTTTGATATATGATGACTCTATCACTCTAATCTTTACATGAAATTGCTAGCTGGTGCTAGGTTATGTGGCTGAGGGTCTTGGATCCATAAAAATGGAAGGAAAATGGAAAAAAAGATAGTAGAAACATCAGGATATGGAATAAAAAGATGTTTGCTGTAGTTCATCTGCTGATTGACTGAAATTGCAGTTAACACTGCAATGTTGAATGTCCACAAGTCAATCAACCGTGGACTAATGATACCAAAGAGGCTTTTAATTCTTTAGAGGGTTTAGGTGAGCAGCCAAGGAAAAAGCTTGGTGTCCCACTGAGTTATGTCCCAAGACAAAAGGGGAGCATACCTCTGCCTTTTGTCATTGCAAAAGAGATTCGTACAGGGGAATACAGTAAATTGTCTTGAGACTACAGGAAAGCATTTCCCTCCATGAGGCTCGGGAGTGAAAGGGTTAACAGCATCACAATTTCATTCTAAATGTTTTAACCTTTCTGCAATTAAGTGATGAAAATATATACTTGACAAAAACTCATACTTACTGCCTGTGAAGTACGTAGAGCTCCTCGGGGTCTTGTGTAGTCAATTCGTGGAAGCAGCTTCAAATGTACTTGATTCTGGGCTTCATCCACATAGTCCACTTGTGCTATGTCATCTTTGTACAAACCTGTGAGTAATAGAAATATGAAGAATAATTAGAGAAGTTTCATAAAATGATAGAGTTCATCAAAATCTGACAAACAATAGAAAATTATGTCCTCTCTCTCATTCTAATACTGTCGCATGATTTTCTGACAGTGGTTCACCAACCCATACTCCATACCAAATCCCACCTCTAGTAATGAACCTCAGTTCCACTGATCACCACTAGATGTCAGCCACTTAGGGGGTGCTCACAAAATCCAAAAAGAAACAAGCCCTCATCGCCAATAAATCATTAGATAAAAGATATGAATGTCAACTGAAAACAATCTATTCAACTAGTTTTTTCTGCATATGATTTTGGCAGATTTGGAGATTCGTATTGCACTGTGGTGATGCCCTCTAGCCTTCTTTGAGACTAAAAATTTGGTATTAAAGAGTCTGACTGCAGCAGAAAAACATATGAAGTTTTTATACTAAGTAAAATTGCCTGTCCTGATGATAAGTCAATACTAAATACATGGTACTAATCAAAATTACAAAGTTTTGAAAATATGTAATTTTTGAAATTATGTACCTTGGGTCTCGTCGCTAGGAAAAAATTTAATTGATTATAATTAACCATGGCAAAAAACTGCATCATCAAACTAGCAAAACTCTTCATCATAGATGTAGAAACCTTACATCACAATATTGCCCACTATGATCCATCAAACCAGGGAAATTCATGAATGATGGTGTATTGTTCTCTAATTAATACCCGTGTCACCCAGTAATTTTTGACAATCATTTTTGTACCAATTAGACCTTAACTGACAGGGAAAAAGGTAGCTTAAACCATTAATTCTTCTAATGAGCAATCATTTTTTATTTCACTCAGCAGGATTGCCATAATGTTAACAATTCTCATTCAGTTAAAACTTATGGTGCCACATACCATACTCACTGCCTTGCATTCAGATTAGCGGCCGTTTACATTCATTCTCTTATGTGCTGAGAGATGGAAAAATGACTAGATAAATCATGGAAAATAGGACAGGGATATTTATCATTGCCACTAGCTTAAAAAAAAAGGTCACGACTCTATTTCTGTAGTTTACCATGCATAGACCTGCACTGATGAAGAGAAGAGACCATCAACTTTAACCACAAACTTTCCTCTAACCTTCTATTCGCTGATCCATATCCCATACTGGGAGATCTCTTCTTCCAAAACCATTGTTTCCCACCTTTTCTCTTTCACTTGATGCATATGCATTCCCCCCGCGAGCATTGCCTTTTATCCCTCATCTGGCTAAGGCACTTACAAGAGTCATACTAAACAATGTCATCCCTGACTCAGCATCAGGCAAGACCCTCGGCATCTTCCCCTCCTCTCTTCCTACTTCCATTTCATGAGCTCCCAGCTCAGACAACCACACCATCGAACACCTAAGCCCTCTGTTGACAAGTATTTAAGACCACATTGAGATTGAGAGTGAAGATTCTCATATCTTAGGCTTGAAGACACCATCATCGGAAAATTAGCCTTAGTCCAAGCAGGAAAAGAAAATACCTAATAAATGGATGGAGAACGGTGGATCAGGATTATCTCTGCGATTCCCATTTGAGACTACGTTTCTCTTTAACCCTTTCGCGACGGGGCCACAAGTTGGAAATATGCAATGCCAGTATGGAGCTCTCACTAGGCTAGGACTTGCTCAGGTACCTGTTTCCTCAGCTTGGGACCAGACCCAGCGGGGTGCCGCACCTTTTTCTCGGCCCCCAGTCGGAGATAATCCTAGCCCCTTTCCGCTTGGGTAGCCCATTAGGGCATGCGGTCACGGTCAACTATTTGTTTATGCAATGGTTTTACTAAAGAAATAGTTGCGCTTGTGCCTCAATATATATTTAATCGGAAATGAATACTTTTAGTTTTACACTACAGTTTACAATACAGCTTTTAAACGGAATTCTATGATTAATTTTAATATTCATATCAATATTTAAACAAGTGATGTTGGTAATGTATTTCCTGCATTAAAATGGTTTTTTCTGTTAGTTAAAGATAGATGTGATTACAAATATAAAATATACATATTCAGTCCATTTGTGCTAGTCATCATAGCGCAGATGAAGGAATCGGTACTTATAAAGTTTCACCGTGTTAAAGAATGAAATAAGTGGTCTACGGAACTTTTTTTTGGTTCACTGTAATTTGGTTATCATATTCTATTATATTCTAACACTGGAAATCCCTTGCCTTGAAGTATAACGTGTGATCATCGGAGTCTGGTTAACGTTCGAGAATCCACATCTTCAAATGTATGCACTGAACTTCATCACGTACGAATATGTTGATGCTGTAATAATTTCCCACCCTTCTTTTTCATTCGGGCCGGTCATCTTTGCTGGCACTTCGCGTTAGTATTTCTAGAATCGATTCATTCTTCGTAATCCTTGACATGTTTTCAGCCGTTGAAATCAGTCACGTCTGGATATTTTTTCCAATGCCAGACAGTGGACAGAGCAGAGAGCAAGCACACACTAGAAGTGGATCACACTGCACGCATAAACCACGGAAGTAGAACTGAAGATAACTTCTCAAGGAGTCTTGGGACTCAAAAGGGACAAAAAGTCAAAAAGGACTCATGATACGTATTTCAAAAAGGATTCAGGCGATGTCATTCTAAGAAAAACTAATTACAATGAAACATCATTTCTAGGGAAATTCCCGTAGGAGAGGGCAACAGTGCATCGTGGAGAAAATTTACACATAAGCGTGAATACGACCAAAGAGAAAATATGTTTTTCTGAGAAGAGTAAGATTATCTGTATGGAAATTTACCAGCAGAAGCTTCAACGAGACAAATTAACCTCTAACAGAGACTGCATCCTGGGCATTCATTTGGGGGTAAATGACTTTTTCGGAGAAAACATTAACCTCGTAAATGCATTTCAAGAGAAACTTGGGCGCGGCATAGAGAATACTGCCCCAACTGGGAGCACTTCCACACAGCTTACCCACGAGAAAGGTTCTCTTTATTTCTATGGTCCGGTGATTTATCAAGAAAATATCAAAACAATAGATCTGATCCCATTCCATGGCCGATGGGTGGAGGTAACCTCGGCCCTTCCTCGCATTGAGCACTCCTGGCATGTTTCAGCTGTCAATTTATTTTTTTGCTACAAGGCATTAGCTGAATATATATTTGTTGCAGACTTGGGGAATCCAGACTCAGAAGTCCATATTGACAGAATTTTTTGGAGCGGATTCAAACCAAAATCCATGCTCCACCCAGCATGAGTTATATGCAAGGAAAAAAAGCAATTAAACTCACTAAAATATAGCCATCAACTAATATGAAAAAAAACTTAGTTGTTTACCAAAAAATATAATATCTTCATAACTTACTAAAAAACCTCACTAAAAATTACTCTATGACTAACTAAATAGCTATCAAAAAATTGTTTTGGTGATTCCATTACACACGAACAACGTCAAAAATAACGTTAGAGCTCCGTTTAAAATTTGTAATTGTAGAGCTAAACATAAGGAATGCAGTGAAAACCCTCAATTTGCAAATTACAGAAAAATTTATATCTTCCTTTTTCCACTGTATAAACAAACAACTGACCGCGGGCACAAGCTGTGAGTGGGGCTTGCTCTGCGACGAAGGGTCGCAATAATCTTCTCCCGCGGACGGAAAAAGGGTAAAGCGTCCCGACGAAAGATCTTTTATGGCTCAGAGAACCTTTAAGGCCTGCGAAGGGCTAGCTGAGTGGCAGCGACGTTTAAACACGTCGTTCGTTCGTTTGCGTCGCAAATCTACGCACAGTATAAACGTTGTCCATAGTGAAAGGGTTAACACTTCCTGGAGTTGATAAAAAGTTCCCGAAATCATGGAGTGATTCAGTAATCACATTTAAATATAAAGTCATAACAAGAGCTCTATATTTTAGGTTATCAATGTAGGTAAGTAAAATAACGAATTGATGAAATGGTATTCCACATCCCTCCTGGCACCCACACAGGAAAACGAAGGTGAAAAGATTAAGCATGAAAATATTAAAAATAATAATTTTATTTTGTAAGAGTAATTATTTTCAATTGAATGGATTTATAAGCACAACCAATCAAAGTGAAAAGAAACTTGAGAACATGCTTATGGTTCATTCAGGAACTTCAATGGCCATTGTAGCATCAATGAGAACTGGATCGGTGAATAGCCATCATTGAAAGCGAAGGCATTAACAGGTGAATCACCATCTTCGTAAACTTTCTACAGGCTTTTGACATGGATGACATAATTTATCTCCACAAACAGTCAGTGGTATGTTTTCCTTGACTCTTTCTCCATGACCTCCAAGTTATTATTCTAACCTTTAACCATAAAACCATTTAGAACCGAAAGAATAGCATATCCTAAAAGATGATGGCAATGGACCAGGGTTGAAATTCGCCACTAAAAAAGTCATTTGACTTGACTGGGATGATTTTTGAATGGTTTTATTAATGGAATTCAAATGATATTTTCATGGCGAATTTCAACCCTGGTGTATGCACCCATGCGAGTGACTTCGTACCACATCATTTGTTTATGCAATGATTGGAAATGATGGCAATTGGGTAAAAATGCACAATTTGTCATCACGAAATCAGTGAATGGAAGGATTTCCCCCAAGTTTGTACATTCAGCAGACGATCTGAAAGACACCATAGTATTGCTTAGAGAGGAATGTTTTGGAAATAGGCTGAGTCCTTCGCTCTTTTCCCTATAATTGTGTGATGAAGAAAGGCAGTTGTAAGCATGGTTAAGCCAGCTACTGTCTTAACTACGTACGTACTAGAAACATATGCCTATCTTAAGCCCCCACAGTGCTACCTCTTCTCAACTGACCCCGGGTGAAGATAATTAACTTCTTTTGTAATTTATTTTAACATATGGTTAGGTTTTTACCAGCTACTTTAGCAGTAAATGCATTTTCTTATCTGGATAGAAATTCTTGCCAACACCATGACTGCAGACATTAACCTTCTTAGTGCAGCGGGCCAATATATCGGCTCATGCACAAATATTGTTCAACTTAAGTACACTAAAATAATTGATATTATTTTTTAGACCTAATAAAAGTCTTTAATGATAATTCTCTAATTTATTTTATACAAAGTAAAATAAACTGCATATGGATATCTCAAACAATTACTTCATAATGTTTTTTTCCTGAGATGATACATTCCATTAAATTATGCCTGAATCACACGATCATTTTTTCCGTCCCTTTTAAGGGATAGCTCCAATGATAGCTCAAATGATCGCTCGAAAATGATCGTGTGACTCGAACAAAGTCAGGGATGGCTCCAGGGATAGGGATCCCTATAGCTTTTTCCATCCCTGGGCACGTCCCTTTTTCCGTCCCTGGAGGCATCGCTGACTCCACCATTTAGCCAATCAGAGTGCTCGGCCGCAAAGAGCGACACTAACGCCACGTTCGGCTTTCAATGGAATGAGAGTAGTAAACATAGAAATGATGCGAAAAGGGACGGAAAAAATGATGGAAAAAGGGACGGCCAAAATGACCGTGTGATTCAGAAAATGATAGCTCGAGCTATCATTGTCACGGTCCCTGAAAAGCTATCATTGGAGCTATCCCTTAGAAGGGACGGAAAAAATGATCGTGTGATTCTGGCTTTACCCTCTGCATTTCTCGCTAGTACCACTCGCAGGAGGCAGCACTAACAGGGTTAAAGCATTTGCAAAGGGAGCTACAAAGCACTAGTTATTTCAGGTTTTTTCATTGTATAAACATTTTTTTAAGAATGCTTTCCCAAATGATAAACTATAACTCATTTAAATCTATTGTCCAACACCACAATCATTATGGGGAAACAAAAATTAATACTTCATGAGGTTTATTAAAAAGGTTAAAAAATACAAACTCAAAACTACAAAGTGCTGATTTTTTGGTCCTGCTGACTTTGTAACTGTATACTGGAGTATAAACTGTATTTTTCATTAGTTACCATATTTGATGGCTGATAAACCTCTTGGGTCTAATATGCCAATAACACATGTATCAACACATGCCTATGCCCAAATAGAATGAGGTGCACTTTAAATGTTATCAAAATCATTACTCAAAAATAAAACTAAAATAACACCTATGCTGAGCTCTTGAGAGCTTTCCCCAAACATCAAGAATCTGCAAGTACTGCTACAATGGCAAACAACAAGGTACTGTTTTAGATTAATAGAGTGAATTTTTTTCTACAAAATATACATCAGTATGAAAAAATGAGCAACTTCCACTGTGATATTATTTATGATGATTGTTTTTGCTTTTCTTCGCAAAACTGGTCGTAATAAATAATATCACTGTGGAAGTTGCTCATTTTTTCATACTGCAGTTATGCTCCGTTTCAACACTATCATGTCAGAAACCAGAGTATGATCCAAAATACACCTTTGAACCATGACACTGTAATTGCATGCTTTTAATTTCAAAACACAAGAGCCTGTATTGGTTGTCGCTTCAAACATTACTCCAAGTATATATAATGTCACCATGCAGTATATTGGTTTGGATTTCACATTATAATGCATTGAAAAATTACACATAAAGGCATTTGGAGGAGAAAATGTAACATTAAATGGTCATTTTCTTCTCAATTCCACTTCAAAATACTTGGGAGTTGCACCATAATTGAGGCCTCATTATATTCAGGCAAAAACAGAATAACTTATATCATGATAAAAAAAGGTGAATTTTGATCTGCACTCCTGTTTCGAAAAGAATTATTGCAAAGAGCCTAATGACGTAAGCAATAAGATCAAAATGCTAGACCAATGAATATTGTTAAAACCTACCTCTCTTAAGCCGCACCCATTGTTTGGGTTTCAGTCCAGTTTTCTCTTTCACAACTCTGAGCACATCTGTCATTTCTTTGATTGCCACCATCTGAAATATTTACCATCATATTTTCAAACTAACCCTAGCATTTTTTCAGTAGCAGAATAAAAACAGCTTTAAATATTTACTTATCAGCAATATTAAATAATGCCAAAGTGTTTCCAATGTATTGCAGAGGAACTTTCTCATTTACAACCATTTGAGTAATGAATAAAGTTTTCAAAGTAAAATTTTATGAACAACCATCAAACTGTCGTGACATCATCACATCATGATAATGGTAAATCTGAGAATTCTGCCTTATAATAAGCTTGATGTCCAACATTAGAACAAGGCCACTCACGATCAAACCTTCACACATTATTCTAAGTCAGAAAGTACCAGGAATATCACACACCAAACAGAGGAAGTGACTTCACTCATCCATACATTCATGGACTTACCTGCTGCTTCCACTGACCCATTCTTAAATTGCCAATATTCTCAATTGCATGTTTAACATGTGTTTGCTTGTAAGATTCAATGTAGATGTAACCTTTCAGTCCTTCAGGAGCAACAACCGACTTTATCTGTAGGGGCTCACTAGAGAACTGATATGCTATGTATTTTCGCATCAGAAGTAAAGCTGTGGATTTTTCTTCACCAATTCTGCACTTCACCAGCCAGAGATTCGGGTCTCTGAAAAAAATTAATAAATAAAATGGTAACTCTTGACCATTCAATGCAACCCCTACAAAATATAACTACAACAGATTACTGCTCTACTAAAAATAATTAAAAAATAGAAATGGATATTTATAATTTCTTGGTAAAGCCCAAAAGAAATTTGCTATTTTTATCAGTTTATTGAACACCAAAAACCTTAAATTTTGGCATATAAAATTTAGTAGAAGTACAGCAAAGGTGACAAATATTTTTAAGGTACATCAATAAATGCAGAAATAAACAAGCTTTCAGATGGACTTCACTGCATTAAATTCTGTATATTTGATTCATTTTTAAGACAATAGATTCACAGAACCAATTTCATACCTTTCTTTCCAGGACTTAAATACTTTGAAACATCAGTCCTCTCCAGTAAAAATGTTTACATTTCCATAGCCATCTATTCCATAGGAACCTCAACAATGGCAGATCTTTGTCGAAGTCAAATACAGACAACTTATCGGAGTCTGATGGTGAAAAATTCCCAAGAATCACTTATGTAATCCCTTCGTCTTACTTCAATTCCTTCATCCTCTTCATCAGATACTTTTTAGGATATAGAACCTTACACTAAATCATTCTCTTCAGTCAGCCCTTCATTTCATGGCAACATTTTACACAGCAATCATACATCATCTCTCTCTCACCAACTTGCCATTTTTCCTCCAGGGCTACTGACTGTCATGCTATCAACACTTGTGAACAATAGCTAATGCCATGGATGGTGTGGAAGATGATCATACCCTCAACAAGATAATGACTCTACTGCCTAATCAGTTCATCATGCAATGATATTTACAATCACATTGATATTCACGGTAAACATCAACACTGCTGATTTTGTAGCAGCTCCATATTGTAACAATAAGTTTATCTTTCTTCATCAAAATGTAGGTCGATTTTGCATTTATTAATGCACATTTAATGGTCTGCCCTTTCAATGATGACGCAAGGATATTGGGCAATTTCTTTCACCTTCACTTAAACTAGAGTTACAGATTTCAATCACTATTTCCTGTTAGTGAAGGAGACTTTCATTAATGCTTGATGATGTACGGTAATTGCAGGGAAGATGTCTTGGTGCTTTAAATCTTATGCTATTGATGTAATAGGCATAAAAACTTCATTACACTTCATATAAGTATCTGATAATGAGCTACAATATTTGACCAATATCAGCGATAAAATATGCAAAAGCTGGGGGTAGGGTATTTCACAAAGAATGCAAAACACTCAGAAATTCAAAGTCTTAAAGTGCAGAATGGAAGGAAATGTTGCACTTACTTTACACCTGGGAGAAGGGTTTGCTGAGTAATTTCATCTGATAGATCTTCTCCTCCATCACCAAACCGACGGGCAGCTGAGAAGCCCTTGTCAAACCCTCCACGGCCACCACCATCCCCAATGCTTCCATCCCCATCAGCATATTTCCGCCTCAAGTATTCTTCAATTTCATCTTCTCGACGGGAATCCCAAACACCATGACCTCGTCTTCGCCTGCCTTCTATTTCACGAGCTGTTGGACCCACCTGAAAAGATAAATCAATTCTCATGATTGTTCCCATAAAGCCAGTGATACGCTTAAGCAATTACACCTGAGTGCATACTCAAAGCTAAAAATTGGAATAATTTTTAAGTTTCAATGGAAGAATTGCTCAGAAGGCATCACCTTTAAAGTTTATCTCATGGCTTGTAGAGAAACAATTTAGATGATGATAACAGCCAAAACTTTATTATCTGATATCTAAGTCAGCTTGGTGATTACTTCTGATTTTTCTCATTACCATATGATACTTATAGAGGAGTGTAGAATTAACTGAAATATTCCGGCAGAAAAAACTTGCCAAAAATAATTGCCTGTGCATCAATTAAACTCTGAAATTGAAAGATTTATTCAGAGAATCATAAAAAATTGAGAGAAGCCAGGCCTCTTCAGTGGACACTGTCCATATGTAACTGTTCTTTTAGACCCTTCAAAAATAATAAAAATTATATTTACACATTTATGACAAGCACCTTTTGCCCAAAAATTATGCAGAAAAAGGTTTGCCATGCCTTCATATGCATGGAGAGGTGGACTAGATAATGGGATAATTATGTTAGAAGGGGGGAAGGTGAACATCCTGTCAGGCTCAGTATATGTAGCAGATATGGAATGAAATGTATTGTTTGGGGAGGGTGGGGACCCTTCTGGCCATGGACTAGATTATAAATGAAGATCTGACATAAGTTATTTCCTATGCATAAAGAAATACACATGTTCTCCATTATACTAATTCATGTTATTGTCTTATTCCAACTAATTTTATAGGAAATTTTTTGTAATTTTTAAAAATTACGTCTTGTATCTCATATGAACATGAGTAGTGCCTGCATAAATTTTCGTTTTTCCGGGGGACTTTTAATGTCATGCCCTCTTCTTAATTACCTTCTCATTTTCACTCGTCCTCATCTCTGTCACAAAATCTCTCGATTAGGTTGCCATATAGGAGAACCTTCTAAGTATGACCACCCCTCTATTAGTGCCAATTCAAATGGTTGTCTAGAGAGCCAAAAATGCTAACCTCATCCACTTCATTTCCCACAATTCCAGCCAGGATCTCACCAGCTGCACCTTCGGCCCCAGCCTCCCATTCCTCCTCATCTTCATTTTCGTCATCCACCTCAGCCTCATCTATGATGAAGCCACCAAAACGATCACGACCTTTCTTCCTCCGTTTTCGAGGTCTGTCATCTTCTTCATCATCCTCGTCTTCCTCCTCCTCTTCATCAATCTCATCATCATCCTCCTCTTCATCCTAGAAAAAATAATGAGACATCATTAGGATTAAACAAAGAGGTGTTAGTATACACTAAGTGTGAGAATATTTTACTCCATTCTACTTTAGTTGTTTATGACATAAATAGTGATTTGAGTGAACATAACTAACAATGGATGAGTAGGCAGCATGGAGAATTGCACTCATGAATATGCATTTGCACTCAGAGTGTATGCATACGCACAGAAAGAAACAGCCTTTGAAAATTCTACATTTTTATGACGAACATGTAACATATTCCTCATGGGCTGAGAAAAAATGAAAAGCATCACCACAGATTTTTATAAAAATGCCATCCAAAAATGAATATCCACATTTTATACACCATCCCTAAAGTCTAAAACTTTTACTGCTGGCAAAGTCAGGGTACAGTAAAAAGAGGCTGTCAAGTCTTCTTATAATAGTTCTTAACATGATATTTGCAAAATATTTAAAGACTGTGAAATTGAATCATTCTCAACGAATTATTTTTAATAAGAATATACAAAGGTATATTGAATTCCAGGAATAGAAGGGAGAATAAGAATGCATTTTGGCGATAATGAAAAGTAACAGCTGCGTAATAATACACATAAAGCTGCTGGCTGACATATCAGCTCCCCATTATAGAAAGGGCAAAGGTGAACACTGAAGGAAATGTTTTACAACACCCCACAATAGTAATGCATAATAAGTAATAGTAATGATTATGATTCTCCGTATTAAAAGGTGAGAAATCAAGGCAGCTTGCAATTCAGTTGGTTTGCTCAGATGGTAGACATTTCACTTGTATCCTGTCCCCTCTTTCAATTTCATTTTCCCACCCATTCTCAAGGCTAGCGTCTCAACCTCCCCTGCCACATGCCCATGCAGAAGCCCTCTTATAGATGCAGAATAGAATCACCTCGGTGTGTAGGTCTTCCCCTTCAGGCTCAGGCTCCTCTTCCCCATCCTCCTCCTCCTCCCCTGGGGCTACTTCCTCAGCCTCATCGTCCTCCGCACCCTGTCCAGATGATGACCGCCTCCGCCTGCCCCTCACCTCCTCCTCTTCCTCGTCGTCATCATCGTCATGACTTGTTCTCCTCCTGTGTCGCATGTCATCTTCATCTTCGTCATCAGATTTGGGCACGGAGCCACCATCACTCACGCCACCTTCAGACTTCGCATCAGCCTGGAAGGATAACAGTTATAATTGAAAAAATCATTGAAAAATGGTTACACAGCGATTGATGTTCAAGCTAAACATCAAACACTGATGAAATTGCATACAAAATCTTGCTGTAATAAATGAGCCATCACCATTTGACCATAAAATATTAGCATCAGCAACTAAAAGTCTACTTGATAAATAACATTCTGAAGATTCTGTAATTTATCAAATGACCATTGAGAAAATACATAATTCATTTTACTACACGTTTAGATGATAACTTTTGAATATGCACAAGGAAAAACTTTTTACTGTATATAGCATATTAAAATTATATAATATGGCAATATTTTTACTGAAATATTCAATTACTTATAATTCCAATCTTAAAAAAATAAAATAATTACCTACAATGATATCAAGAAATTACCATAAAATGCTCATCTCCTTAGAACTGTCTGAAGTGACAACATGCTGATGTTCAATTATTTTCTTTTTCAAGTGTCGCAGAAAGTTAAGTTAAATGGCTCAAGTGATATGCCCACTGGATGTGGCGATCTGTCATATAATGTTGACATCCCATCAATTTAGAATCTAGGTATTATAACTTAATCGGTAAATGTCCACTTCTGCTACACACTCAAATCAAATTTCTTTTAAGAACTTCTGGTTTTTCACAAAAATGACAGCGCCACTGTGAAGTTGGGTAATAAATGGACTTCTAGGAAATGTAAAATACACACCCGCGAAACTAGAGGTTCTTGCGATATACCATAAAAATTTGTGTGCGTGTGATGAAAGCAGACGATATCTTTGAGGTGAGTGAAATATCTACTATCTGTAGAAATCAATAATACAACGATATTCAAGAAAATATGATGCTATTCATTGCCCTACCAGTGCAGATCAACCCTGAATTTGAGAAGGCTAAGAGACCTCTTGTGTAATACATGTATCACGTAAATTTTGATTGCGTTAGGTAGATAATAAAATTTTAACTAATTTTCCAAAGTTATGTAAATAATTATTTCTAGTAATTTCCACGTCAATTAATGAACATCAACAGAGGTTACCTTTATTAAGTTAGCTACCCAAAGTTAGAACCTGTGATTTGATTGAATATTATGCATTCATTAAATATTGTTCTCTAAGCAATTGGGCATAATGTACATGAATCTCAGCCACAAAAGTGATATAAAATGGGCAGCAGAGATATAACAAACGATAGTTTGCTCTTAGCATTAAGGATCCAATTGCGTTTGCCACCTGAGGAAGATAAAATAAGCACTAGCCATAAATAAACCCAAAAAATTATAACTTACCTCCGGCTCACTATCACTTCCCCGATCACTCATTCGCTCACTACCTCTGTCACTCCCACCATGGTCAACTCCACTTCCTGCATCACTTTCATTATCCGAATATGCGCTTCCTTCACTGTCTGACATACTACAAAATAGAGTTTACAATGCATCTGGTTAATAATTCAAGGATGCTAGATGTAAATATGCAGGCAAAACTAGCAACTGTCTCATCAATGCACCCATTAACCACTAAATAACGCCGATTATCTTAATCATACAAGTAATATCTACAACATGTGAACGAAAACCACGTTACATTTTATTACATAGTGTCCCAAATTCACAATGCCAGTGGAAATTCTGAGCGCAATATGGTTAAATTACAACACGCCAATACACCCTGACTCCAAGCTACATATGCGATTGACTGCACTAGGATACTGAGCTTTTTAATAACATTATTCGACAGGGTATGCCAACAAGCATTTAGTTAACCGATGAGACAGGCCGAAAGGAGTGGAAACAGTTTCTTAACTCCACGTACGTAAGCGATTCAAAGTATTCCCGATATTAAACTTCACATCACCTCTGATAGCTCCTAATAACATAGGTGTTCTGCGAACTCAAATTATTACGAAGTTTCTGTCAGGTAATCTTAATGTTTAAAATATTTATTAAGCATTCCACGATAATAACATTTACCTTTATCGGTGAATATGAACGTTCACTTGTTTTCTAATGCATCGATATTATTGGTGGTTCGACCCATCGATCTCACCCGAGAAGCGCGACCTATGAATATGTATTTGGAGCTCCGAGCAAGCTTTTTTTGTGGAACTCACAGAATTTTATGAAACCAATTGTTACCATCTTGTTACACCGTTTAGTAATTTGAGATTCTAATTCGTTTTACTTTGCCAACCTATGATGACCGAGGGCCTTCAAAATGCCCCGGCAGTGAACACACTTTGGCATGTTCCCTCGGCTTTGAGACTGAGGGAAGAGGTTCTTCCGCTAACCTGAACAGAAGGCGCAGTATGTTACCCTAGTGATTCAAAGGCATCAAAAAATTGAAATCTTGACATATCCTGCGATTTAATGAGTTTGTGGCGACTGTCTGCTGCTAGCTAGTTGAAGCGCCACGAGGGAGGGTCGACCTGAGGAAGTTTATTTATTTATTTATCTTCACTACCCCGAATACAGCACAATTGGCCAATTTACGTCGGGTGAATAACAGTAACAACGTACGAGACAGACACCCATGTCCTGGGCAGAAAACATTTTACCCAGGCGGGACTCGAACCCACGACCCTAGGGTTGGCAGGCGAGGACTTTACCCCGCCGCCACCGGGCAGACATATCCAAGGAACGTCGTAATTAAACAAAACTCACAACGCGATTGTTAATGGAACTTAAGATGCACCATTTATTACCTCCGGAATAAAAGCGTTTTCATTGAACTTCGTTTGCTTATTAATTTTCGCTCACCATAAGTTAAATCCATCTTGGTATATTACTGAGAACTTTTGATCTACACAGTGATAGTTTACAACCCAATGTAGAATCTGCATATGTAGAGAGAGTAACTTCTAGCTGCAATTATCATGAATACTCCTTGAATGTTTTCAATCCCCTGATCTCTGATCCCAGTACCTTTGGATGCTACCCAATTGAATTGAAAAACTTTACCTATTTAACCAGCCAAAGCAGGATGGTGAACTTCAAACACCTTCATGCTTAACTGATAGGGTTACACTACTATCCTCAGACCATGGCCAACAAAATTTCACTTTTCCCTTTGATATGTAAATATTTAAATGTAATTAAGTATTCCAATAATACCAATAAAGTAAACCAAAGACAATTGGTTTATACCTGAACTTGAACAACTAGCAACCATCTGATTCTAAGCTTAAAACCCATATTGAGCTGAAAAAAAACTGTCAAATGCAATGAAAATGCTGCACATATAAAAAACTTCAAAACATGCTGCTACGTCCGTTATTATAAATGTAATTGCAACTAATGTTGAGCAATTCATGCTAGTTCTTACTCTTGATTTCACTGATCCCCCAACACCACCTGATCCAAAAAAATCATCTATCGCTATTTATCTGAATATTGGTTTACTTCAGATCTCTACAGGCAAAGTCATATCCCCATCTCTATTTCTGGAAAGGTTTTATTTATGGGAACGCTGTAAACTGCATTAGGTTTATTCCAGGAAGAATGTCTCAAACAAGCAATTTTCAATTCCTTAAATATCCAGGTTTAATACTGAATGGCAATAATTATTTTCCATGATTTTAATGGCATTTTCTATTCTTCAGAGAGCCAAACTTTCTCCTTGAAGTTAACAAAATACGAGACGTTTCAACAGATTTCTTTGTGGGATAGTACAAAAACATATAATTAGCTGGTAAATACTAAATGAATAAATACAGCCCATGGTACCATGAAGCAGCAGCCAGTAGCTTAGGCTGTAAAGGTAAGGTTTCCGCAGAGACAAGGAAGTAAAATTACATAGTGGTTTCCCTTATTCTGTTGAATCCACACACTTGGAGATGTGATTAGAGAATACACTCAATGAAACCCCAAGTTATCACTTAAGCCAAATATTTTGGATGAACTTTTAAAGGAGGTAAATGCAGCCAGTAAACTAATTATGATTCTCATATTTGAGACATTTGAGTTGATTTTAGTAAATATAAAGTTTTATTATACACACAATACGAATATGTACAATGTACCAACATGTGAATGAAACTGTGATAAGTCCTATGAATTTTTGTGATCAGATCATTTTTGTGATGTGCACAGCATTTTTTGTATTTCCCACTTTTCACAGACGCAGCATTATGAATAATTTAAGGTAGAATGTAGGATGGATTATTATTTGTCATACCTACAATTACTGAAGTAATGATTGCGTCTCGTGATGTTAGTCCAATCCAGAAAATCATATGGAGTTCGGTTACATAGGCATTATATTGCAGTAATAATGTAACTAAAGACATCACAACATATTTAAGGATGGGGTAAAACAGGCTCAGTTATGCCACCAAAAATAAAAATAATTCATTCCAAAATTTTATCAGATCTCTGTTCTCTAATTTCAACAATTTTTCGGAATCGCTCCAATAGTTCATCTATGGATGAATCATTTGATTTTGAGCTGGTGACCTTGGATTGATTTCTTGTCTCTTTTTCATCTGTAATAAAAGATATTTTTAAGAGGCATGAGTAATATACATAGAATTCATTTTAGGCAGAAAAGCAAAAAAATGAAGAAAATAAGAAAAACCAGAAAATGCTTCATCGACAAAGATGAAGGAATAAATCACCAGGATTCTGGTAAAGATATGACCAAAAACCATAAAATTGGTAAATATGAGTACCACCAAGGTCAGGTGGTGTAGAGGAAATTAGGAAAATTATGTCAATTTACCAGGCCAATAAAAGACTAAATTATTATGTATTCATGTCATTGTCAACAAGTACAAGTATTTTCAAGTACATAATCATTTTCACTATTTTCACAAATGGAGGATCAACTTCAATAATATTATTCTTGCATTACCAGAGATAAATCAATTGTGCACCAAGAGGAAATGGCCAAATAAAATATTTGTAGTTGTAAAGTACCTAACTGTAAAATACCAAAATTCCTTTCGTTGATTTTACATTAACAAATGAGGAGATCCAGTTGCTAGGGTGGCTTAAGAACTGGCTTCCCATCCCAAGGGCCCTTTATTAAATCCTCACAGTGGTGTAGATATTTCAGAGGAATCCTGATTCCAAGTGGAGAGAGCACTCCCAAGTCTACGTGGAGAGCACTAGACGTGTAGTACCCCATCTATCAGAGAAGTAACAAACCGTACGGTTTCAGGGTGAATGATGTGGAATTGTTCCATGTTGGAAAAGAAAAACTATGCAAATTCCACTTAGAGAAGATTTAATGCACGACCCGGGTTTCAACACATTGTCACATCATTGGTCATAAAATCCTAAGATTGGCTGACTGCAACCTTCACCCTTCCCTATCCAATGCTAATTCCCATATTTCCTGATAGCTCTTCCAATGTACCGTGCACCATGCGCACCTCACTTTTATAAGCATGAATTTAAAAAATTGACAGCTTTCTCCCTTCTCTTGGAGGGATGTTTTGGGGATCATAATATTTTTGGCCAGCACCAAAGCATTCCATTTTTGATATTCTCTCATAATTTAAGGAAAATATCTCTTTCGCTGCATCCACACCTATACAAATTTGGGTGGAAAACAATGCACAGCATAAATGGCAATTTTTGTGTGATCAGGAATTTTTGTTTATGTGAATATGATAACGCACGTATGAATTTATCCCACATTCACACACATGCTCCAGACAGACAGTTTTTTTGACAAACTATAGATTTGTGCCACATTCAGGTTCTCGATGTGGACGCTTCTGCCACACGATGGCTTGTTTGCCTACCCTGTCAACCTGACTAGAGCACAAACACATGCCTCTTGACATAGGTATTAGTGTGGAAATAAGTTTCAATTTGCGATGTAAATATTCATGGCGAACGCATTCAAAACAAATTTTGGTACATGTGGATACGGTGTTATGCACAGTGAATATCAGAGGTTAGTTATTCACTTTTAGGCACTTTATAACACTTTTCTTACATTACTTTTCTGTGATAAACAGATTAAAATAATTGATTTTGTTTCAAATGAAACAAACCCAACCTCTCTGCGAGTCAATGGGCACGGACTGGTGCACTGATCTCCAATTTTAGCGTCTCATTCCACCTCCTGTCACCTATTTTCATTTCAATAGTCTCGTGCTACCACTATCAGTGGCGTAAACCTTGTACATATATTGCGATTTTTGCTCTTTCGAGCAGTACTTCTGCATCCAAATTCTCTCATCCACATTCTAGGATTTTATTCTTGCTCTTATTTATTTTTATATTGTACTTTTGGAGAACTTGGTCCATTGCATTTAGTGACCTTTAAAGATCATCATAATTTCCTTCTATGACTGTGATATCATCTGCATAGTGGAGCATGTTTATTTCTTCAGCATTAATCTTAATTCTGTTCACTCCAATTTCCTGTGCTTCTTTTATCACCTCTTCCAATTACATGTTGAAGAATGCTGGTGAGAGGTTGCATCCTTGTCTTACTCCTTTGTTAATTTTAGCTTCAATTTGTATTCTGTCGCTCATTTGCATTATGATGACTTGCTTCCTTGTATAGTTGGTACATTATTTTTCTGTCGAAGTAGTCCATTCTGAGTTTTTCCAGCATCACAACAACTTGTTCCAGTCTTCTTTGGTTTCATGATCTTTCCATTTCTTAGAAAGTTCTCCAGAAGTCTTCTGCTTTGGTAGCTAACTTTGATTGATTTGTGTAGGTTGCCCTTGGTTTTACTTCCAAGTGCTTTGATGATCTCTTCATTGATTTTATCTGCTCCAGGTGCTTTGTTTATCTTATGGTCTTTTTCTGCTCTATTGAATTCACTCCTCAGTATGTGTGGGCCCCAGTCTTCCTTGTCAACCCCACTCTTGACTTTCATTTGCATTTCCAGCAGTGTCAGCCTTGGCAGAGTTCTTCTATGTATTTCTTCCATCTATTCCCAATATCTTCACCCTATACCTGTATAATCCTGTTAACATCTAGATGTAACTGCTTTCTGTTTTTTCCCTCTCCACATTGTTTCATCACTAACATGTATACTATTTCAGTGTTCCCATTCTTCATATTTTTGTTGACTTCCCTTCTGCAGCTCTCGATCCGATTCTCCCTAGCCTTCTTGCATTCTCTGTTGACTTGGTTCCTGCTTCTTGTAGAGGGTTACCTCACCTTCGTTTCTGGGATTTTCGTATTTTCAATTCTTCTATCAGTTCTTTAATCTCCATCATTATCCATGATTTCTTACAGTCAGCCCTCTTGGTCACGAGTTACTCCTCTGTTACTTCTGCAATTGTCTTCATCAGCTAATCCCATTTTTCTTCAACGCCCATTTATCCTTTATTTTCTAGTTTCATGGCGACAGCTATATTGAATCTTTCTCTGTTCCCAGCTTCAGCCACTAATTTCGGTCCAATCTTGTTCATATTTTATCTTCTTAATTTTCTAATATTGCAGGTAGTTCTCTACGACTACATACTAGGTTTTGGTCTCTATTTATATCCTCACCAGATAGCTCTTGCACTGCTTTACTAGGTTCTTGTACCTGACTCAGACAAATATGTAGTCTATTTGGTATCTGGCAATATCACCTGGAATCTTCCATGTATACCTCTTATGCCAATGCAGCTCAAAGAGAAGGTTAGCCACTACCACGTTATCCTCATTGAAGAACTCTACCAGTCTTCCTCCTTTGGCTCTTATTTTGGCCAGTCTGAAATATCCTACATCCTTATTATTATTACACCATTTCCCTCTTTTCCTTCTCGTACCTCTGCATTCCAGTCTCCCATTATGATAAGCTTCCCTTTCAATTCTCTGAGAACTTCTTCAAATTGCCAGTTAACTTCTATTTCTTCTTCTGTATGACTAGATGTCAGCATGTAGACCTGCAATATCAGTGTCTGTAGGCTATCCTTCCAGCTGTGCCTCATTATATTCATGAATCTCTCTACCCCTGGAGACATTAATCCAGCAGGAACAACATAAGAAACTTGATATATGACATCAAAGACCTGTAATCCTCTCGCTATACTGCCAGACTGACTCCACTCTTCTGCCCCATTCTTTCTTTAGCATGATGCCTACATCTGCAATCCTCTTGTCATCTTCGGAATATATCACTCACATTATATATCAACAAAAATGAGATCAGTTCTTAAACCAATCATATTTCTCTCTCATCAACCTTTTTTGGCAATGTATTATTTTTCAGTTCATACTCATGCTAGAGCCCACTGAATTGTCTTTTGTTATACAGAATCATTACGATTGCAATTTTCCAATGGTACAACACAAGCTAATGTAATGAGTTCCGCACTGTGAAACCAGCAATGAGACATTAGGCAATATAAGTTTTTGAGTAAAATGTTACTGAATTTTGGACTACCTTGCTTACAAATTCAAGAAATTTGCCAATTAAAAAAAAAGCCAGAGCACTTTTTCATATGCTACAATTCAGGATGATATCTCTTTTTCAGGATGCATGGCAACCCTAGTCATGATGCAAAAAAATCAGCAGTCAGTCACTTCCCAAAAATTACCAACTTGAATAAATGAATGTATCAGAGGAATGAGTTTTTTCAAATTTTCAAATATTCATTGTTTAATAAGTCTAATATGCACTGCCATGATTTGCAAGATGCTAACCATTGTGGCGCAAAAATTAAAGACTACACTATACATACCAGATATGACTTTTAGGGCTTCTTCAAGCTGCACATAAAAAAAATCTTGACTCGTAGCAGCTATTAAAAAAATAGGAATGAAAATTAAAAACTTTCACATTTCAATCAAATGAACAGTGCATTTACATAATACCATAGAGTAATAATCTCTGTGATAATACTTACGCTGATATGGAGTAATGTTCACTGTATCACACCAGTCAGTCTCTGAAGAAATGGAATTAGTATTTTTTATTGGAGTAGATGTGGTTGCAGCAGTACTTATCACAATACTTGTGGCAGCCTGTGATTCATTTCCAATGTCACCTATGAAATGAAAAATTAAGGCTGAGAGTAGAAAAGTACTTTAAACGACATACGATAAAATGTTCATCAGAATCATCATTCTAAAAAATTGATTTTCACATTATAAAAGAACAGCATACACAGAAATTATATAGACTACAGAAAAATATAAGCATTTGCATAGCAGGAAGTCACAAATGTCAAAGTTTCACACAATATTTGTAAATTATAAGTTATGAGGCAGTAAGAAATTAGATAGTAAATCAATTCAATAGAAAGCTTGCTTTTCCATGTGTAATATTTTACCCATGGAAAAATAAGAAGCTCTACCAGCAGTGGCAGTATGACAACTAGAATGTTTTAGTTGATAATGCTATTAGATGTTTAAAACCCATAATCAGAGGAATTGTGCCGGAGATGGAAATTACCAAGAGGTGGCAATTTAATAATAAATGCTTCAGGTGCACTATAAAAGTAATACCACATGAACTCATAAACAAACCTTCAATTGAATCTCCCTTAATGTGAGAGCTAAGCCCCAATAGCTCACTTTCCAACCTCGATTCCAATTTTCTTAGAACAGACTCCACTGACTCTTTTTCCTTGAGGATGGATTCCCATTTGCTTATGCACTTGCTTAAATGGCTCTCTTCCATTACTGGCTTCAATGCTTTAAACCTATCATGTAGGTTAATTATATATTCCAGCAAGGAAACATCATAGCCATTTGCTTTTGCCTGAAAGAAATAGCCACTTGATAGATTAATTTCAGGTATTCGTAAGGCAATCATCATTTTACACTCAGGCTTAAAATGATACAACTTTTATGCAGAAGATGCGAAAATGGCGCAGGTTAAAATAATATGTTTATTTGAAAGTACTTTCAGCTCCAGCTAAACTCAAAAACTTATATGACCTGACTTAAACAGAAAATCAACCTGAAGTTGGGCCTTTGGTAATACTTGCAGCCTTGAGCAATATCCAGTTGAGTAGCAGGTCACAAGTCAAGCATTACCTCTAGTCAAGCCTGAGAGGCTGTCACATGATGGGCTATTTGAGAAGAAAGTTGCCCACAAGGGGGTTTATATGTTTTTGCACATCAGTTATTAGACTTGTCCTACAGGAAATACATTCCCTAAAACACTGACCTAACTTTGACCTTATCCGTATTTCTAAAAATACTATGTTTATGAGAAATATCCAGGGTGCATTTGTGTATTCTTCACATACAATAAGAGGATAGTAGCATACACAGTAAAACCTAGTTTTCAAACACCTTGAATTTACATACTGAACTAAGCATTTAAAAGTTTCACCACTCAACTCAGTGACAGTCCAGCTGAGAAGAAAATTGAATTTCAAAATTCTTGATTCTACTTATTTACATAGTCACCAGTCAGTTCCTTGGGTCAAAACATATCCTAATTTTTGTAACTATAGGATTTAGTTTTTTAACTTTCTGCAAGCAAAACTGTCAAATACGACCAAACTACCCAAACATTTATTCAAACATTACCAACCGCTGCATTTCTTCATCACCTCATTAGAAACATAGGCTTCATCCCCACCTCCATTTAACCCTGATACAATAACTGAATACTTCATCAAATCAGTCAATGTTCTCATTGCTACTATTGAAGGCAAGTCTGCCTCTGCAGCTGACTTGCAAAATAACGTTCCGGATATTCTATCTACTTTGAAATGGAAGTGGGGATGACAATCGACTGTTTCAGCCTCAAATAAACGACTGATGTCATCAATTATAGAGTTTACCAGTAGAGAACCAATAATTTTCCAGACATGTGTTTTGTCACAGCTCACTCACATGGGCCACGCAAACATTGAACAGTGATTCAGGAGACTCACAACAATGTAACACTGTCATCTGTGCCATTCAAAAGCCTACTGCAGGAAAACCTTGTATGAGGGCCAAATGTAGCAATTTGGTAGACTTAAATGTGGTAGATGTCGATGAGAGAGATAAAAAGCCTTGGTAGGTTGGGGGTAGGGAGGGTAAAGAAGAGAAGGAGAGAGGGTTGTTGAGGGATAATTGTTGTATAATACTACAATTGGTATATTGGACCTCAGATAATCGGAATTCCACTGATTATAAGGACATATTTTAATTCATAATGTGGTTTACAATAAAGTAGTTCAAAAAATAAAATAACTTACAATTCCAGTATTTTCTGCAGCACCTGAGGTTAACTCATGTTCGGAGATGCTTGTTATATTCAGAATTAGTTTGTGGCAGTCATTTTCATGTGCGATGGCTGCTTCTAGAATTTCCTTGGTTTCTTTTGTGAGGATTGAAATATTTTTCCACAGGCACAGCATGTCCAGCATAGACTGTTCCTTTGGTTTAACATTGTCTTCCAGAGCTAGAGGAAAATATCATATACATATGTATTAAGCATAAGTCATCCCTGGGTTAATGAGTTCCATGTTTAGTCACACATTTTCAAGGCAGAATGCAATTTTTGACCAAAAAGGTGGCAAGTTTTATGACGAGGCAGAAACGATTAATAAAAAAATGGACATGGAGAATCTGTCACCACATACCAAGAAATTTTCTAACAATTTTAACCTCAAATGCTTCCACTGTCACCTGTGCCAGGCTCACCCAGAGTGATGGGTGCCATGTGTTAGAAAACATCCATCAAATATTAAAATTAAAAAAAGCAACGACTTTCCCCGTCTACCATACAAAAGAACTTCACGAAAATGATAGATAATATGGTAGCATGTCCACGTTATCCACTTTTAAAACTACAAAATTTTTCTGTAGTTTTGATTTAAGCATCCGCATGGAATGAGTGGAAATGCTTTTATTTAAGGTTGTTTTACTGTGACTGTGTGAGTCATAAAAAATACTGAATTCCTGCTTTTTAATTGGTTTTTAAATCCTGCTTTAGCAAAGACAGGCATTAATTATTGAAAAGCAAAATTATAGTACAAAATATGCATATCATTCCATAAATGCATATCTTTTTGACTATCACTTTTTAATATCCAGACACACCAACAACAGCACCATTTCTAAAGAAATACCTGTTATGAATAGAATTTACACGTCAATTATAAAAATTAAAGCTCATAACTAAAAAAATAAGGAGTGCTTATTGTATTTTTATTTAATTCTCTGAGAGTTTTTACTTATAATAAACAGTTGTTCACAAAAAGGGCATTAATTTGAAATAGAAAAATACTATGTAACCTCGTCTTTTTCCCAATCTCACATCATTTAATTTTGAGTTCAATATGCAACAAAATAGCATGGAAAGTAACATTTTGCTGCTCATATTAGATAGAGGACACATTTTTCAGCAAGCCACCAGAATATAAGTAAAATGACAAAGGTAAAAACTTAGTTAAATTTATCTGAATATTTTGAAAAACAACCAGTTCATTCTTTGCTTCATAGCCTCATCTCCATCCAAATGATTAAGGCAAAGCAGGAGAAAGAACTAGTTTAAATCAAACAAATGGCAATATCTAACAGTTACACAGAAGATCTTGTTACCAAACTGTAAGGAAGAAAAGTGATGTAACTGACACATTGACATGACAGGAATTGGCAGAAACTTTCGCCTATCGTATTTTTTACACTTTATGTTCAGGTAGCATATGAATCATTACAAAATTGCATTTTACAACAGCACCAACCCTAAGAATGTTGTTCATAATGCTAAAGACAAAGATGATACACTGAAAAAGAGTGGAGTGTTAAAGTTACAGTGGAAAGAATGCCCAGCAGTGTATGTCGGCCAAACAGGAAGGAGATTTGAAGATAGGATTGGTGGGTATCAAGAGTTTTTTTGAAAAAGAACTCATTCTTTCTAGCAAAGCACCCTTTTCAAGAAGAACATTCCAGTGACTTCTTTTCAACCATCCTCCATTTTCAACAAAAAGGACTCACACTTGGCCTGCATGGACAGTTGAAAATTTCCATAAAATCTGACCTAGTTAATGATGTTTTGCACCTGTGCCACTTCTCCCTCCTAAATATTTTCACAACTTCACCAACCCATCTCCTCTATTCCTTACCTAATCCTCTCAGTCACCCTTCACCTTCCCCTCGTGCCAACTGCCCATTCTTTACCAGTCACAGAGCTTGCCTCCACCCATACCACTAATTTCCCCTCCCTTTTCCCTTCTATACTATATGAGTCAGATTCAAATTGTGAAGTTTTTTACTTGGTGGAAGGTCGACATTGTAGTAAACAAATTTTTGTGTCTTCCACAGATTTATTATTACAAGAACAACTGGTTTCAGCAGTTATGCCATCAACAGGTACACTGGTACATCCTGATGATGGTATAGCTACTGAAACCGGATGTGCTCGTAATAATAAATCTGTGGAAGACACAGTTTTGTTTACTACAACACAATATGAGTCCTTGAAAGTCTAATTTGTTCCTGAGGATATCAAGAAGTGACAAAACCCAGGTAGAAGAAAATAAAACTCATGAGGAAAATCGAGTTAATCTTGTTATTCTTAGTGCGTAAATTCCATGAACTTACAACTCAAACTCTTGAATTTGCCACTAAAAGGTATTGTGCGATAGAAGAGAGTTCTCTAAATTATATAATATACCAATTGATGAAGTGCAATCAATAAAAAAACAATAGATTTTGATGCCTAAAAGTTTTCGACGAAATAAACTAATGTTAAAAAACCAAAATGATGGATAAAAATTATTATTTCAAAACTTTGTGCATAGGAGACTTTGTGATGGCTTGATTGAGTGATGATAGCTATCAGAGAATTGAAGTTATAGATATTATCCATCACTTTCAATTTTCTAGTATGTTCCCTATGGCCTCCCCTAAGTATTTAATGCATGATAGAATCTCTCTACTGTATCTTCACATGTATTTTATCGACACCTAAAATTTAGGCAATTTTTAAAGCATTAGAGTTTCAGGGAAGCCCCTCTTTTACACTTTTGAGGGAGACAAAGGAAAAAAAGAGTATAATGCAGGGAAATGTAAATCAAGGGAAAACTTAATTTGCAGGAAATTGAACCAAAGTCATAAGCTAATGTTTCATAATTTTATTAATTTTGAATGGATTATACCTAAAATCTAGTGGCTGTAGCCAGCTGATGCAATTGGCAGGGAAGAACAATAATTTATTTTTTTGTAATTTCTAGTTAACATGGTGTGCAGGGCACAGATTCAATAACAAAAGAATTTTTCTGTTTGTGCCCTCTGTCTTAGCATCAAGGGCATGCATTTGTTCTTCAAAAATACTAGAAGTCATCCATGACTTTGTATTGGCTGCATAGGCTGTAGGCAATAAGTTCCTAATTTATTTCTCAAACAAAGGAAATGGTTCCAGGCTTGACATTGTGGAAGTAATTCATAGTAACTTAAATAAAACTGTGTATACTCCACTATAGGTTTAATAACACGACCTGGGTTTCGACACTTCGTGTCATCTTCAGGTGCAAATACAACATCTGCCACACTATATACACAGGTTCGTGGTAGGGGAGGGGAAGGAATCTGGGAGAAGAGGGGTGAGGGGGTGTGGGAGGCGGGCGTGGGGAGGGGAATGCTTGGAGGTGGGAAAGGGTTAGGGGGTGAAGAGGGGAAAAAAATCAGTTTGTGTTTTGGGAAAGTCAACTACAATTTACACTGTGGAAGGTATGGTTTGGGTATATGGTGAGGAGCCATGATCATGTGCTCGCCTTCCACTCTCCCATATTCTACACCCCCCTAAAACCAGGATAACTCAAGTGAACTGATGAACTTTGTTGAATTTGTAAATGTGATCATGGTTCCTCACCATATACCCAAACCATACCTTCCACAGTGTAAATAGCAAATAACAAATTTGTAAATAGCAGTTTCTGTACTCTTACCACTCAAAAAACCATGCTGTGATGAAGACAAGATCTTATACTTCCCAATAAAGGAGGAAAGTCTGTGAAACATCACATACTCAAACACTTTGGAGAAAACTGAGAATATAGAAATAGGTCTATAATTATTTATATCCATTTTATCACCACCTTTGTGGAGGGGAATAACCTTAGCAACTTTTAATATAGAAGGAAAAATACCAGAAGACATAGAGTTGTTAACTAAGTGTACCAAAGGTGGCACTAACAGCTCCCTAATTTTACCTTTCACTATGCACCCAGGGACCTCATCAAAACCAGCCAAATACTTGGAACTTGATACACCAAAGATATCGTACTGTCTACCTTTTATTACAAACTCGTACTACAGGTGTTTTGACTGTCTTGCAGTCATCATCAGGTACGACTTCAGGTACGACGATCAGGTAGTCGTACCTGATGATGACTCCAAGACAGTCGAAACAGGTGTAGTATGAATTTGTAATCAAAGGTAGACAGTACGATATCTTTTGGGTATCATCATGATAATGTAAAGCTGGACACTTCAGTGAGAAAGCGTTTTGGGATCTAAACTTTCAGATTCACAACCAGATGCTGTTTTAGGCAATACTACAATGAATTTCAAAACAGTCTATCCAGCCAAGTGATGCTTTGAAGTCATCTATATTTAATCTTGCTACTGCAAGAAGGACATTTTCTGTAAAGAAAATTCAACTTAATCGGATGCCGCAGACTCACAGAGAACAGTCAGAGGAGCACGTCCACAATCCATGCTAAATGTAATGTGATATAAATAATGATTGCAATCAATTACTCTGTGGGCTTCATGTTTCCAGATGTTCTAGAATTGCAGTACTGATTTCAAGATAAAGGCAATGGTGTCACGATCACGGCCAGCACGAACGGGAATTAAGTTATTCCACAAAATTAACAACATTACCATAATAAATTCGGTTAAATCATTGAAACTTAAAAAAATCACTGATAAAGGTTGATAAAATGCTGTGTTAAGTTCTGACGGCAATTGAACTAAAAATAATTACATGCAGTAATCTGGCAAATTTGGGAATTTGTGATAGAGGCTCGGAAAACAAGCTATTTTTTCACTGTCACACAAGTAACAGATTTTTTTATGGCAATCAAAATTTTGTAAATTATATTTATTCAACAGAAAATGTAACAGGCTACAAGTGGATAACTGTTTCATTACAATCGGCCCAGGCATTCCTTTCACATCAGGCACAATTTGTGCACCAGCCCCAGATTGCTCCTTGTCCTCAGTGTCATATTGTGGAATATTTCAAAACTTGAAAGTGTGAATAGCAGCAGAGGATTGCATTACAGAGATACCAAAATTGTAGGGAGCCCAAGAAAATTTAGTAAATTAGGGGTAAATTCCAGGGGCATAAAAGTAAGGTTTCACCAGAGTTGGTCAGTATTGAAAATACATGTATTTTAAATACGTATTTTCGATACATTTGTATTTTGTATTGAAAATACATTTCAGGTGATGTAATTTGTATCTGAATCAAAAATACATTTAACGAGTATTTTGTAGTTTCCAAATACTTATCACGTCACTTATGAATACTTATTGTCGGAAATCAGTTTTGTTTCATTGGTTTCATCTTTCTCATCCTGAAGAAATTCCTGCCCTTGGTCGGGTTTTGGCTCTACCTTTTTTCTCAACTCATGGTGCTGCAGGAGTAAGAGCGAGTAGCCAATCAGAGGTGCTCCCCTTCCACCCCAGTTTCCCCTCCTTCCCAATGCATGCCGCCGGCCAGTATTGCCACGGAAGACAAAAGACAATACGTCTCTTTTCTTTTGCAGGGCTAATAAACAGCCCGCATAGGCGGAACTTGAGTGATAGTTTCTTTAAAAAGCTTGTATTCTTGAAAGGGATTAGTGACATTTTGTCAAATATCTATTCCTAGTGTTTACCAGTACATTTTTGTAATAAATGTGTTGAGAAATATGCATATCATCTGTCTTCCTCATTTTCATAGAAAGTATTAATGATTGTGATATATTGATGTTCTTTTGTTTGTGTATGTTTTTGATCGTCATCTTTGGGAACAAGCATCACTTCTGGGACGCTATCAGCGGGTGCTAGAAGCCATGCCTGATCTACGAAATGTATCTTTTTGTATCGTTGACATAAAGTCATTAAATTGAGTTTTACAAAGTTCTGTAAGTTACTACAATGATATATGTATTACTAATTCCATCTCGCTAGGGTGGGTTTGATCATGCTAAAAAAATTGGGGAGATGGATTGCTGAATGGATAGGTTCAAGAAGACATTCTTTCCACACACGATTCAGAACTGGAATGGTAGCAATCCAGTGTATCAGTAGAGGAAGTGGTGAGGATGGGTAGAACGGAGAGTAGATGCTTATTTTCTTGCACGGTTGATTCATTGTGTTATAAATATATCAGTTATCTATGTCCACATACTTCTTTTTTTGCATACTCAGAACTTGTGACAGTATTAGTAGTCTTAATGGCATGTTTTCATAGTGAGGAGATGGAATCCTGCATGATTGAGACTTGGTTTAATTGCTTTTGATTCTTCATCATTTCATTGTCATGATGTGTGGATTGAGTGTAACTTTTGTTCGATAAGCATGCTTGGTGTGGAGTCACACCCTTCCACGAGCCATCGTCGTGGCTTGCAGGGTATATCCTTTATGTATTTTATACTTTCAAATGTATTTTGAAAATATTATTTTGTATTTTCAGAAATTTTGGCAGAGAATTTTGTATTATACTTATTATACTTTTTTATTTTATATCATATTATATATTATATTTTTTTATATTATACTTTATATTACATTATGTACTTATAATACAGACTGCATCGAATGAATCAGTTACAAACCTTTTTTTCTTTTCGAAGTTTTTCACCATTGCAAGGTTGGATAACTAGATCTGTGATTACCGAACGGTGGACCTACATTGTTATTACATGTGTATTTTGAAGTGCACAAAATCAACCTGGCTTAAATCACTGGTGTTTAAATATGTATATTCATGAATTGGAAAAAAATCAATCCAAGGAATATTCGACAGTACTCCTTAAAATCAAGAGTGTCATTGTATTATCCTATCCTTCCTGGTAAGACCAAAAATTCGTACATGAAAATGAGCATTACGCAACATCAAGCCATAAAATAATGGTTTTATGTTCAATGTCTTATGCACTCAAAAGCAAATGATAGTACTTAATGTTAATAAAATATAAATCAGCAAAATATGTACAAAGTTCCATAAACTGCAATTTTCGGTTCTCTTACATACCTAAAATCCCATCTTCATTTATAAGATTCAGCAGCTTTAATATCAAGGCTTCTCCAAGGTTAGATTCCTTGAATAGTTGCAATGCGTTACCTTGAATCTCCCTCACTCTCTTGTCCCTAGCCAACATTCTATCAAAGGTCTGCCTGTATTGACAAAGAAAAGCAATGATTGAATATTTAGCATATTATTGATCATAACTTGCATGGTTCATACAACATGAGTACATGGGCGTAGCCAGGGAATTTGGCTGGGGGGGGCCATGGGACCACCTACCTTCCGGGGGGTACCCCCACTTCAAGAGAGGGTGCTTCTCCCCCAGAAATGTTTGAAATTGAACCTTCTCAGAACTGAAATTAAGCCTAATTGCTGATGACATTTTTGTAAAATACTGAAAGGGATTGTTGTAGGCTAGAAAATGATCACACCGAGTTGGAAAATAAAATAGCTTTTATTTTCAACGAGGATTTATACATTTTCAGAGGGATCATAGTAAATTTTGGGATGGTTATCTGCTAATAAATTAAATACAACTTCAATATTAATTTAAAGTGAAAACAAAGAAAAGAAACAAAATATTTGGTTTAAAGGAATTTTCTGTTTTTTTGACAAAAATGTTCAATGATGGTAGTGCTGGGAACCCTTTCTTTAACAAGTTTTTTTTCGATGTGAAGAATGGATAGACTTGAAAATCTTGATTGACCGGTTGTAGACCGAATCCATGACTTGATTCTTCGCATGACTGAAAAACTTCTTTCACATCCACCCGAGCTGACGGGCAGGCCGATTGCTACTTGGAGAAGTCTGTAAACATTCGGCATGATATCTTCATTTATTTCTGCTCTGACATTTTTAAGTTTGACCTCTAGTTCCTTGTTTTTTAATATATTTCTCAATACTGTAGCCTCGGCATTTAAGGAATGGGCATCAATATTCAAAATTTCTTTGTAATTATTAATGAAATCTTCAGCTTCAGTCAAGTTCAACTGAGTAAAGTCATCCGCTGCCTTTGCCAGGGGAACGGACTCAAACCTGTGCTGAAAATGTGAAATAACGTTATCCAAAACCCTGTTGTACACATTGATTTTCCAGTAATCTCGAGTGTTGGGGTTGGTGTCAGATGGTAGATCGGTCAGCTGGCTTTTTCCTACGGTAGTTTCAACATAGTAATCGCTCATTTTTGCGGGCGGCTGCTGCCTTCTTTTCTTTGAGACAGACACAGGCTCTAGCAAAATGTCGTTATTGTTCGCAAATTCTACTATCTCGGCCCATAAACCATCAAAATTATTTCTGCTCTCTGCCAAAGTAGTTTGAATGCTGGCAATAACTGAACTTGCTCTCCCGAGCGTCGCATCTGGGCCTTGCAAATACTTACTCAGCACGTTGGTCACCGATAAAACTGAATGGATTACGAAAAGATTAACAACGAATTCAGGTTGTACGATAGATCTCAACAAACCGATGGCCTCCACCATACCCCCATCTCGTGCAGCGTTGATTTCCTCCTCAAGGGCTTCCTTGATTGCGTTGAAGTTATTTTTTACAACGTTACAATTTGTGTAACGGCAGCACCATCTTGTACTACTTAAGCTCCCCATTTCTTTCCCACCCTTAATGCCTAGCTTCTTTTGGATCTCTGCTAAGATGGCATGATTACCAGGTTGTGAATAGTGCATATGGAGGGCTTCAAGAGTATTGAAGAAAATGTAAGCTGACTGGATATCGTTGCAGGAATAGACAACGGCCAAATTTACTTTGTGAGCTAAGCAGTGGATATAAATTGCCTGTGGGTGTAACTCTTTCATTTTCACCTGGAGACCTGCGTTCTTTCCTGACATTACGCTGGCACCATCGTATGATTGTCCAATCATTGGTATATCGTCCAAGCTGTATTTAGTTAAAAAATCTTGAATCATTTGGCTTAGCGACTCGGAATCTTTTGCTGTGGAACAATTTAAGAAACCGAGAAACCTTTCGATGGGCTCCAATCCTCTTACGTACCTCAAAACTACTGACAACTGTTCTTCTTTGTAACATTTGGCTTCATCAACCATCAATGAATAAAACCCACACTCCCGCACTTCCTTTACAATTTCTTGAAGAGTTAGACCGCCTGCAACTTCTATTATTTCGTTCTGAACCGTTGGGCTGCAGTAGTTAAGGCACTGCTCAAAATGTTTGGCAAAAAAGTCATCATACTTCGCAAAAAGCTTACACAATTCAACAAAGTTTCCTCTATTCTGAGATTCATAGCTCTCATCATGTCCTCTCAGTGGCATGCCTTGACAACTGAGATAGGAAATAATATCAGCTACTTCTGTCAAGTAACGTTTTTTCTCTTCAATCTCTTCTTTACTCTGATTTACGACTCTCGCGTGTACAGTACCAGATGCGTTAGCCATTTGGTACCCCAGATACTTTTGATGACAATCCAAATGAGATCCTGATTTTTCGTGTTTTTCGATCGCATCTTTTAATTTTTTCCATTTGCAAAACCCCGTTTTAATAAACTTTTCGTTTTGGTCTCGCACGACCCCGGTAAAGAAAAGTCTACACACAAAGCAGTATGCTCGATCTTTTTCCACACTGTACTCCAACCACTGGTGTTTTTCATAGTAAGCGTCGGAAAATGATCGGTTTCTGTCACCAAATAGTGTTTTCGGGAAATTAATTTTCAGTTGTTTCGGTCCAGTTTCCAAAGTACCAAGATCTGTCGGTTCAGATGCTCTTTCCTCGATTACTTCCATTTTTTCATCTGCGGCTTTCGTTGAAGTTTCAAACGTTGATGGTGCAGAGGAGGGGAATGTGCGGTCGTCTCTGGGAGGATCATCATCTTGACGTTGATCATTTTTTGGCGGGGGAGAGAGAGTTTTCTTGAAAAATGATCGAATATCTGAAACTTTCTTCATCTTGCACCTAAATAAAAACAAAATAGAAGGGAAAAATCACAAGATTGCGCGAAACATAATCAACTGCACAACACTATAGTGCTTTCCACATTTAGTTGACAGTATGGACTCTTATGGAGATTCGTTTCCCATGTTAATCTCCATAAGGGCGGGCGTGCGCTGTTATCAAATGCAGCATAAAAATTAATATTGCACTATGCACTGAATAAAAATGTGCCATAATGCATAAAGAGACGTTTCATTTAATGGTGTCAATAGTTTTTCGATAAAGTTTATAAAAAATATTTCCATAAACTTCCCCTACAAACGCGGTTCTTTTCACTTTTTTTCACTCGATTGTCGGCAAACCGTTCCTCGTGCTGGATTAAAACTTTTACATAAAGGTTCCTCATACCATTTTCTTCGTAACAGTGCTCATGTTTTTTGTGGTTAATTGAGCTAAAATGTTGTTATACTGATGTAAATATCTTAAGGACAAAAAATTGAATTTTTGCAAGGTAAAAAGTAGCCGCCTGCTAACTTACGTATTTTACATTGTAGGTCCATTAATGCTGCATATGAAATGTGAATAAAAGTATAAAGTTGTTTTTAGTGCTTAAATCATATCTTTATCTCAATCGTGAAGGGAGTTACAACGTTTTTATCTTAAGAAAAATGATTACGGCGCCGTCGAGGCGCGATGTTTGCTCAGTCTGCAAGTGAAGACAGGAGGCAATTAGCAACGGCAGCATCATATATCATAGTTGGTGTTTTGTGACTTGACTAAATTGCTTCGAGAGAAATAAAGAACCTTATCTGCAGGATGAAACCCTCACGTCATCCCGATTCCCTGTCACAAGACACCGGCGTCATTTCATTTGGAAACTTACCTTTTCACTCCGCGCGTTATCACGTAATCCGCAAGATGCACCGGTTTGCTGTCACTGGGAGCGCCGCGGGAACCACACTTTTAACACCACACTCACCACAGTGGTTGAAGAAAAACTGGCCAACTGGCGCCAGCACTCCAGCACAGCGCGACGTACGACGCGCGGCTTGTCTGACAATGTAAACCAACAACAATCCTGTCGATGCTTGTTGAGGCGGGCGAGCCGGCGCGGCGGGTGGAATGGTGAGGTGAGGTGGCAAGGGAGGGGGGAAGAAACAGCCAGGCAAGCGCGCTGCCGGGCAGAGACTAGAGGTCCTACGTAGGGTAATATAGTAACTCTTCTGAAACGAGTGCCGAGCACCTCAGCTACACCGCTGGAGCCAGACGAAGCAGACGAACAAAGCAGCAGTGCCTGTCCGCGGCGCACATTTTCAAACTTCGCAGTGCTGCCCCGGCTGCTTCAGTGTAAATTGTAGCTTACCTTCGGCCAAAATATAGAACCAAAGGGACCGCACCGCCGTGCTGTGGCTCGGCCGCAGGCGCGCGGTTGCCAGCGCTGTGTGAAGCATGGCCACCACAATTTAGATTTGTCAAATTTTTCTGGGGGGGGCCACGAGCCTTCTGGGGGGGCCCGGGCCCCCCCAGGGACCCCCCTAGCTACGCCCATGCATGAGTACCAACTCAACAACCTAGATAATCAGAGTTGTTTGCATTGGTACAAAACAAGTAAGATAAATGCACATTTTGGGTTCCTATTACATTGGTTGTTTCTTTTGACAACAGTTTCAACCATGTTTTAATGATTGCCCTTAACAATTCTACTTCCATTCTAATGTTCCAGGATACCCATTGGAAGCACAGGTGAAACTGCCACTCAAATAAACAACACATGCAGTAGACACTGATTGATGCAGTCCCTTTGCTCCAATGCCATAGAAAACTACAATAGAACACAGGATGTACACACCCAGCCATGTGGTGAAAAATTCACCTGAGCCAGACTCATAACCTCTAGATTAACAGACAAGAACTGAACCATCAAAGCCTGCCATTTCAAGGTGCATTACTTGATGGAACATGCTGAACAAAATTATTAAAATTACCTTTTTAATTCCTCATAGATTTTCAATCTCTCCTCCTGTTCAGCTACATTAGCCTCACATTTCCTCATGTTTTCCCGAGCATTAGCTTGCCAAATCAACACTGCCTTTCGGCGAAGTTTCTGAGGAGTTGCTGTTGGTGGCATTTGAGGGAAAAAACATTCTGCAAAAAATGGAAACTGATAAGACATAATAACCATTTACAGAAGTTATACTGAGGGAATTTTATATTTCTAATAGGAAATGCATCAGGTAATGACAAAATTGACTGCTTTTAGAGAGGAGAGAGTAGAAATTGTACAATATAAATTAATACGATCAGAAGCTATCTATACTTAAATAATTACCAAATAATGCATAACCAAGACATCAGCAAGTGAATACTCAGCCTTTTTTTTTTTTTTTTTTGCTTGCCGGACGATTCTGTTGGCCTGTATGTCCCCGGAATCCCGATAGGCTGCTGAGCCTGTCATCAGGCTTTCCAGGAACCGGACCAACAGAACTTGACACACATCCATGCCCTGGGTGATGACAAACCCACCCAGGCGGGACTCAAGCCCGCAACCCTCGGTTTAGCAGGCGAGGACTTTACCCCGCCGCCACCTGGGCCGGCTTTATTTCATAGTTTCATAAAAAAGCATAATTAAAAAGAAGAATGTACAGTGCATGTAATGTAACCATTTTATGAATACCTTCAGTTTCAGACCTATGCTTTCCAGCTTTTTACCATTAAAATCCACAGAATACCACTCAACATCAAATATTGTCAACTTCAAGTTCAGATTTACTCTACAGACATCTGAAAATGGGTTTCCAGTGATCCCATGCCAGCTAATTTGGACTCCTTTAAGTTATGATTGAAATTGGCACCAATTTTACTTTAGGTTTATCAGTTGAAAAAGCTTGGTCATAAGTGTCGGTGATTACAATCGATGACAGTTAACCAAGGCTCCAATGTCAATGGCACAAGGGAAAGACGAAAAAGAATAAAGTATATGGACTGATTTGAGAGATTCTGAATAGCAGTAATTTTTTAATAAAGAATTTTAAAGACACCAAAACCAATTTGAAAATTGGCTAAGGATTAGAAAGTTCAATAAAATAGAGTACATATAATCTTTCAGGAACTCTAATGGCTTTATTCAATTTTCATCACTGCTAAATAGGATATTTAATGCAAAAGTCGGTTGTATCATTAGTCTAACTATGATTTGGAACAGATTGCGCTCAACTTCTTAAGGTTTATAGAAATTTATTTATGCCAATATAACTGGAATGAATAAAACTGTTTAATGTTAGCCTATGTGCTATACCTGTCAATAATAAAAACACTCTGATGTATAATTTTTCATATTACTCACCATTCTCTTTAGATTCTCTTTTAGCATGGACACCCAATGCCAGAAGACTTATCTCCCACATTATCTTCATGAATCTGTCTCCCCCTGGAGACATTAATCTAGCAGGAACAACATAAGAAACTTGATATATGTCATCAAACACCTGTAAAATAGTAGACAATATTGTCACTAATCTCACTATGCCAAGGAGCCCTTTCTTATCACACTTTACAATCATGTATGTACTCCTAAAGGGTACTCCACGTATGTACTCCTAAAGACAACTGCCTATTCTTTTGAAGGAAAAGGCAGACAATTTACTCCCAGCACCAGGGAACAAAAGCTGTCCGGCTGTTTAAAAATGAAGAAGACGACAGGCTTACATGATATAGAAGTACATCAGCACTCTCATAGCACATGAATAAAATCCAGGGGTCTTGATTGACGATTAGTGTGTGCATTCATCCATCTACATGAAATCAATTAAGAATGCATCTTGTTTATGCTTGGGTAAATTACTCATACTTGGGGACAAAATCTAAACATGTAAAACCTTACCACTAAGGTGCCTGAAGACAAAAAACATGCACTGTAAATTAGAATAGAATAACTCTCAAATGAAGGAATTTCTTTCAATAATATGCACTCACAAAACAAACCAATTATATTTGCTAACAGGGAAATAGCCATAAAACCACCTCACTCTTCATATATATTATGTTCAATAATAACAAAAATAACTATCTTCTACATCATATATTTTTTATTCAGTCACTCCATACAGTATACCTCCATTGACTAGCATATTATTCTATGCTTTTTCCTGAATGCTGAGAGATGTTTGTGATTCCTAAATAAATGACCATCCTGCTGGTACTTACATCATTAAAACCACGAATAAGGTCAATCAGAGCTGCCCTGAAGGCCCTTTCTTGTGACTTGTCTAAAATGGGCCAACAACTTTTGAATGCCTTAGTTCCAGGGTAAATTATGTTCATCAGGAAGTGTGATACTTGAACAAATCCCTCCTGATTTGGGCATGAAAACATTCCCTGGAAATAAACAAATGCCACCATCATTACAAAAGAACACAATTAATACCAACTAATATACTTATTATGATACCTCATGACTTTGTAATTCCATGTAACTTAATATGGAACAACCTGGGTTTCGACGTTCACCTTTATCCTCAGATTAAGGGGCCACATACAGGTGAGGCTCTTTGATTACTTCAACATTAGCTATTATAATTTAAAATCAAGAAATTTATGCAGTTTTGGTATCATCACAATCATTAAACACTATGGGAAGTATATTAGTCCCAAAAGCTTCTGTCGCTGCATGGTGGTCAATTTTTGGGCATGGACCTCAGAAATGTTAATATCCTGCTGGGTGGGAGAGGAAAGTTGTAAATTGTGAATGGTCAGTCAACAAACTCTTCCTAGTTGCTTCCAACCTGAGCTCCTCAGTAAATTCAATGAGTCACAACCAGCGGACTAAAGAACCAGACCTGGCATCTGGTTTGACTCATGTGAGACTGAAGATAAGATTCTCAAGTACATATATGGGTTAAGCATGGCATTGATGAAGCAAAACCACTTGTCTATTACCCTTGTGTGTTACAGTGTTCTTGCGATCCCTGCACCATTTTTGCTGTAGTTCTTTTCAGAGCTGTTCACCTATTTACTTTCATTTTCTCGTAGTTAGTCTTTGGAGCTTTGAATTGTGGGATTATTTATGATGCTTAGAAGTATGTCAGTTGTATGATGACACCTAAATGAGTCATAACACATTGTGTAAGTGAAGTGAATAAGTGTTATTTTCTTCCTGCGTTATAAAAGCCTTCCACTATATCTTCCCTAACAGGGTCAATTGCATTTACTTACCTTATGAAAATTTCTTTTGAATTTGCAAATGGATTTATTTTTAATGCATAATGGTAGTCATGTATTGAAAATTGCTTACCCTCGTTAAGATATTCCAAGCCATCAATTAATATCTCATGCACAGAAGTTAAAGGCAAAATTTTATCTTTCTGTTTGTAGTTTGGTTCCCCTGCCTAGTTCTAAGCCATTTCCCCAAATTCAAAAAATTTCAAAAAAGAAGTGAAGAGATTGGTAAGAGGGGGCAAAAGAAATTTTCAGTTGAATACAATGAAACACAAGAAAAATGCTACTACCTGTTTGTTCACTAGCACATTTTAACCATCATTTTCTTTGACATATTTCACACTTAGGAGGATTTCACTGCATTAACTTCTATGAGCCATGAAATTTCTCTGATATAAATTATTAATACACAAAGGTAACCAACTCTACTGATGATCTGCTTAATATTGAACAAGATTACCAGGCATGACTGCATCTAGAAAATCATAGTCCTGGGTTTTTGCTGGTAAGGGATTTCTGCTTGCCACGACAAATCAGCAGTGAAGCTGCCTCTATCTCCGCAGCTTCCAGCCATGGTAATCCATCCAGTGAACATTTGTACTTGTAGCATGCTCTACTGGGTATTGAAATAAACAAGTAATATATCAATATCACTGGATGGAGCTAAAGAGCTATATATTTGGATATAGATGACGATTTTTCATTGAATTTTATTCCATGGTGTGATTGTTTATCTACAATTGAGATTTGAAACTTGGAAACAAGAACCAATCAAGAAAAGGCTGGAGAGGTAGTGAAGTAGGTGCAGCGGCAGTACCACCACCAACCTACATATTTTCAGGGAGAGGAGTTAGAGGGGTGACTTACTGTCATATATATTACTTTAGTAACGTTCCTCTCTGAGTCCTCAGCACACATAGGGTTTCATTGCTGTCCAAATGGCCGAGGACTCGAGAGGGGTTGGGCAGTTATCGCAGCCACGTGTGACGCCCATCTGATGTGTGGCTTTGCTGCGGTTGGGTCTTGCATACGGAGTCGATGGAGGGACCCAAGTAATACGGCCTTCTGCATGCGAGCTGCAAGTGACTTCGCCAGTGCCACGTAGGACGGAATGCACTTGATATTCTCCAACAGTGAGGCCTTAACTCCACCGAGCACACCTATGATGAAGACAACCAGTTTAACAGAGAGTCCTGGGTACATTTGCCGAAGCTCAAAAAGCAGGTCTTGATATTTCGCCCATTTCTCTGCCTCCTTTGCATCCATTTTCATTTCAGCCAGAGCCAAAAACTCTATCACGAACATGGAGCATGAGAGGTGGTTGAGGAGAATGATATCAGGCTTAGTCGCCTAGTGTTGGAAAAGGAGTAGTTCCACCAGATGGTGCATTTATCGTTCTCCACGATGGACTCAATATCTCCAGGGGCATAGGGTAGCAAAGGAGTATCGTTGATGCCAAAATGGTGTCGTAGATGAAACTACAAAACCCGCAGGGCCGCATTGTGCCTAGCAATATACACTGACTTAGCGTAATAGCTACAGCTGGAGAGAAGGTGGATCAGTCTCTCCAGCTGGGGTCGGCACGCCCTGAATCTCGTGTCCACAAAATGTCTTGAATATAATGCGGTGGGTGGTACATGAATGTGTTTATGACACCATCCTGCCATTTGAGGACAAAACCCTTGGTCTCCAACTTTACACCAGCAGAGCAGAGGAAGGCAAACGTCAACTCCTTCGATAGCCCATGCTTCTCTGTGTTTCAATAGAAACATCCATGCATGGGCTTATCAGTATGTGCCTTGAGCAAGGTTTTCTGTTTGGCCTTTTTTATTTCGAGCTTGAGGCTGTCTGTCTTCAACGACAAGATGGACTTGTTGTTGTTGCAACTGTCTGATGTCAGGTCAGAGTCCATACCTGTTTCGTCTGCTGTCCTCTAGGCCACATGGAAGAGAAACTCCGGCATTTTCGTGTAATCTTATGAGACTGAGCTCAGGGAAGCTGAGACCGGGGGTCTCTGCTTTTGAGCACTCGGCATGCTGTGCCCAGGACAACTCTGTTGTGGAGACACTTCAGGCTCAACAAACCTCTACCACTTACACTGCATGGGAGATACAGTCTAGCGACGGAAGATTTCGGATGAAGACTTCTGTAGATGGTCATCATCTATCTTGTTCCCCTATTGAGGGTCTGCAACTCGTTGACGTTCCATTTCATGCATCCGAAGGTGTACAGCAGTATGGGAAGCTCAGACATGTTTGTGGCAAGAACCTTGTTCTTTCCAGATTTCTGAGAATTTCCTGAGAGTGTCTGTACTTGGCGGTGACTCTTTCCTTCACAGCTACAACCTCCTGCATTTGGCTCTGGGGGACATAGAGGTATTCATAGCTATCATCGCTCCTGTCAACGAGGTGCACGTCTTCCTTGTCCTCCGATAATCTTCCTATCGCCAGGTGGATGGATGCAAACTTGTCCAGTCCGAACTCCATCCCTATAGTCTCACTGTACTGCAGTATGGTGTCCAGGGCCACGCGAAGGTCTTTTGAGCTGGAATCGTACAGCTTTAGGTATCCATAGAAAATAAATGGGTGACTTCATGCTTCCTGTCACCTGGCACACGTATCCTTTCCCTTGTCGCAGCCTTAGCGAGAGAGGTGAGAGGGAAATACAGAAAAGCAAGGGGCTCAAGCTATCGTCTTGGAAAACGCCATGGTGGTATGTTACTAACTCTGTTGAAACCGACAGCTTGTCTGCATTCAGGACAAAGCACATTCTCCAGAGTGGTAACAGGCGTTGGATGCAGGACAGAACCTCTGCGTGGACTTTCATCAACTTCAACATGGCTATAATGAGCTCATGTGAAGTGGTACCAAATGCCTTCTAGTAGTCCACCCTGTCCATTGATAGGTTACGCTTACGCTGGATGGTATCCTGGCATATGCATCAATGAGCAGGTTGTCCTTACATCCCATGATTCCACGCTTAGAGCCCCTCTGCTCGCACACCTCCTCCCAAATCGGCTTGACGTGGTGGAAGATAAGGTCTCTCAAGCTGGAGGTGAACACCTTATGTACAGGCGTTTCGGCTCTCGCCGCAGGATTACAACTTACGCCCCGATCTGCAAGCTTTCGCTTATACCCGGGGACTAGGAAGAGGTGGGAGGAAAGGATGGGAAGGGAAGGTTAGCAAAACCGCAGCCCCTTCGAGGCCGACACCAATGATCGAGGCGGATTGAGGTCAAAAGGACCTCAATTGGGCCTCCGCCTCCCCGAAGTGCTCGCATTAGTTTGGTTACCCAAACAACAGAGACGAGTAGCCGTCGGTTTTGCTTTCGCAAACACCTACAGCACTTCTTTGTGAACCGAGAGAGCCCGTTACCCAAAAATTTGGGATTAGGTGTCTCTCTGACTCACTTTAGGGGTTGACGTCGTGCGGTCTGCGGAAGTATGTCCTCGAGTCAGGGATCACCTGACCCATGGAGGGTCAATTCGGACCAATTCTGGTCAAAGCGTGAGTACAACCCTTCTCTCAGTAGTTCCCGTCAACCCAGATACCTTATATACAGTGTTGAGGCAGGTTATGTGGCAGTAGATTTTAGTATTGGACACGTCTCCATTCTTAGGTATTAGAACTGTGCGTCCCTCAGTCAGCCACAGTGGAATTTCTTCTCTACCCGAAAGGACGTGAAGATTCTGGCGAGGTGTTGGTGGGTGGAAGTGAACTTCTCCCACCAGAAGTTATTCATGGAATCCATTCCTGGAGCCAAGAAATTCTTCTTGCCAGAGAAGGCCTTCTTCATGTCACTGTCGGTGACTTAAAGAGGTCCATCCACGTCATGTAGGTGGCAGTCACTGAACTTTTTAAAGAGGCCTATGGCTGGAGTGTCTCTGTTGAATGGCTTCGATGTTTCATAGATATCCGTCCAGAAATGTTCGACCTCTTGGAAGGGTGGCGGAGATTTAATGACAGACTGAGGCAGTCGAAAGAGATGGGACGGGTGAAGGAGGAAGGTTGAGTTCTTCCTCACGGCCTTACTCCTCTTGAGGAGTTTTTTCCGGGCCGTGGTGAGTTCTTGAACAGTATCAACCACGTGCTGCTTAATGGAAAGCAGCACATTTTTATTCAATGTGTGATGGTGAAATCTGAGGCTGTGTGTTACGCGCCGGACTTTGGGTGTGAAAGCCTGCCCAGATGTGATGTATTCCATCACACACTGAATCCTTGAAGCCTGCCGTCGTGCCAGCGTGATCTTGGCCTCCAACTGTTCAAGCCATTTTGCTGCCTACCAAGAGGTGGGATTTTGGGAGTTTTGGCAGTGGCCCAGGCCACACAGTTGACCGTCCAGAGGTCCGACGTCTCCATAAGGATTTTCCAATAAAGCCATTCAACCTGGTCAGGAGGTTGCTCTGCAGAGAGATCTTATGATGGATATCTCTCTGCCTGGCCTGTCCTACATCACAAGTGATTTCAGTCATCAACCGTGTTCGTAGTTCAGAGTTGGCCTGATCTACTTCCTCCCTACTTTTCGGCAGTACCGACCTTACAGTGGCTGTCAGAACAGCCAGTGGAGAGACTGCTTGTGTCAGGAAGGGTGTTCTGGCCGGTGGTGTATTTTTCTGAAAACGCAGTTGCTGGGGAGTTTCCCTTGTTCGCAGGTGGTTGTCATAGTCACGCAGATTCTGTTGCAACAGGTGGTTATGTTCAGGATGCATCTCACACCACAAAGAGTGCATCCTTGCCATATACCCTCTGTGATTGGGCTCGCTAGCAGCATAGCATATGAGGAGGTCGCCCCTTAAGGTTTCCATCCACTCCATACGAGCTCCCTTCTTGGTGTTCGTTTCTTTGCCACACCCAACTCCACTGGGGCCCCTTCATGTATTATTGTTATTGTATTGATGTTCTGTATTTTGTTTTGTGATGGAGTGGATGTTGCCTTTTGCTTTTTATACCTAGGAGATAGGAGCAAATAAGGGACAACAAAGAACAGTGTAAGCCATGTACATGCAGAAATAAAGTTGCATACAGAAATTGATCCCAACTAATCAGCATAAATATTAAGCTTATAACTTTGCATTCTCCTCCTTAGTACAATATATTATTCTATGTGCATGAAATGAAAGTCCCTGAAACTCTACACCTCAAGGGAAAGGGACTGAAAATGGTCTCACCTGAACAGCTGGAGATAATATTATATTTCAAATATCTTTGACCTTCTGTTAAGGGTGGTATCAAGGTGGTTTGAGTGCCTCTGAACCCTATGGGCTGGGAGGATGATAGGAGGGTCGAAAAAATTGGTGAACATTGCTAAATTACACTGTGAGAAGGGAAGTTTAGGAGTTGGAGAGTGAAAGGCTCTGAAAGGTTGAGCAAAAGTTAGTGGTGATATTACGCATCAGCACAGAGGACACAGTGAACACAAATGAAGCACGGAGGAGACTCAACTTTTTGGAGACTAAGCTTCTACCATTCATTTCCCATCGCCTCTTCAAGAGTTACATACTGGGAGCTTCCTCTTTTGCTTGATGTCAAAAGCAAATTGATATTAAAATTAAGTTTAGTAAGCGAGGTAAAAAAATTTTTGCCTTTTGAATCAGAACATTTTTAGAACAAATCTCTCCAATTGAATACCCTCCTGTATATGAGCAAAGCGCTTCAGCAAACGCCCAATTATTGTGTTAACCCTTTTCCTTCCCAATCCTCAGGCTCCCAACAATTATACACATCCAACATCCTACCTCACCGGTATTCTCACATAACTCATTCATTTTTTCCCTTCCTCCAACCATCGTCACCCCACAACTTTCCTTTCCCCATCTCCATCATCACAAAACATCTTTTCCATGATGATAAATACAACTACAGAGGGAGCCCCTATTGAAACTTTACAATTGTAAAAAGCAAATTTACAATTGTAATTTTGAGAAATACCATTGTAAAAATGGAAATACAATTGTAAAAAAATAGAAAATACAATTGTAAAGAAGAGAAATACAATTGTAAAAATTGCCAAAATCCAATTGTAAAGTTTCAATAGGGAGGTAACTGGCGAATGTACAACTGCTCTTTCGATGATATGCGCCAGAGGAGTTGGTTCGATGATTACTGGCTCAATTGGTCTTTTACGAACCACAATTTTTTTCCATTAAGTTCTTTTTGATGGTTCCGTGGTAACGGAAGTCTTTTTGAGAGACAGAACAAATCATACTAATGATTATACTTCGACTGATTGCGGGTCGCACCAATACATCCACTGCCTAAAAATACCCAAAGGCCCAACAACACTTTATGCACTGACGAAATGCAAATTGTCATGCTCTATGACTTATTATCTGCTCATATAATACTGACACTTACCTTTTTGAAACACGCCTTCAAAGCCTTCGAGGGAGGATTGAAGGTCATGAGAGCCAGCATATTTCTATGAAACAGCTTATGGTAAATGGAGGGGGTTGCCTTAGACATGATCAAACACGTAGGCGAAAACTACCACAGGTTAATTATCAATATACTCTCTACGTACTGCTGAAAAATAAAGGTACGAAACGGAGTGTCTCTTACATGGCAATTTCCCTCCTAAATTCAAGGCGATTGTTTTTCTTTCGTCATTTCGATAGATCGTCTTTATTTTCGATGGTCTATTGTTTCTATCGATATTCAGCTGATCCCTCAATCGTGGGGATTGTGGGGGTGGTGAATTATTTCTGAAGGGGATAATCTATTCTATTTCTATTACAATGGCGAAGTACCTTGCATTAGACAAAGTATCAAGGTTGTTTGAAATTATCAGGCATAATGGAGGGATAAGAGCCTCCCTTTATAAGCTATACAGGTAAGTTTGGAAGTAAGGGGAATAATCAGGTACACAATTACAAATTAAGTACTATGCTGACTGAATTTTGTTGTTATAGGATGGACGAGTTGAAGGTTGGCACTCAGGTGGGAGAGGACAAATTTGGAAATAAATATTTTGAAAATAAAATGTATTTCTATGGTAAGTAGATACTAGAGGCTGTGGCCTCAATCATATAAATGCCTTCAATATTTGTTTGTTAGTGTTCCATGGTGTACTACGATGGACTGCTTTTTTGTGGTCATCCCCTTCAAACTTTTTTCGTTCAGCCATATACACTAACCACCTCTTTTAGTTGCTTGTTGACTCCAAACGCTTAAACATTTTGCCCAGCATTCTCCCCTCTCTCAGATCCAGCTGCATACTTGCGTCTGACTGCCTGCCCCATCCTCTTACTCTGCCTCAAAATTTCCCCAGCAGCGTAAGCCGTAAGATTTTAGTAATATGAGTAACTTTGTATGGGACTCTTCATCAAATACTTTATTATATTAAAGAAAAATTTTGTCTACTGAGACTTAATCTTCTCTGGAGACTGAAGTATCTTTAGCATACTGTGCTAATTCAGTTTAACAAAATTTTCCCTTTTGGCTTTCATGTGTTTTTATAAGCAAGTTCTGCATATCGAGGTGCCTATTGACTGAGCTTACAATTATATGTTCTAGGACTTAGGATGAGATAGATGTTAGGGATACTGGTATATAATTAGATGGCTGTTCCTTAACACCACTTTTAAACATGGATGTTAAATTGGCAATTTTCCAATCTTTGGGTACTATGTGTTCCTTGATGGATTTTCTAAATATTATTTGCTAGTAAGGGGCTATTTCTGAAGCTAGTTCTTTATTTACATGATAAAGAATTTCTTCTGGACCTTGTCACTTCTTTGGACTGAGCGGTTTTAACATTTTCTATTACATGAGCACAAATATCAATAGGCGGCATTGTTTGCCAGTAAAAATCATTTACTATCACAAATGTATTCTGTGAAGACTTAATGAACACATTTTGAAAGTAGGAGTTTAGTAGATCAGATTTGTTTGAACTGTTTGTAATTACTTTGCCTTTATCATTTCTCAGTGGGTTAGCTGTATATTTGATTTTTCTGAAAAATAGTGAGTTTTATTATCTGCTAAAAAAATTTTGTTATTCTAGGAATACGTAGCTGTTACTATATGGTCACTAATTCCCTCAACGGTGTCAGTCACTTTGTGTGGTATATTTGTTGCCTATAAATCAAGAATATGTTCCCCTCTGAGGTGCCATAGCTGTTTGATGTAGTGCATATGATGAGAACATGTACAGCAGGGACTGGCAAATGTGTCTGACTCCCCCACTGGTTTGTTCTGTTTGGAAGGGGCATTGAAATCTCCACCTATCAAATTTCTTTTAGGATTCCTGGATGTGGTGATATTTATGTGTTTCTAGTTCTAAAATAAAAGTGACGTCAGTGTTCTGTGGCATGTGGTGTGAGCACACCAATATTTTTTAAATTTAAGGTATGTAATTAAGCACTCTACCGATTCTTGTGTGGTGTCTGGAACTATTTCCAGTTGGCTGATGATTATATTATTTACAGCAACAAATACTCTGCCTCCAGCTCAGTGAGATCATACCCAGAATCAGTATTGTGCATGGAAGGCCTCTCTCAAGTATCTTATAACTATATATTTCAGTGTTTCTTCATCCCTATCTCTTTCACCCTTGTTAGCAACAACTCTTAACTAAAGGCTTGATTGATTCACCTGCAATGATTTTTTCATAAAACTCCCCCTGAAAACTTTTCTCGGTATCAGTGTTGAAGTTTCTGGAAATCAGTGGTTGATTTGTCTTTTTTCATGGTCCATTATGCTCATCTCCAATATTTGTGGCTGTCTATGTGTCATGCAATATTTAAATGTGTCATTTCTTAAATCTGATCCCTAGTTGGAAAATAATGTCTTTAACTTACCCTGTTTGCAGAATGTCAGCTCAAAATACAAAGTATCTTATTGCTCATGAAATTTTTTTCTATGATGCTGTGACAAAACTTCTGTGACCTGTTGGTTCTCCCTAATTTATCTTAACTTAATTGATTTTCCCCATAGAAGTTATTTTGTGTTTTCATTTACATGAATTATGTACCTCACTTTTTAGTCTGCGGCAAACCATCGCCAGCACGTTGGCACGGCGTCAAACAGCCTGGCGCGCAACCTCGTTCCCCCGCGAGGGTTTTGTTTTTGACTAATGCTAAGAGAATACTCTGTGCCCCCGCTGCTCGCCACGCGAGAGCTTAATGGTGCCTTAACTCTGGGACAGTGCAGTGGTCTCGTCTCACTAACGTTCACTTGTTATATGTGAGGTGATTGTGAAATGAAATATGTGCACCACACTCTAGAATTGTCATTTCTGCTGTCACCTCCTATAAGTCCATCACTATTTGTTTCCAGTGTGAGGAAGGGATAGCCGTCTTCCAACCTAGTAATAAAGAATCATTTTTATTATAGCGGTGGAGCTGAAATGCAAAATGTGCTGGATAATGTGGTAAGTTATTGTTAAAAATTGTGTTTTGATGATGAAGACAGTCTTCTCGAAAACACTCAATAGTGTTGGAAAAGACATAAGGACAACTTGTGCTAACAGGTCAAAATGCACTCTATTAATGTTACACCAAAAACATGTAATGATGCTAAGTAGAGAGTGCTAATAAAGAGTAGGAATATGAGTATATGTATATCAGTAATGAATTCGTAAATGAAGTTGTATAACTGCTGATCTGTTTTACGCTGTTGGAACCCACGGTACAGGCATGCTGGTGTAGTGGTGCAATATCAAGATGATCTTTGTCTCTTTGATTGTATGTATCTACTCAGTTGGTATTCCCTCAGGGTTTATTTTCTTTTTTGTGCCCTTATTTTACTTCCTGGGATTCTTGGTGCAAGTTGAAAGGTGCTATTAAGAGCTCAATTTTGATTATGATATGAAGTCCCTTAAAAATCTTCCTAGTTAGGAAATGAAGCCAATATAAACACAAAATGGGCGTATTGTGCAATCACATAATTGATTCTGTGTGTTAATATTTAGTTCACCCCTCTCATTGGCAGGTCGTAATCGGTGGGTTGAGTATGCTGACCATGTTGGAATGGATTATGATGGAAGCCAAGTGCCTGCTGAGTGGTACGGATGGCTTCACTACAAAACTGACTTTCCCCCGCACAAGGTGAGAAATAAGTGGTCATTTTGTTGATTTTCCTCATTAAACAACTCATGATGCTCTACCTCTGGATCTCGGCAGTAATTTTTATTGGTCCTGGGACATAAATTAGTGTATCTATAGGGCAGGAAAAAAAGAATAAAGTACTCATAGCAGTACTCAGCCATTTTAGTACCTGCACCATGTGCAGCTTTCCCTTTTATGGTACTCTAGCCCTGTTTCCAGTGTTCTACTGGAGCTAGGATCCTCTCTGGAAGGACTACCTTGAGAGCCAGTGTATCAGCGCTTGCAACCGCTGCTAGGTGGTTACAGGGTGGTATACAGACTGGGGTGTTAATGGATGCATGAGAGATGCAGGAAGGGATCGTGATGGTTAGTGGTTTAATAGTGGGAGTGGAACATTATAATTGCTTAGTTGGCAATAAGCATAATATTCTAAATTAGTTATTTTATTCCAACCCAACTTTTAGGAATGGTGTTAAATAAGTGACAAATTGAAATGATTAATAATTTTGTATCGGCTCTTTAGAAACATATAAAGTAAATTTTTATTCTGATGATGGTATATTTTTTGTATAGAGCGTCTATGTAGTTAAAAATGGAAGATAAAAAACATTGATTTTGTATTAAATAATTATTTTTATTGCGTACAATATTTTGAAAATGTCATTCAGTTTTACCATTGAATAACATGTTTTTGCAATAATAGTTCTATAGTGCAAAAGGATGGGTGGGAAGACTGAATGTTGAATTTTAGAGCAATTAGTTTATTTAGTATTCTGGGAAAAGTTTTAAGTAAAATAACTGTCAAAAGAGTGAGGAAGATCCCCGACAATAGAATCTCAGGAGTACAGTGTGGGTTTATTCATAGATGTTAAGAAGTGGAGATAATAATAATAATAATTTATTTAACACTTACAGGTTTCCCCAATTACAAGTGTTTTAATATATCATGAGACGAACACGAACACCCATATCCTGGGCAGTGAATAATATTACCCAGGCGGGACTCGAACCCGCGACTAATTAGATTAAATAGATCGAACCTAATGGCCAAAAGAATACCCTGAAAAGTATCAAGTATACCTAGCATTTGGAGGAGAAGATTTTCAGACGAAAATGGTTCCTCCTATGTGGGGATACCCGTAGATTGGGTGCCTTGAAGTTAACTTCCCGAGTTCTAACTATATGCTTAGACTGGGACAAAATTCTTTCTTGATAAGTTGCCTTGATCATTTTTCCTTGGTGAATTTTATTTGATGATATGCCTTGATCATTGGCTTGATACCTTGATCAAATTTTCTCATCAGTTCCAATACCTCAGTCCTGAGTGCTGAGGACACTTGTGGCCCAAATCAGTTAGTTGCCATGTAATAAACTTTGAATGCAGCTGAATCAAGGAAATAAATGTTATTTGTCACATCATATAGTATCTGTCAGGTGGTAGTATATGCTCATACGAGGTGTGTTCAAAAAATACCCAGAATGTTTAAATTTCGCGCGTTTGGAGAGTCTGATTGTCAAAAAAAAATTTTTATTGTGTTGGTATACATGCCCCTGAAGTATGACACAATTTTCAGCTGTATTCATTGTTTACTTTATCTGTGGCAACCGCTAAGGTTAGACGTGTTTTCATGAGCTCGGCGATTTTCGATTGTTAAAAAAAATGGATCAAAGAATTTGTATTAAGTTTTGCGTAAAAAATGAAATAAAGTGTAACAAAGTTTCGTCACCTGTTATAACTCTTTTGAGCAAATCTGAGTCGACGTTGACTTCATTTAGTGATTCCTGAGCAACTTCCATTCGCCGCTGTTTTTGTTCAAAATTCAACAATTTTGGGACAAATTTTGCTGCCACGCGTTTCATACCCAAAATGTTCGCAAAAATGTCATGGCATGAGCCAATCGATATGCCAACATCATCAGCGACTTCTCTGATTGTGATTCGGCAATCATTCATAACCACTGCTTTCACTTTTTCCACGTTTTCATCGGTTGTTGATGTGCTGGGGCGTCCGGGGCGTTCGTCATCTTCAATGTCTTCACGGCCATCTTGGAAATGCTTATACCACTCGTAAACACTTGTTTTTTTCATAGCAGACTCGCCATAGGCCTTTGTTAACATTTCGCACACTTTGTTACACTTTATTTCATTTTTTACGCAAAACTTAATACAAATTCTTTGATCCATTTTTTTTAACAATCGAAAATCGCCGAGCTCATGAAAACACGTCTAACCTTAGCGGTTGCCACAGATAAAGAACACAATGAATACAGCTGAAAATTGTGTCATACTTCAGGGGCATATATACCAACACAATAAAAATTTTTTTTTGACAATCGGACTCTCCAAAGGCGCGAAATTTAAACATTCCGGGTATTTTTTGAACACACCTCGTATATATTATCAATCTTCCAGTTATGTAAGGCCATGGCTATCTCCACAACCTACTGTTGCTAATACGAAGTCTATTAATAAAAACTCATGCAACACAAATAACTTTTCATCACATCCTAGTTCTAACTGCAATCCTAAAATTGATAATTTAACCCCAAATTTAAATGCTACCGTGGCGTGGATTAGCCCATTTAAAGCCAAAGCTCAGGTTTGAAAGGAAATTGACCTTGTTGAAATGAGAGATAAGTAGGTGATTTTGGAGCTGTCCCCCACTGTCAAGATTGCACCTCAGGGATCACAAAGAGCACTTACAGAGGTCATGGTCTTGTAAGTATATGCGGACAAAATCTTATTAGAAGACCTAAAGCAAAGCAAAAGACAAACAGAACAAGAGTGGAAGGGAATTGTATTTTTCCCATTACTGCTTGAGAGCCCCGCCTGGAATCTATTGGGCACCCTTGTCCTCTTCCTTAGGTACTGGGTATTGGATGAAAAAGTTACCAGCCGTCAGGGTTTTTACCATCTCTCTCCCCTCTTCTCCTTCTGTACTAGTTGTTTCCATTGTGTCCATGAACTCTTGTATCCATTTACTTTGGAACCGAAACTATATTTAAAAAGAAAGCTTATAGTTTTGATCCGGAATGAAACTATTTCAGCTTCATTTTAGTTTCATTTAACATTCCTGGGCTTGTCTCCCTCACAAAATGCCCATTAATTACTGGAAAGTTTTTGGCATCGAGGGTATTGGGGCATAATAGTCTTTTAGGGCATATCATGTCAATAGAAAATTGTCCTATCACTTAAAGGAAACTGAAAGCATTCTTCCGAGGTAATTCATTTCATTCCATATAAGACTAAATTGCTGGTAATGGGGTGATGGTCTGAGCCAGCGTTCTGACATATGATGTATAGGCTTTCCCAAGTAGGGGGCGTGGTTGGACAATGTTGTCTCATCAGCGTCAACTCAGGAATTAAAAATTTTTTGGCTCCGAGGTGGTAAGTTTTTTTTGGAGGGGAGTATAAATTTTCCAATGAGTTTGTATATTTGAATGTTTTATAGTTTGTGTTTTTGCATATGTACAATGTGCACTTTGTTGATGAAACTAATACAACTGTTTAGTTTGTCTTGTGGTGGCTAAATTATGATAATATTGTGTGTAGAAACTGAATGTAAATTATGTAACTGGGAAAAAACAGGGATAGGAGAATTTACAGTGCAATTCCACATGGTAATAGATTTGTCGACATGATTGGTTTCGCCGCGAAGTGGAAAAAGATACCCTTCTTTGGAAATATTTCTCTGTAAGTCCAACAGTTGTAGCCCAAAGGAGAAATGAGAGCAGCTTTCTACAACAGGCACAGACAAGGGAACCTGACAGGCAGTAATGAGGGCAAGACATAAGTAATGGTACAGAGCGGTGTCACAAACTCCATTTGTAACAATTGTGGGGCGGCATATGTGGGACCAAAAGGCAGTAAATTTGAAACAAGAGTGAAAGAACATAGAGCTTGCTACTCTAACAATAAAAATCACTCTCAGTTCACAAAACATTCATTAGAAAAAGGACACTTCAGCAATTTTATGCCAAAAATACTACATTTTCAAGAAAAAGTATGGAAGTTAAACACCTGGGAGGAATTAGAAATTTTGTACAGAGTTAATTCAAATGGATTTAATATTGTTAATGAACTTTTGTATCCCTCTCGTTCCCCCTCCTACACTACCACACTCATGCCAACAACACCCTTACTCATCTCACAGCCACAACCCTTGCTCAACCTACAACCAATGCTGCTGCTGACATTACATCCTTCCTCAATGACCTAGCCAGCGTTCGCTTCCTTGATCATCTCCAAGACCATTGCTACCCCCCATCCAAACAAAGTATAACAGCTCCACCACTTCCCCATCCAAACCGAATACCTTTCCTGCCTTTACCTGTGACTCAGCCACTTCCCTCTCCCCCACCAATACAAATTCATGTGTATATTGAGTGGAAAATGCACCTGTGCGTGCAGCTGAGTGAGTGAGTGGACCTGATGATGCTGCTCTGCAGCTAAACCAGTTGTGTCAATAAATCTAATACCATGTGGAATTGCAGTGTTAATTCTTCTATCCCTGATATCAAGGAATTTCACCTAGTAAGGTCTGAAACTATCGTTTACTGCAAAAAAAAACATTTAATTACCTAGGAAAAACCAAGGAACTTTATTTTAGCAACTGTGTGACCACCCTGATGTTGCGATTCAACCTCACTCTATTTTATTTCAAGGTGAACAAGAAAAAGTAGATATTGTACTAATTGTTAAGGACTTGTGAATAAATAATAGAAATAATTATTGAATCGATTTGTGGATGATCATCCTGTGTATGTAAGTATGTAAGTGTATAAGTATTTCTGAAAAAAAGCCTTAATTCATTATTTTGACTAAAGCAATATTTTATCTTCACAGGACCCTGCCAGACCCAGGTATAAATGGATGGCCGAGCATACTGAAAATCCTAGTGGAACATCCGATGCCTATTACCCATATAGTACTGTCCCTCCAAAGATTGAGGCATGGGTTCCACCAAAGAAATGATTTTTGTTAGTACTTCCAATTATTGTAGGCATGTTTGTACATATTTCTTAAATCAATAAAGTGTTCATTGAACCTAATTTAATAGCTGGTGGAAAAGTCTGAAAATCAGCATAATTATAAGATTGTATTGTGTTTTTGACGTCCCTTTCATCTATGTATATACATGTGTATGTAATTATCATTGCATGCAGAAAAGGATCATCTACTATCATTCAACTGAGTGGTTGTCACACTTTGAATGAGAATCTAAAAAGGCTTGGGTAATCATAGGCAGAGGAGGTAATACCTGTGTGAAATCTCTGGGTGGTTGTATTTTGGAAAATTCAACTATCTTGACCATGTCAGGTATTTTGTTACATAGGTATATCAGAGAATCAATATGAGTCATAAGGTACTAGGTGCCTACAGTATCGGTGGTGCTTGCATGTATCATTGTACTCCCTCTTAACTGCTGAACTGTTACACAGTATTGATGGATGTTTATGTAATCTCAGTCATTATTTTCCTGATGCAATTAGTAGCACAAAATAATGTGAGTTATCCCAGCTTTTGGCCACCCTTTATCGTTGAATACAGTTGGTTGGTAAATCACTGTGGGGAATATGAGCGTATAACATTATGAAATGTATAAAACATACCAGTATCTCAATTGGGGGATCCTAAAATTAATAATATATATAGTGTTTTAGTTTCTGATTCTTTGATCAAATACAGGTAGTTTTTACTCTAGTAGGTGTATCTATAAGTCTCTTAATAGGATTGCTTTTGTAGCCAGTGTGTCATATTCAGCTTAAGCTTGATTTGTGAGATGTTGGGGCGCTCAAACTAATGGAAGAATTTTAATCTAAGTGGGTTGATGGTATCCCCATTTCCTAGAAAAAATATGAGAATAATATATTACCTTTTTATTGCTCTAGTTATCTGGGCATAAAAAAAGAGTTCATGATTATATGCAGCTGGATACTATGGAATTTATATTCCCAAGTGTTGCATTACTATTGCATGGCCGCCTATTAATTGATGGACAAGTCTCAAGAAAACATTTTACTGCTCTATTAATTACCCTTGCAGGCTGTTGGGATAAGTAATTTTCAAAGGACCCGCAATTTATTGCCTTCCTCTATGATACTCCGGGCAAATACAAAGTTAGGAATGAATCATCTTTCCATGTCCTGCCGAACGTACATATTTGGTAGTAATTTATTTCAGATTTGTAACTGTAACGTGGTGAATGAATTATAAAGCCGTGTGTGAATAATAGGACCTCCAGCTCTCGTGACTGACGTCGTTTTTTCACTTGAAGCTAAGTAATCGAATTTATCCCATCCGAAAAATCCAAGCTTTTTATTAGCTGGGATTGAAGATCTACTTAGGAGTTTGAATTTACGTTCACATGAAAGAGAGGCTTTAGACTAACTCTTTGTTCACGACATTTTGGAAGTCGCGCTTAGAAGCCGATGGCCACGCATTACGTTTTTCGTAATTTATTGTTATGTACGTTATGTAACCTATGCAACGAAAATGTGTACGAAACTGCTCTCAACAACTGCAGCAGCGCGCAGATGGCCATTGGTCCAAATACCCCGTGCCTAGCAGGGCTTCTAAAACTTTTCTTCCGCAATGATATTTTTCATGCTAAGTAATATATATTTTCATATGGTGATAGAATAATCGTAAAATTCGGTATTGACCATCATTTCTTGAAGAGCAGATATGGAAATACCTGGATTTCTTTTGTTAGCTTCAGCACCATCTGCGTGAAGAGTGGAGTTTAGCATCTTGTGAAAATTATTTTTTATTGTAAGGAAGTGAAAACATGTATTTGAAACGGAAATTTAATATTGCGTGAAAGTTGATGAGACGTTTAAATTACTTGCTCTGTGAATTACTTGTGACCCAGCCTTAGAAAATAGTCATCAGTGCTTAGATTCTCAATCATTCTCAATGGCTAACAACTTGAAGGAAGAAGCTGAAGTGAAGGAGTTTCTAGACAACTTAGGAATCGAGTACCGGTTTGGGTGCTACCATGAAAAGAAATTCGACGGTAAACATTTAAATAAAATGTAAATAAACTGTTTGGCCTCTAAGAATGTACGTATTGGTTGTTTATGGTTGCCCCTGTGGTAAATCTGATTAAATTTTCTTCTAGTTTGCCACCTCCTCGGAGATTACCTTGAGTCTATAAAGAAAGACTTTGAAAAGGCTGCGAAAGTTTACAAAAGTAATTGCGATGATCAGAAGTATGCAAAGAGCTGTTGCAAATACGCGACGTATTCATTCCTTGGGAAAGGAAAGGTTCCGAAAGATCAAAAAACGGCTTACAGCTACTACGAACGAGGATGCGAGTGAGTAGTATTATTGACTAAGATTTACAGTATCTTGCTGAAAAAGTTAGTTGCTAGAACACCTAGACATAAAACGCGGTACAGTCATGGCTTGTAAGCATTACGTTTATAGCCTCATCCATCTTTTGTTTGTTGTTAAAGCTTTAAATTAGCTATATTAGAAATTCTGTTGGAAGTATATAACTTGATATAATACTTTTATCATAATTGACCCTCTAGCCTACATTTGGATATCTGTTGGTAATAATAATAATATTTATTGATGGGCTTGCTGCCCTTTAACCAGATAATACGTGGAACATACATGAATAATACATATACAATATCAATGCATCAAAAATAAAAAATCAATACATCTAAATACAAAGTCAGTAAGGAAAAAGAATTAAACATCTTAAAGAATATACAAAGATACCTATAGTTTTGGCTCACCAGTCAATTAAGTGATTTATAAAACATTGATTTTCTCAGTGGACGACCTAAAAAAATCAATATCTTTGCATGTAGCATTTGCATTATTCTGGATAGAGATTTATTTATTAATCCCGGGACACGTGATTACATGTATGGGACAGTTCCAATAAGCAAATTAACAATGTATATGTATAATAGGTATACCAGAATAGCAATAACAAAATATACATAGATTGAATACAAAAATACATAGCGTACAGTTAACTCAATTACATAGAGGTAAGAAATTCATCCACCGAATAAAATGCATTTTTTATCAGATACTCTTTTAGTTCTACCTTAAAGAGTGAGATAGAATTAATGCTTTTAATTTTAATAGGTAGGGAGTTGTAGAACAACACTCCTGCATAGAGCGGGCTTTTAGCATATAGCTTTAGATTATGAATAACGATTCTAAAGTCATTTTTCTTTCTTGTGTCATACTTATGCACTTCCATATTAGTCATTAGCTCTAGAGCAGAATAATGTTCTTTAATATACAAAATTGAAAAGTATATATAAATGCAGGGGAACGTTAGAAGCATGAGATCCTTAAAAAGGGACCTGCAGCTGTAATTTTTTCTTACTCTTGCCAGGATTCTCACAGCCCACTTTTGTAGTTTAAAAAGCCTCATTGTGTGGTGGGAGTGGCCCCAGGCTACTACGCCATATTTAAGTCGACTGAAAATATCTGCATAATAGACTAATTTAACCATTGACAGATTTGAAATTGGCAAAATTTGTCTTAGGAGGAAACACCCCGAGGCAATTTTAGAGCAAAGACCATTAATATGTGTCCCCCATTGCATGGATTCATCAATATCCTCTCCTAAGAATTTAAAATTCGATACACGAGAGAGAACTTGTCCATTCAGTTTAAGTAGAGGGCAAGTTAGAATTTTCTTTTGATATGGGTGAAACTGAACAAATGTTGACTTGTCTTCGTTGATGATTACTCTATTTTCAGTGCACCACCTTACCATGCAATCTATGCCTTGTTGGAGGGTGTTGACAGTGTCATGAGTATATTTCATGAAGTGATTAGTATCATCAGCATACATTGTAATGTCACCATGACTGAGATAAGATGGAAGATCATTTATATAGAGGAGGAAAAGTATTGGGCCCAAGATTGAGCCTTGGGGAACCCCTATTGAGACTACCTGTTGATCTGACATGGCTTTTATTTTGACTACTTGAGAGCGTTCGCTTAGATAGGATTTAACCCATTGATTAGCAATACCAGCAATTCCATAACTTTTTAATTTATCCAGCAAGATGCTGTGGTCAACACAATCAAAGGCCTTCCTTTGGTCATAGGTTATACCAATAGTGTCACTGTGATCATCCAGGGCATGTAGGACAGAGTCTACAAACTTGTAGATAGCCATCTCAGTGCTTTTTCCTTTAAGGAAACCATATTGTGATCTAGAGATAATTTGAAACCTCTCCAGATATGATGTTAATCTTTGGTACATAACACCCTCAAGTACTTTTGAGAATAGGGAGATAATGGATATAGGCCTGTAGTTGTTCATTTCCTGTTTGTTTCCTCCTTTAAAAATTGGCACAACTTTAGCTGTTTTTAAAATCTTTGGGAAAGTCCCAGTTGTTAAAGAAGCATTTACCAAGTGAACAAGGGGAGCAAGTACATATAGGCTAACAGAACCTTTCAAGATGGAACATGGGATGCCATCCACTCCTGCTGAGCTTTTTCTACTGATTCTATTGAAAATCCTTTGAATCTCCCTTTCATCAGTTGGATATAGAAATATAGTGTTAATTGCAGTATGGAACAAGGGTCTATTGGTCCTAGTAGTCTGTGACTGAGTTGACAGCTGTCTGGTAGCTTCAATAAAATAATTGTTAAAACAATTTGCGATTTCCACTGGATCAGTTAACTCCTTCCCTTGAATTGAAACAGAGTTGATGCAATGGTTGTCCATGGGTGAAGACACAGCATTTTTTATTAATTTCCAAGCAGACCTTGTAGGGTTTTGAATAGTATGAGTAATGTCTAGAGTGGTAAGGAACACTGAAAACAGCATTGTCCCTGACTCCACCTGTAGGAACTCTGAAATTTATTGCCTCTAGCAATTCAGGTACATCTATAGATGCCGTGACTAGTTAGGGAGGATACCCAGGTTCTTTCTACGAACATGGAGTGGCTCCAAATCTAGTGCCAAAAGAATACTACGATAATCATGATTTTGAAGACCAAACTTGTGTCGCAAAAATTTAACCAACTTAAGTTGCACTCTCTCAATAGTATTTATATGTACATTGTAAAAAGGAGACCAGATGCAACAACCATATTCAACAATGGGCCTTACGAGGGATACATACAACATCCTTAGACAATAGATAATATTAAGGTCACGGCCAAATCTTAAAATACACGCGAGTGTTTTTTAATGCCCTAGCCTGTGTAATCAAGCAATTAGATGTGAATTGTAATTTTGGGTCTAAAGAGACCCCCAAATCCTTGAAGCAGTCAACCTTGGACAATTTCTGATTATTCATGGAATATGAGAAGTCAGTTGATTTGGACTTTCTACTGAAGGACATGTAGCAACATTTCTGTATGTTTAAGACCATGGCATTATCTTCACTCCATGATGTCAATTCATCCACACTCTTTTGTAACAGACAACAGTCATCAATGGAATCAATTGTAGCAAATATTTTAAGGTCATCAGTATATTGTAGGTAATGGGATGGGTAAAGGGCAAGACGAACATCATTTATGAAAACATTGAACAGAAGTGGACCTGAAGGAGAGTCTTAAGGGACTCCGAAAGAAGATCTATATTGACGTAGTAATGTTTAAATGGAATAAAACACACAAGGGTTGTGATGTACATATTATAAAGGAGAGATTGTTGTATGGCTTTAGGAGAGGAATCTGATGACTGTACAAGAATTTTCTCAGTATCTCCAATTGTAATTAAAAGGAAAAAGTATTGAACTGAAAATAAGTGCGAAGTGTTATGAAATAGTTTAATTCAATCGCTTCAACACAATAATATTCAACAGATTTATTATATTTAAACATAACTAACTGCCTGCGATTGGAAAGGTAAATGTTTATCCATGCTAACAATGTACTAAATATACCCAAATCTTCCAGTTTGGCTAACAGTAACTGATGATTAACCTTATCAAAAGCTTTACTTAAGTCTGTATAGATGACATTAGTTGGTGTTCCATTATGTCGAAAAAAAATGGAAAAGTTCTACTTACGTATTACTCTCTTAAGCCCTAGGGCCTACATTTGAATTAAACTCTGATAATACATCTTTTGGTCCTCACTGCCTATGATGCAATGTGGGCAGTTTGACCTTTGGCATTTCTGAGAATTATGGAGAGAGTGCATCGCCATATCAATTGAAAGCTCTGCATCAGGGTGATGACTTGTAAACCTAAATTCTCTGACTACGGTGAGCTGTAATTTAAGAACAATGACTCGTCTTGGGACACCTGGACGTTTAGTAACTCAAGTCAATGGCCAGGCTGTGACAATCATTTCAGGTTTTGATTTATTGTGAGATCACTGCCGAATGGATATTAGAAGTGTATCAGTGAGAGAGGCTTGATGAGGAATTTCACGTTCACTTTATCCAGTGAATCGACCTGGGATGTTTTTCTACACATGTATATTAGTGTGTTATACCTACTAGTTGTGCGTAATACATGAGCTAAAACAAATTTGGCTTGGAAGTATGAGCTACCCACTGCAATTAAGACCTCCCAGATCTGGGTGAATATAACTGCTTGTCTGACTTGAGAAAGTTGCTTATGAAAATCATTCCAAGTTTAGTGTACAATAGGAATGTTAGCTTATCTCTAGATTTAGAGTTAGCTCTGGCCTAATAGACTCAAAAGAAATAAAAACTGAGCTGTCATTCTTTATTTTCAACTGCATTCCTAGAAATGTCCCATATCCGAATGATTATTTTGGACTCCTTTTTCAGGTTTAGTTGGAGCATGTCAATTTCATGCTGATCTCCAGCAAGAATCCCATCAACCTAAATGGGGACCGTCAAGATTCCATCTAATAGACAGCACTTGATGAATTGATAGGGATTTGATTCATTATGTTTCAGTCATTAAGTCAACATGAATATGACAAATCATTGACTCTAACATTGGGGAAAATGTTTCAAACCATAACAGCCATAGGGATTTGAGTCATTATGTTTCAGTCATTAAGTCAACATGAATATGACAAATCATTGACTCTAACATTGGGGCAAATGTTTCAAACCATAACAGCCATAGGGATTTGATTCATTATGTTTCAGTCATTAAGTCAACATGAATATGACAAATCATTGACTCTAACATTGGGGCAAATGTTTCAAACCATAACAGCTTTGGTTGAGCTTGCAAACCCGATCAATCCCATTATAAAACCCATAAGGTTGGTGCATGTACAATTCTTCGTTTAATGTTCTATACTAAATGCAGTGTGAACATCAATTCATTCCAACTGGTACTTTTTGGTAGTGGTAACATTCATAAGGGATCTGGCAGTCTCCAAATAAGTGATTGAATGTCTCCTCAAAATCAACACCCTTTGCTATAAGGTGTACTTTTTATCACTCGACATCTTTATTTCACCAAAATACCCATATGTTAGCTACACTCTTACCCTTTGGCAAATTGACTTATTCCTACATCCTGTTTTCATCAAACAATTTGATCTCCTCTTTCGTTCTCTGTTTTCACAAACTCAAGTGCTTCTGTGACAGACATGTCCCTAACAGCATAAAGAATGTAGTTGTTTGCGAGGTATGAGGGAAGTCGTCTTTCTCAATTGCTTCTTGGGTGAGTGGGTGCTTCGGGACCAGCTACTTCCCATTAGTATCACTTGATACTAACAGGAAGTACCTTGAAGAAGGCTTGCTTCAGGCAGAAAATTTTATCTTCATTAAACGTTAGGGCTGAGCTTTCTGTCTCTTCTCAATGGTTCCATGATTTCTTATCTTAAGGTTCAGACTCGGAAGATTTTACAGGGTGTTGCATTGAAAATTGTCTTTTGAAGATGATATCACGGGACAGTTTTATTGAAATCTTCTCAAAATTCCGTGGGTGGTAGCCCCTTGGATCACTTGTGTATCTAACAAAGAGACATGGTTCACTTTTCCATCCATCTTCTGCCTCTTACATTTTGGAATATGTACATCACATTTTGTCCTAAAAATCTTGAAGTAGTCAACCTTCAGAAGAGGAAATTTGTCCAGGGTTCAGTTGAAATTTTTATCTTGACCTGTTGGTTCTGTTTGCCCAAATGCAGCTATGTTTACTGCTTCAGCCTTAAGTTTTATGGGTAGGTTCTTTGCATAAATCGTTGGCCGTTTTATGGCATTTTAATTTTGCTGCCATTATTAAGTTTAAGAATTGTTATTATGTTCCTTGCTTGATGCAAATAACTTTTATTCGGAAGTAAATTTTCATTTCAAGATGTTTCCACAATATATGCTCAGCTAATGGGTACCATCATTTATTTGTTTGATGTATTTCTTGACCATATGTAAGTACTAGTGCTAGATGTCCATTCCTCCTTGCAAGTATTACCCAGCACTGAAGTTAGTACTTAGTATATACATACTAAGGAGGTATACCTCAATTGGAACATGGCCATCGGTCGCACAGCTTCCACAATGGTTTGGCTTTCACATTATGCAGCACCATTTTGCCATGACATGTACATGGATTAGTCTCCCAAATGCTGATACCATTCTCTCATTCCAGTTTTTAACACGTCCATGGATGAACACCACCCACCATCACAAAAGAGTTCCTTAATGGTTGACTAGAGATGGGTCAAATGCAAAATTTACCCAATTGAAATCTCTTATTTTTATTAAATTTCAAATCGGAATCCTGCTTTCACTTAACTGTATTTCCCAACTCCTTATCAATATCAATACATAAATAAATAATTACATATTTAGAGACATTGAGATCCATTTTTACATTTTATTGTAAATTTATGGATCCATAATTGGTACTGGGTTTTCCCTTAATCTAAAATCAAATTATTTAGCTTTAAATAGAACATTAAAGCTGAGCAGAAATTTGTTTCACAATAGTCTTTTACTTTCTCAGTTAAGAATAAAGAAAGATTGTTAAGTGAATGATGTTTTTATGCAATTTTAGTTTTTTCCTATGGTTTCAAACCTTTCCATGTGTTTTTTGGCCATATTGCAGGCTATTGTTGCTATTATGGCTTATTTCAAATTTTGTATGCATTACCACTGTGTGTTTGTGGTTTTGGAGATGCAACTGTAAGATATATGTACTATCAAAATTTCACGCAAAATGGCGCGACAACAATTCAAACTCTGACTCCAGATTATGTCCATCAGATAACTCTTTCATGATAAAGAGAGAACTACCTCTCTTTCCTTAGCCTTAGACACATGAAAGCCTATTGTCATATCTTAGCACATTTTAATTTCACCCAATTTTTCAGAGTGCAAAAATTTGAAAATAATGTGATCTTTTGTTGAAAGCATTTTTTACTGAAAAGATATTGTGTACTTACTACCAATACTTTTTCTCCATGTCATTAAATGGTTCTATGCACATTCAGCAAATTTAGTTCGTATTCTTTCAGGTATGGAGATACAGATTCTTGTTTATATGCTGGGTTAATGTGTGTAACTTCAAATCCAAAATCTGCCAAGACACGAGATTTGCCACTGGGTTTGAAGCTCCTGCAAAAAGCCTGCTCAGGTATTTGTGACAAGTATTGGATTCTTTATATGAAATACTTTAAAGATTTTGATATAATGTAATATATTCTTTATTCGGCTTCATATATTTGGCAAATTTTCTTGACACCATTTCTTAGAACATTTTCCTAATGCATATCAAATTAGCTGGCTTTTACTTTTTGCAACCACATAATCTGTGATAAGATAAGGAAAACTTCAGTTTGTAAATTCCACAGTTTTTACACCAGGGTTGAAATTCGCCATTAAAAAATCATTTGACTTGATCGGGATTCGAACTCAGATCTCCCTATTGCCAGTCAGGTATGTTAGCCAGTTACACCACCAAGCCATCTTCCTTCAAAGCATATTTCGAGGGGTTTATGCGAACAAGATGTTCGCTTTGAAGGAAGATGGCTTGGTGGTGTAACTGGCTAACACACCTGACTGGCAATATGGAGATCCGAGTTCGAATCCCGGTCAAGTCTAATGATTTTTTCATGGCAAATTTCAACCCTGGTGAATGTGCTCCCGTGCGAGTGACTGTACCACATCGTTTGTTTATGCAATGATTGGAAATCTCCACAGTTTTTATTTAAACCAACCCAGGTTTCTACTTAAAGTGATTTTAAAGGTGATATTCGTTCATTGCTAGCAGACTATGTGCAATATTTTAAGTGGGTGAGGGAATGAAGAGGAAATTAGGGGTTTGGGATAGATTGTTGATCTAGGGAATAACCTCACAGAGGGGAGGAAGGGAAGGTAGAGTCAGGAAAGGAGGAAGGGAACATTTCATTCAAAACAGAAAAATAATTAATTTTTGTATGCAATATAACTTCTAATTGTTCTAATTAATCCAATTTGTGTCCTTTGTGATGAGTATAGAGGATTTAAAGCTTGAATTACTCATGTGGTCTTACTCCAATAGGTGTTTAGGAAATCGAGAGGTTAAATCACCTTTAGTTTAATAGTTTTTATGTTCTTTTACCTGGATACAAATAGAACATCAGTTTGGCCAACATACACTACTGAAAATATGGAATCATTAAAACTAAACATATATACATCACTTTTTTCAAGTACAATGAGCAAATCTCATAGTGTAATTTTAGCCAAGTTTCACTTCTTCACTTCAGCCAGTATAATTGCTATATTATTCATGTTATATTAATGTATTTTGCAATCATAGTGTGCATTTAATTCAGTGGAATATGCTGCTGAAATTCTCATATGAAACTTCTTTTTACTTGGAGAACAGGTGGAAATGCCTTCAGCTGCCACTACGTTAGTGGTATGTACCTAGTAGGGGCCCAGAGTCCGACTGGAACAGAAGAAGTCCCCAAAGATATGAAGAAAGCTCATCACTATGCATCGGAGGCTTGTAAACTGGGAAATCCTCATGCTTGTGCCAATTTAAGTCTAATGTACAAAAATGGAGATGGTGTTGACAAAGATGAAGCCAAAGCTGAGCACTTTAAAAAGATAGCAATAGAAATGCACGAAGAGGCTGCTAAGCAACAAAGGCAGTTGATATTTCAGGAAGGAATTCCTGGTATACCTGATGCTAAAGGAGCTTAGATTAATCTGTTAGTTGGTGCCCTGCAAGTTTTTCAAGATAGTGATGAGAAAACATTCACTCTTTTCAGTGATCAGGTGTGTGGCTGTATTAGAAATTTACCAGTACTGGAACTAAATTAATGATTCCTATTAGTTCTTGAAGAGGTTAACATGTTTTTAGGAAATAAATTAACTTGTTACATAATGTTTTTCATTTGGATTTTTCTTTTAAATTATCCAATGACCTAGCTGCATATGACTTATCTGGACTCCGATGACTCATCTGGTCCTTTTATTTGTCTACTAACATTTGCTACATTTTTCATCTGTATGAAGAATGTTTTTACAGGTTCTGTTTGAAGATTTCTAGTTTCTAACGCTGTAAAATTTAACCAGTCATGCATGTCCAATAGTGAATAACATTAACTTGTCTTGCTTGTTTGGAAACTATAATAGTACGTTCCATAGTTTGAGGCTCAACTATGTGGAAGTTGCATTTCACAAAGGAAAAAGTAACTTGGTTTTCTCCCACAGATTTATTTTCTTGGTACAACATACAACATTTCGACACAGTGGTGTCCTGAGGATGACACTGCTGTGTTGAAACATGTTGTACCAAGAAAATAAATCTGTGGAAGAAAACCAAGTTACTTTTTCATTTGTGAACTGTAATAGTTCTTAATTGTCCGCAAAGGCCTCATAAGCATGCATTCATATTATGTCTCTGCATTTATTTGGGTTCCCTTCTGACTCACCCACATCTCATTTAGTTTATCTCATGAATGAACCTCGAACTTGGTTTTCATGGTCCTCATTATTTAATGTATGGTGTGACCTTTAAAAAAAAATTTTTCCCTTTTTTTTGTCATAAGTCAATTTAAGTTTGAGATTTAGCCAACCATGATACCTAAATTAAATGAATACATCCAAGAAGCTTGTATTATAATATTGTAAGCCATTCTAACTCTTGAAAGAGGTTGTGGATTATGTTTTAAGAGACTTCAGTTTGCAAGAGTTGTTCAGTTTCTCATCAGAAATCCCATCAATATAATGTACCATATTTACTCGCATATAGGACGAGGTTTTTTTTCACTTTTATCCGCTTAAAAAATCGGGGTCGTCCTATGTGCGTGAACGAAGGATTTTTTGCTGTTTTTCTTTGGGTTAGTGTCAAGGTCGAAATCAAAGTCACCTTTGTTGGATGGTGCAATAATAACCTTGTATGATGGGTGACCTGCCGCTATTTTTGAATCTGTGGTGGCAGACGACTCCACGCTACATATGCTTTGGAAGCGAACGTAAAGATGAGCCCGGCGCGGTGGCTGTATCATCTGATATCAAGGCGCAAATCCCGCCGGCGAGAACAGGGGCAGCCACTTCAGCCGGTGGGCGCCAATGACGAGCAGAGGAGTCTAGGGCGGAGAGTCTCTCTCGGGTGACCGCAAAGCTTTGCGTATCGGCTCCGGGTATCCTTTTGAGGGACGAATACATTGCCCTGAGCAAAACGTAGTTTCTGTTCTCCCCACATCGCGACAACTCATTCCAAAAACTGGTTTAGTGACAGATCACCCTTCGTCACCACTGTACTGTTTACTCGTGCATTGCTATACCATGGGAATAGAAAATGGAGAAGTGGGGAGAACACAGTACACTGCTTCTCTCAAGAGAAAAATTATTTTCCACCCAGAAAAGAGCAACAACTGTGCCACAGGACGTGAGTACGGTGTATCAAGTGTGTGTACAGAAGTGGCGTAATCAGTGAGATTTGCTGTTTAATTGCGAAAGTACAAGAAAATCATTTCGTGGACCAAAAACTGGTGAACATCCTAAGATGGAAGAAGAGCTACAAAACTTTGTGAGACACATGCGCAACATGTGCATGCCTGTGACAGTGGAAGTTCTTCAAGCGAAAGCCAGAGATCTTGCGATAGAATGCGGAATTCCACGACAAGAATTCAAAGCCAGTCCTGGTTGGGCATACTGCTTCATGAAAAGAGCAGGATTCTCCATAAGATGACGGACCTCCATTGTTCAGAAGTTACCTGCTGACTATGAAGCCAAGCTGATCTGATTTCAAAGGCATGTCGTCAATCTAAGAAAGGAGACAGAATTCTTAATAGGACAAATTGGGAACGCAGATGAGACGCCAATTTACTTCGATATGCCAGGCAATACGACTGTTCAGCCGAATGGAGAAAAGCAAGTATTGATACGGTCAGGTGGCAATGAAAAGCAGCAAATCACAGTGATGTTGGCATGTACAACAGAGGGTCATTGGTTACCACCATATATCATACTGAAACGGAAGTCAATCCCGAAGATTGAAATCTTCGCAAGAGACGCTGTTATTCGTTGCAACGAAAATTACTGGATGAACAATGACTTGATGATTGACCGGCTGAAAACAGTATGGCTTCACCGCCTAGGGGCATTACTAAGGCTACCGGCGATTTTTGTGATGGACACGTTCAGGGGACACCTCTCAAAGGACATAAAAACCTTGTTACAGGAGAATACGAGTACTCTCGTAACAATTCCTGGGGAAATGACCTCACAATTACAACCACTGGACGAGTGCATTAACAAGCCATTGAATGATCAAGTGAGGAAACTGTACACGGAATGGCTTACTGCTGAAGATTGAGACATGACTGCAACTGGCCGCATCAAACGGGCCAGTGCTTCACAGCTTGCTTCATAGGTGTCAGTTGCTTGGAAGAGCATTCCTCATGAGATAATATCAAAATTTAAGAAATGTTGCATTTCCAATTCTCTAACGGATCGGAAGACGAAACTTTATGGAGCGATAGCGACAAAGAGGAGAGTTCTGACGAATGTTCGGAAGGAAAGTCAGAATAGGCAGAAGCAGAAAGTGCGCTGAAGGAATCAATGTCGCACGACCTGACTTTCATGATAAAATCCTGAATAAACAAGTTAGGAAGTCCAGTTTTTTTATTTTTTTCTCTACAATCCTACCCAGTCCTACATGTGAAGTCATCCTATATGCGAGAAAATACGGTAATAAAATCAGATATGTATGCATTTAGTCAGATGTCATGTTATTTAAATTTCCTTTTTTGCTAGTTTCTTTTTTCCAGTTCTGTGGACTAGCTCATAGGTTCAGAGTGTACCCACTGGGCTGTGGACAGTGGGTCGACCCATTCACATGGTGATTATAGTGATTGTGTATAGGTGGGGTAGTTGGTCATGCTCCATTCTTTACTTCCTGGATTTCCAAGGTCACTAATCTTCCTTATTAACTTCAAAATGCTTAATCTGTCATCAAAATTGAATGAAATTTTTGCTATGCAAAATTATTTGGCGAAAAGTTTATGACACAAGTAAATAGTAAACACAGCAGATTGATAATTGGAACATCCATCGTTTATGCTAGGCAATGGAGTGATCTCCTCAGGTGACTCCCATATTGTTCTTGCTGAATGTTTCTCGGGTTCTTGAATTAATTTCTTATAAGGAATTAGGGATGCTGTCCTATTTTCATATGCCTTCCTTGCCCTTACTCCCGAAACCAAAATACCAGCTGAGAAAAAGGAAGAAACTCTCAGCCGTGGAATCACAGAATATTTTAGTCATGATGATGACTGTCAGTTACACAATGCAACCACGAAAAAGTATCATGTATATTCAGGGGGTAGGAGGGGAGTGAACTACACGGTGAAGACAATGTCTGCTCACTCTACTGAATAGGTGGTTGAGGAAGTTGGAGCATGGCACTCATCATGGCAGAATGGCAATGACAATGCTCAACATTGTTCACAGTTTATGGGGTTGCTTCGATTGCAACGAAAATATTCATATGAGAAAGATCAGTATATAAAGAGAGAAGATAATTCTGAATTATAGATATTTTTGGCCCATAGAGTCTAGCTTATGGCCAAGAATTGTGCCAGTGAAAATGGTTGATTTAGGCTTAATATACTCAATACATTGGGGTGGACTCACTAGCATTGTGTCCATCCTAAACAGGTTGACACAATTTGTAGTCAACTTTCAAAATTTTACTAAAATTGAAGGAATTGCACAAGTGCTTCAACTGAAATTTTTCTTTATAAAGAAATTGCCTTTGCCTCATATCTTTCCTGTTTCGAATGCTGAATTGACATCCAGTCTCCCATGGCCTGGACACTCACATTAGCTGAGTTGCCTCTAATATGATGTTTAGAAATTCCTTTTCTTCCTTTGAACATATTAACTACCCATCAGTAGTGTGAAAATATTTGAAGGTCATCTCTTGAGCAAACTCTTCTGCTATGGCTTTTATCATTAACTTCTATGCATTGTGTTGGGTGAACCATTCAAATAGCTCTGATTTCAAAGTGAAAATCTCAGCTGGTTGTGATTTCTAACTACAATCATTGGCATTTTCTTATCTAAAGACTATTGTTTTTTAATAGTAATAGGGGTGGAAGATATTTTGCTGATTTATTTTTTGTGATGTCATTTTTTGATTTGTTAGTGTTCTTTCCTCCAAATTCCTGAATATATTGAATTTTGCTAAATCCAAAGGCTATCTCTTTCTCCATTCTTACACTCTAAATTAGAAAATGGTGAACTTTTATGGTTGATCGTAATCAAACGTAACTAAGGTAAAGTGGGGTAAGTGCGATTTCCCTTCTGGAAGATCCTTTTTCCGTTCTCAAAGCAGTTTCTTATTTTTAGTAAAAGTTTCGTGAGTCTTTCCTTCACTTTCTTCAAGAACTGCCAATGTAAAGTCAATTTCGTGCCTATTGTGGGGGGTTACTGTCATAATTTGAGCACTATATATTGTTGCAGGGTAAAATGGTGCGAAATTACGTAAGAAAAACCCAGAAGGGACTGTCTTACAGTAAGGATGACCTAAAGTAGGCTCTTGAGGAGATTAGGAGTGGAAGAATGGGGAGAAGATGTGCTAGCAAACATCAGATTCCTAAGACTACTCTTGACCATCTAGAAGGACGACGTGGCATCAAGTCTGCATCCTTAGGTCGCAGCACTGCTATTCCAATTGCTGAAGAAAGGGTATTAGCAGAAGGGCTGATGTGTATGGAGAAATATGGATTTGGGTTGTCCAGAAAAGAGATTCTGGAAATGGTAGTGAATTATGTTCGTAAAAATAACATTAAAACACCTTTTAAAGATGGTAAACCTTCGGAAGAGTAGTTCCTTGATTTTATTTCTTGGCACAAACTTTCAATTAAGAAACGTCAAAGCGTAGAGTATGCAAAGAAGAAGATATGTGACCCTTTTGTGATGAATGCCTACTTTGATTTGTTGCAAAAAACTCCATGAATTGCAACTTGATAATAAACCGGAATGTTTGTGGAATCTGGACGAAACTTCATTTTCTACGGACCCAGGGAAGACAAGAGTTGTTGGCAAGAGAGGACTCCCCTTAACTCGTACAATAAGTTCAAGTGGTTGTTTGAACATCACCGTGTTACTGGCCGCAAGTTCAAATGGGATTGAAGCCCCTCCACTGATCGTATTTAAAGGGAAATATGTTTGGAATAGTTGGTGTGCTCCAGAAAATACTGGATTTCAAGGAACTGCATACGCTGCTACACGGAATGGATGGATGGAAACTGATGTTTTCCAAAATTACTTCCAAAAAAGTTTCTTGTCTGCCATAGGAAGTGAACGACTTGTTTTGCTAATTTACGATGGACATTCCACTCATTTGGGAATAGAATTAATAGACTTAACTCAAAAGAATGGAGTCCACATTTTAAAGCTGCCTCAACATTCTAGCCACCTGCTTCAACCTTTCGATCTTAGCGTATTCAAATCACTGAAAACGAGATGGGATAATGAGCTAATAAAATGGCAGAGAAAAAATGTGTGACTAAATTTCCCCTAAAGTCAATTTTCTAGGCTAATTGAAGAGGTTTGGGAAAGAACTGAAGAAGAAGTTATTCAAAATGGCTTCAGAAAAGGGGGTATTTTTCCTTTCAACCCTAATGTCATATTAGATGAGAAGTATGACCCATTAGCTTTGAAACGATGGAAAGAGAAACAGATAGAATCCAGGTTAGTTTCAGTTCAGAGTTCAATTGATGCTGATGCTGATGCTAATATATCTCTTGTATCATCTCATCCTTCACTATCAACATGTTCTTCCAGTGAACTATCCACTGTGTGTCAGGATACAACACCACGTGAAGTGTCATTTGAGGAACATTTAATGACGACTGTCCATGCAAACACTTTAGAACAGGGAAAGAGAGGAATTTAATGGAAAAGAGTGGCAAAAGGGGCAAAAGTACAGTAAAACATCCATGTAACGATTTTGCCGGGACCAGAAAAATGACGGCTTCGTTGTACTGAGGTTCGCAGTACTGAGGTTAGTAGTACGGAGGTTATGTGCGGGTTGCATTGTCGCAGGAGCAGCCATGCTTTCGTGATGCTTTAGGATGTGACTCACATTAATTTTGCAATCCAGTTTCAACGGACATAATAATCATAACTCTAATGCTGTATACCAATTACAATTACTTGCGGTAATTGAGAGTGAAATCTAATCGAATTATCCATTCATGTTCCATTTCAAAGTAGATTTGGCTCTCGCTAGTATTAAGCAATAATTGAACCCTCACCCAGTGACAACGCTGTTTGTTTTGCATTTCAGTACATTATCTAAATATATTCTTCTTAGTTCTTCATGGACCTTTCCCCAGGAGAAAATATGGGCTGTTTTCAGTACCAAAGCTACGGAACAACGATTATTAGCGATTCAAGCATGATCTCATGTGTAAACAAAATGGTATTTAAAATTATGTAGGACTCCTACAACACCCTGCATAAGAAAATGTAAGAGAGCCTAACCACCTCCCCATTCGCATATTGCGTAGTACTTGAATGTCCCCTAATGCCCCGTTCCAACTACCAACGTACGGATCATCGCACCAACCAATCGTGAGTTCCCAGGAGTAATGCCCTATTCACATTACTATCTGTTACTATTGTCCGTCCGATCGTACAAACCACGTCTGCCTTCACACTACAATGATAACATGTGTGCTGCCTTCTAGCGCCAACCAGTTATATAAACAATTTCCCCAGCGTATTAGAGAGAACTGAATGACAACCCACAGTTGTATTGAGACAGTAGTGAAAGGTCAAGGAATGGAGGGGCGGAAAAGATTCCCACAAATTTATGTGAATGTCTTCCGCCGAGGTGGGAGATGACAATTAAATTTGAGATTGAGCGCCCCTTTGTAGAACGTTGTGCCCCAATGAAGTCTTAAAACCACTCCTCTGTCTCTCCCCATCACAACCATCCACCTACGCCACAGCAAACGAAACCCGACACAGTAAGGTGATCCGATACTCTTTTAGAGTGAAACATTTGAGCTCTGTGCAAATCGTGAACAGTCGTAGGCGAAACCATGGCTGAGGTATTTTTTTGCAAGAAAGGACAGTAACATCTCTCACGCTGTGATATTAAATTTCTTTCACCTGGGGCCAGGTGTAACTTCGAGTATTACATTACACAGCAAGAATGATTCTTTCTCAGGTTTCCTACCGGGTTAAATAGTTACAATTTTTTTTCGGGTTTCTTATCAGATGCCCTAATGATGAGAAAAGAGTCGTGTCTCGAAACGTGGGAAGCTATGAGAATAATGGGCCAGGAAAATAAATTTGTAGTTTTCCACAAAGAAGTTTTACATTTCACCACGAATATTTGCAAATTTTTGAGTGAAAATGACACACACAAGTAAAAAAGAGCAGAGTAGACTTGCAGGCCGGGACCCCAACTGGGGTTTGGGTCCCGGTACCTAAAACAATTGCCTCGGCTAGCCGAGCCTTTGGCGTTCCTTGCAGTTTGCTGTGCCTGGTGTACAGTGTGTGGCATATTTTACTTGCCTCTTTGAGCATAATATAGCGCTGTACCGGTGTTTCACGGGCTACATCGCCGGAATTTCAGCATTACGTCTGTGAGAAACCTTGCAAGCCACCTCAGAGCTGTGTAGCGGGGGAAAGCCAAGTTACATCAGGTTGTATGGCTGAAAATCAACGCAATTCCATTGTGTTTGGATTTAAATCAATTGGAAACTACAAGTATCATGATTATGATGTATGTTTTCCATAAATGTTCAAGAAAAACATTATATTAATGAAATTAAAAGTCCATGTGCTAGTCATAGCACTTGCCTCGGATGACCCTTCGAGGTCTCAAAGCATGTTTCGTAACACAATACGAGCGGAGATAAAGAGAAACTGACTCAGGCTGAATTTCAGACTTATCTTGATGGGAGGTGAGAAAGGCCTCTCAGGTTTCTGTAGGTTAGGGGGAAGGGCAAACATGCAGCGAACTGTAAGTAGTCATGCTCAGTCAGGGGCCCAAATCACTGTGCAGGCATTGCATTATTGCAGCAGAGCTCCAGAGAATTGTCTGGATATGGTCCACTAGTTTCCCGATTTCTCGAATAATAAGCAAAACATAAATACCAGAAGGATGCGTATGATATGAGAAGGGTTTATCCGTGGGTTTACATTTCTATCGTCGAAATGATCCATCTCATAGTTGAGTACTGCACCAGGGGAAATGGTTGATTTTTGGTAAACGTATGCATTAATATTTTTGGTATGCTAAGTACCTAGAAAATCAAAATAGAACCCATGCTGTATCTTTACTCTCTTTATCTTCATTAGTGAAAACAGTCATTTTTTATCTGTCAGCGATCAATCATATTAGGGAAAATGCCAACGGTCTGCAAATGCTTTTTTTGTGATGTAACCTGCTCCCTTAACATTTTGAGTGAAACTTAATCAATACCACACATCGCAAAGATAAGAGCTGAAGGAATGAGTACAGGTTTTGCATCCGGGCCGTTCCCTCCAATCATACTGAGAAAATGCTCTCATTAACAGTGGGAAAAATCACCCGAACATTATGTCACTGTAGAGAGACTAGATGAATATTTTCTCATTGTTGGTTATAACACTAATAAAAATTATATGTACAAATAAAAATGCTTTTTAAGAAATAAATTCGTTAGAAAGAGGTCACTTCCATGTTGGGGCCCACTCATGGACTTCGTTGTATGGGGGTTTCGTTCTTATAGAGGTTCGTTGTGGGAGGTTTTTTGCATGCATTATGTATGGGAAGGGCCCGGAACCAGGTGCATGACTTCGTAATAGGGAGGTTTTTGTCAAATTTCGCTATATGGAGGTTTTACTGTAGTAACAGGGGAATATATTTTTAGTCAAATGAAAGAAAACTTTCGTCAAAGAGAATCCAGCAAAAAAGAAAATTAAAGAATAATGAAGAAATCTGCAGATGTAATTGCTGAGGACTCCGAAATTGATTATTTATTTATTTATCTTCACTATTCCGAATACAGCACAATGTGCCAATTTACGTCGGGTGGATAACAGTAACAACGGACGACACACAAACACCCAAGTCCTGGGCAGATAATATTCTACCCAGGCTGGATTCGAACCCGCGACCCTCGGGTTAGCATGCGAGGACTTTACCCCACCGCCACTGGGGCCGACATTATGATAGGGCGTTGGGATATTTTCTAACAAGGAGGATGTAGATGATGTGGCAGTAATGAAACAGAAGATGGCAGATGTGGAAAAACTCAACAAATTTAGTTGCTAAAATTCAAACTGGAGATTGGATTCTTGCAAAGTTCAGCAGCAAGAAGTCAGTTGCTCACTATGTAGGAAAAATTCTGGAGATCAATGAGTTAGGTGATCCCGTGGTTTGCTTCCTGAGGACATGTTTTGGGACTGAAATAAGTTTCACCTATCCATAGAATGAGGAGTCTAGTGAAATACCTAGGGAAGACATTGTAAAACTATTACCTAAGCCATCGGTTGGCCTTCGAGAAAAGTTAACATTTGGCTCTCCTTCTCGGGGTTCAACTTAAAGTAAACAAATCAATATTGTGTTTTATTGTATGAATGCCTTGAGTTTATTTTCATTAGTTTGTTTTTGTTCATATTAAGAACATAAGCTACATTTAAGAAGCGATTTTTTGTTCGTCCTCACTTTCACTGTCCCACACCTCACTGTCTTCGTTGCCTTCTATGTCATTTGAAATGCAACATTTCTTAAAGCTTTTTACGACTAAATCCTCTGGAATCATCTTCCATGATGCCAAAATCCATTGACAAATCTGTGTCAACTCTGTTTTTTTAAATTTTTTCTTTGGGAGTTTCTTCATGTATAGTGCTTGCCATCCACTCTGTGTACAGGCTCTTCATGTTTGCTTTGAATGGTCTATTTATACAAACGTCTAATGGCTGCATCATGCCACCTGGAATTGTCACCTGGTCAGTCTTTCCCTCTTGCAGCCTTTGTTTTACAGGTTCTTTAAGATGCCCACAAAAACTGTCAAGTACTAACATGCTCCGCAGCCGTAGTAAGGCACCAGGACGGGATTCCTACAAACATTTAATCAAATCTAAGACCATGTTACTGTCCATCCAACCATTTTCTTGCGCCCTAACTATTATACCAGCTGGAAATATCACTTTCTTGGGTAGAGTTTTTCGTTTAAAAATAACATAAGGTGGGAGTTTTTTCCCATCTGCCAATACTGTCAACATCACTGTACAATGCCTTTTTTCATAAACACCACTTCGTGCTTGCACAGACTTCTGGCCAATTTCATTCACAGTTGTTTCTGATGGCATCTCGAAGTACACTGGTGTTTGGTCTGCATTTCCAATTTGTCCCAATAAGTAGCGATGTTTTTTCCTCAGCTGAATTACATACCTCTGAAAGCTCTCCAGCTTATCTTCATATGCATCAGGTAAGCGTCAGGAAATCGTCGTCCTTCTCCTAATTGATAGTATGTTTCTGATAAAATATCGTTGTAACCATCCCTTGCTCGCCTTAAGGTCCGCTGGAGCAACACCTAATTCTCTCGCTATTTCTCTTCCTTTCACCTGGCACATTTCTGTTGACACTGCATACGCATACTGTCGTCGATCAAAGATGTATGAAGCCAGTCACTTTTCTAGTTCAGGGTATTTGGCACTTTTACCCCTAAATGCTCTCATACTTTTTTTTGCAGATTGCAGTTTTTCCTTCATCTTCCTCCAGTCTCTGATGCACGATTCAGATACACCATATTTCCTTCCTGCAGCTCGATTTCGTATTTTTTCGGCATCACTTATAATATATAGTTTTGTACTCACAGGATACGATCACAATTTCACTTCAGAATCCATTTTTAGGGTGGAAACTGCAAATTATTTTAACCCTTAATTGGTCACGTCGGGTCATAATGACCCAACCGGTTTGGCTTCAATAATTTTTGTAATAGAATGATGTCGTTTTCAGTCTCCCTTCTCTCTAGTCTCTTATTTCTTGTCCTTTTATCACTAAGTAACGTTTGATTTGCGAAAAGATACTTAGTTTCTCTGAAACAGACATTTTGACCTGACGTGACCATAAGTGTAAAGGTTTGTTCTCGCTTTTGACCCGACGCGACCACCAGTGTTACAATTTATTCACGCTTCCGACACAGAGAGACCACGAGTGAAGTCTACTCATTCTCTCTTCTGCCCTGAGCGAATCACCAATGTTAGTGATATTTTTCGCTTCTGACTCTACGGGAACACCAGTCCAACACAACCAGAGCAACTTCAGTCATTGAGGCTAATAAACCACAAGTGATCAGTTATTATACCAAGCCAAGAAAGGTATGTATCAGCATATTGTATTTATTTCTCCTTATTGCTGGGTTTTAATTTCTCAATAACGTTTTTTTATTAAAGCTTAGTGAATTTCAATGTAATCTAATAAAAGATGAATGAAAAAAACAGTATCATAAGTCGGTTTTGAACAACTGGTTGTTAATGCAGATATTTAATTTTATAATTTGTTCTGCTTTCCATTATGACTTTTAGAATAGCAGAGCTCCTTTTTGTCACTGAGAAGGAACTGTTGGAAGAGCTTGAGCGTGCAGAAGATGAGGAACTTGTCGACGATGAAGATATGTCGGAAGAAGATGATGATGAAGATTATGAGGAGAAAAGTGATCATGACTCTGATTCTGAGATTTACACATCCGATGAAGACGATGGTCATTGCACTGGTGAGAATGAATCATTTTGGATGAGCAAAAATAAAACTAAATGGAGTGCTATCCCATTTATTAGAAGGGGATGTACTAGAAAGAAAATATAGTAACTCGTCTCCCTGGAGTACAGCCACACGCAAAATGTGTCAATACCAAACTATCAGCATTTCGCCTCTTTTTGCCGGGAAATATTAGAGATAATGGTGAAAAACACAAATATTTATATTGATTCTGTTGGGGTAAACTATTCTAGAGATTGTGATGCTAAACACACCCGTGAAGATGAATTATTGGCTCTCGTAGGCCTTTTTCTTTCGGGCATATATAAAGCATCCCATGTCGACTATAGGGAACTATGGAGCATAGATGGTCCTCAAATTTTTTCCCTTACTGTGAGTCACCTGAGGTTCTTATTTGTGCTACGGTGCCTTCGATTTGATGACCTCAGCACTCGAATGGAAAGGAAGAAAAGCGACAAGTTAGCCGCCATAAGAGAGTTCATCACAGTAATTGGCAACAGAATTGAACAGGCCTTTACTCCCTCGGAATACATCTCTATTGATGAGCAACTGATACCATTTTGTGGTCGATGTCCCTTTAGACAGTACTTACCAAATAAACCAAAAAAATATGGGATCAAAGTCTTTGCTATGGTGGATTCGTGGACTTTTTATCTGCAGCGATTTGAAGTTCATGCTGGTAAGCAGCCGGATAGGCCCTTCAAATTATCCAATTCTCCTCATGATATAGTCAACCATTTGGTTCATCCAATTTCAGGTAGTGGAAGAAATATCTCCACTGACAACTGGTATACCAGTATACCTCTTACAAAAGACCTTTTGCAAAAAAATTGACGCTTATGGGGACGATGCGTAAAAACAAAGCGGATATTCCTCTTGATTTTCTTCCAACCAGAAACTGACCCGTTTACACTTCCGTTTTTGGGTTTGCTCCCGAAGTTTCCATGGTGTCATACGTTCCTGCAAAATCAAGGGCTGTGGTACTTATTTCGACTTTTCACCATGACTCAAACATTGATGCTCCAAGCGGTGATAAAAAACTACCTGAAATAATAACTTTTTATAACTCAACCAAAGGTGGAGTGGACGCAAATTATCAGCTCTGTTCTTATTACAGTGTTGGCGGAAGAACGAAGAGGTGGCCACTTGCAATTTTTTATCACATCATAAATGTAATGGGAATAAATTCCTAAATATTGTTCAAACACACCAGAACAAAGGACACTAACGCAACTTATCAACGCCGACAGTTGCTGAAAAATTTAGGCAATCAACTTACTAAAAATGTGTTGCTAAAATGTTGCAAAAATAAGAACACCAACAGAAATTTGAGACTAAAAATAAAAATGTTTTTGTAAGAAGAAGGAACAAACTTGTCACAGTTAAACAAAGAAGAGCAAATACCTTTGCATGAAGAGGCACGTAAGAGGAGGAGATGCTGCCTTTGCCCCAGTACCAAAGACAATAAATACAGCCAAGTTTGTGTATCTTGTAATAACAGCATTTGTAAAAATCATTCAGTACTATTGTGTAAAATTTGCCAAGACAAAGAGGTGGTTTAAGAACATGCACTTTGTAAATATAATCTCTCTGTTGTCCATCAATCTACTGTTTATTGTAGGACTACTTTTTATTTTGTATCAATGTGTTCAAGGGTGACATTTTCTTTTGAGTCAGATACCAGTTTAATATTGTAATATGAGTCTGTAACGGTCATGCTAGATCATTTGGCCTAAGCTGGTTGATTTTTTTCATGAAAAATGGTGTAAAGCTCAGTAACGTCATGTAAAATTTATAAAAGAAATTCATGGTGGTGTTAGATGATGTTTCCAGCGTAACAAAAGTTTTAATACAAAATTGTTGTAATGCAGTCGTATGTGTATGATGATTTTGTGTATTAAACGGTGGCTATTTTTTAATAAAAATATATTAATCTAATATAAGTAAGTTTATTAGTGAAAAGAAGTAAAAGAAAAATAAAGTTATCATGAAAACATTTAGTTAATTGCATTTTATGCATCTTGGGTCATAATGACCCTACGCAACCATTTGTGTAAGTTTTTGGGTGCGACCAGTTAAGGGTAATGCCAAATGACCCTTAACTCATTTACTTCTCTCTCGCATGGAGCGGATAGCACGGACAGAAAAGCACGTATAGTAAGAAGGTACAATCTCTGAGCATATGAGTCTTGCCACTACGTAACAAATACATTGTCGTGTTTTTACAATGTAGCTTTAATGTGTACGCTAAAGTGGCTATCTATTAAGTGAGAAATGTTTCTACAGATACGTGATACCGAAGCAAACTCCGATTACGACTTTGAAAAGACTTAAAGGCGCCACACCCCCTTGCGGCAGCTTACAGGATACAATGTAGATACAGATTTGAATACATATCAGTCCTAAAATATGTTATCTTACGTATGATCTATACACGGTAAGTGCTTTGTCACGTGGTGTTTCTGATATAGCCTTTCTTCAAGTATCGTTGTACGCTCAGACTTTTGATTTAACTGATTTTTGACTTAATTTGACTTAACTTGACTTAATTTGACTTAACGATGATTTTTATTTCTAATTACTTCAAAATACTTTACGGGTTTACTACCACACCATACTTACCAATTCACATCGATATATTTACTTTGGAGAAACTAACGACAGGAATTTGAGGTAAAATGGTGCGTGGCTTACATGAAAATCTGGAGGATTCGTGTAAGCTGCGCACCCCCATTTTTTCACCGGCATTTCCGGAAAAAAGGTGCGTGGTTTACACGAGTAAATACTGAAGTATAATTTTACCTTGGGTGCATTCCGAATCGTGCATGATGCGCTTCCTGGTCGTTCCGAATCATACTTTGGAGTGCTCTGTAGCGGCCCCACAGCGAGCATTTGTGGCAAACTGATGCATGCTTCAAGGCATCAAAAATTTCTGATGCAGATCATGCAGAGACAGTGAATGGTGCAGGAAGAAGCTAATTCAAATAACAGACGAAGACATGGGAGTAATTATAGTGTGAGAGGATGGGCAAGAGGCACCCTTTGAATTTATTTTAAATAGTGAGGAAGCGGGAAAGGGGAAAGCAGGTTATTTAATAGTTATTACTTTAATAATTGATGTTAAATATGAAAAGTATATTTTTATGAAATGATAAATGGTTGAGTAGTGCTAAGAATTTACTGAATCTTACAAGTTTGTGAATCACCTCCCGTAGAATTAGGTGTCATATTTCTTCACAATAAATAAAGTTGTGCCCTACTATCTGTGTATTCTTTCAAAAAATGTATAGTTTTGAGACTTTTCCTCTAGAATGTGCAGTTTGTATTAATATTGGTGGTATAATAAACAAATAGACATGCCCTGCTTCGTTTGCCAACAAATTGCATATTTACTTTCTCTTAATTCACGATGCCTCAGGATATTAAAATTTCTTTCACTTTGTCGACGGCTGCCACCGAGACATATGAACTTGTTGCAAGGTAGTCAAGAGGAAAACTTTTGACAGGAAAGCTAATGGTATGGCTAATACCACCACGCATCAACCCATTCCAATTCGGGTGCACGCTTGAAGTAAGTGCCCCAATTGGCCTCAGAGTGTGTGAAATGCACCAATAAATCAGAGTGGGCAACTATTTGTACATATTTTACACTATATATTATTTAATTCAATTTATTATATACATCAAACCTAATAATAATGGCATTAATTACACCTTGCTCATGAAGCGTTATTAGTTTAAAATGTATGCACGTACTTTTCCATGCGTATTAATTTCTTCCTCGCATAAAAATACATAGCTGCCATTTAATGAATTCTTGGATAAGGCATAATAATTAATGGTGTGGATAATCACGTATTATTCAGCAGTTACATTCATCAATCTCTCCACCACCTCAAACACATTCTTGAAAATGATTATCCTGGTGCCATCTTCTCATCAATACCGTTCCGATACGCACCAACGCTTCAAAGCACGTTAGCACTTTGGAACGACTGCTCCAGTAGTGCAATCTTGATGGGCTTCATGCACAATGCGGAACGCACCCCTAAATTCGATGGTGACAGGTTTCACTTTGTGAAAATCCACTCAGAATAAATTTCAAAATTACTTGGTACTTCACAGATTTTTGTTCATAGTCGACTGGTTTCGTCACATAAGCATCATCATCAGGTACATGCATTGAGTTTGTTGTAGAATATATGCGATTCAGAAAAGGGGGGGGAGGCAGGGATGATGGGGTGGAGGGGATGAGATGTGAAGGAACGGTGGAAGGTAGGAATGGAGGAAAAGGTGGGGTGAGAGGGGAGGGAAAATTTGGAAGTGAAGGAGCATGGGGGTGGAGGAGGGGGGGAAACTTAAGGTGGACGTTGGGTCAGGTAAGCCATTCCCTGAGTAGAGCATTTGGCAATGCATCTGTCCAGTCATATACTCGTTCTGGTACATGCATCATGTAAAGATGTCTTTAGAAAGGTGTAAGTGTGGCAATGGCATTTTGCATCTTTTACAGTTCAGTTTGATATCTTAATAATATAATATATTTTCCCAAAGATCAACAGTACAAAAATTATCTTTGATATAAGGCACGTCAAAGAAAATACATAAGGCAACTAAATGAGTCAGAGACAGTAGTTCACATCAATAGATCTAGAAAGTCAGCAAAGCACTATTCAACTAAACCTTATCTGACAGGAAATCATTGATAGAGTAATACAATTTGGAAAGAAGAAAAGCCTTGACGTGACACTTAAATTCACTTTGGCTGAGAGAATTAGTTACATGACCTGGAAGTTTGTTGTACAGTTGCATTCCCATATGTTTAGGTCCCAGAGCAGATTTACTGGTGCGAACAAAGTGTTGATGCAAGTGATGCTGCTGTCTGGTTGCATAGTTATGAACATCAGAGTTCAAGTTATAATCACAGAGGTTAGCCCTGGTAACCTCTGTGGTAAGAGGGTAGCAATCACAGAGGATGGCAGACATGATACAGTTACAAGGGAGCGGTAAAGTTTTCAATTTCTTAAATAGGGGTCTGCATGGGGCGCAATATTTGGTGCATAGCATAAGTCGAACAGCCTTCTTTTGAATTTTTAATAATTTTGTGGCATTAGAGCCCCAAAAGCGTGTGCTATAAACTAAATGGGAATAAAACAGGCTATAATAAATATTAAGGAGAACATCAATGGACACAGTGAAGCGAATAGATCGAATAAGGAAGCATATGGAACTGAGTTTGTTGGCCAGAATGCAAGCATGGGTATCTCAAGAAACATTTGATTGGATGTTGATGCCTATAAATTCCACACTATTAACCTGAGGAATAGTTTTACCATCAATATCAAGAGATATGACCTTCTGAGGTTTGTGAACATTGTTGAATTGAATAATATGTGATTTCTCAACATTTAGCTTGAGGGAGTTATTTTGACACCAGTTGTTGAGGTAGTCACAAACCATCATACCATGTAAATGCTTCATAGCTATGTGTGTTTTTTGTGTGATGGTTGAAATGAATTGTTGAATGGTTTAAATTAACTGGAGATATCGCAAGAGACAGCATGCAAGATGTACCCCATTTCAGGTGTATATATTTAGGAAGTTTTTTTATACAGTGCATGCCAAAGCATGGCATTAATAGGGGTAAAATTTAGATGTCTCACCTCACAAAGTTAATAGAACCCATTTTATATGATCATGAATTTAAGTGTAGATTTAGTTTGACATATTGCTCTTACCATCATTCACATTGCTAATGCAAAACAACTATTTATGAACCAAATCATCAGTCATAGCAATGATACCGATTGAAGTCAAACATTGTAAAATATGAATAAGGACAAACTAGGCAGAAAGATATTCTCCATAAGATTTCAATGGAGTGACCACACGACCTGGTTGAATGGACTTATCTATGAAATCCTTATGGAGATGAACTTTTAGATGGTCAATTATGTGGGCTATGCTGCTGCTAAAATAATGGCCCACTCCCAAAAGAATGCTTCTTGGGAGGATATGGCTACAAAATTGCCAGAGCAGTCAAGGCTGAGATCAGGATGGCAGGTGTCAAGGATTCAATGGGTAATGGAATAGATCACATCTGGGTGAACTATTATATTTTAAGTCTGGTGCATAGTGCACGGCCTCAGATTTCGCCATCACACTTTTAATAAAAATATGCTGTGTGCTAATAAAAATATGCTATATGTGGCAATGAGGGAGGTCTCAACCTTTCTCCTTCACCCATCCCTTTTCTTCTGACTGCCTTCACAACTTTTTCTTTTGTTGGAAGATGTTTGCTTCCACCCACAAAGACGTAGCTGAAATCTTTACATCCATTCTGTCAGACACATTTTTCATGGCGTTAGCTTGAGCCCCTAACTGTTTTGTATTTCCCTGCTACCTCTCTCCATAAGGCTGCGACAATTTAGAGGATACATGTACAGTGCTCCAGGTGATAGGAAGAATGTCACCCATTTATTTTTCATGTATGACCAGAAGCTCTAGCTTCCAATGTGGAATACCTTTGCTCTCCTATGGACAAGGTACTGGAATACAGTGAAGCTATAGGGACCCAATTTGGATTAGACTAGTGCGTATCCATCCACCTGGCTATTTTCAGTAAACAAGGAAGATGTGCAACTCATCGGCAGGTGCATCCTGAGGATGACAGCCGTAAATACCTTGGTTTTCCCCACTGCCGAAAGTAGGTTACAGCAGTGAAGGAAACGCTCACTCCCAATTACAGACAGACTCGTGAAAATCTGGAGTTTTGAGCTGTCTGGAAAGAGCAAGGTTCTTTTGATGAACATGTTTGTGGTTCCTACACTGCTGTATACTTTCGGATGCATGAATTGGATGGTCAATGAGTTGCAAAACCTTGATGTAGAACAAGGAAGGTGAACATCCTTTGAAGTCTTCATCTGGAAACTTCTGTTGCCAGGTTGTATCTGCCTTACAATGTAGATGGTACAGGTTTATGGAGCCTGGAGTGTCTCCACAATAGAGTTGTCCTGGGTACAGCATGCCGAGTGCTCGAAAGCACAGACCCCCTACTCAGTCTTGTGAGGGATCATGAGAAGGCAGTAGCAGCAGAATGTCTCCTTCAGGTGGCCAAGAGGGCAGCAGATGAAACCAGTGTGGACTTCGACCTGTCATTCAATGGTGGCGACTACAACATGTCCATCTTGTGATTGAAGGTAGACATCCTCAAGCTGGAAATAAAAAGAGCTAAGCAGAAAGCGTTGCTCAAGGCACATACCAATTAGCCCATGAATGGATTTTTCAGTGGCAGTACTGAATAGTATGGACAACACAAGGAGCTGACTATTACCTTCCTAAGCTCTCCCAGTCCAAAGTTTGAGATGGAAGGTTTTGTCCTCATATGCCAGGATGGTGTCATTAGCTGTTTACTGGACAATATCCCTATTTGGGAACAGATTTTTGAAATTCGTGAAAATTATATTTCCCGTCTATAATTTGTTTTATAGCTTTTCTTGAGTGAGTAATATGTTAGAGTAATTTTTAAAATGAAACATCCTCAATATGCATCGGTCATCAATTATATATATATATATATTCAAAATTTACTATTTTCAATTCCTCTGCAGTAAGCATGCTGTTAATTCATTATTTTCTATACATTTGCTTTTTAGGGTTAAATTGTCATGAATGTATTACAGTTACTTTTCTCTCACAGTTTATATTGGCTCTTTGGGTATTAGATTTCCTTACTTATAGGTAGCAACAAAATTTATTTGTATTTTCCAAAATGAGAATAGTGGACTTTGGGCACATCTTAGCGTGTGATTTGCGATAGTGCTTCTCCAACTGCTGGTGGCTTCATTTTGAGCCTTTTTTTACCTCATCTGAGGTCCTTTCAATGATGTATGCTACTGTTGTCTATTTTTATCTAAGCTCTCTACTTGTGAATGTTGGAAATGGTGCACTCTATTGTAGAATGTGATACCAAGTATTCAATAGGTATGAGATTTCGTAATTTTTCTTCTGCTAAATGTTTGGCAAAGTGGTTATTCCTTTAATGCACACTCTTCCATGAGGTTGTTGCATCTTCACCATCCTCTCCTACTTTCCCCCTCCCTTTCCACTGCGGGAAAACTGTTCGCGCATGGCTCCCCTCTCAGTAAGCGCTGCTTCTCCTATTTTCTGAGTTGGACTAGGCCCACCTGCGCAGTAGATTACTCAGTGTCAGCCAAGTTATCGCAAATTAACTGCACATGTTTCAATAATATATGGTGTATTCTCTTTATTTATGAAACTCAGGATATCAACTACTTACTGAGGATATATAATTATTTAAGGTGCTAATTCACAGTGTAAAATGCCTCTTAAATAAAGACCATTGGAATATTTTACTCCCTCAATATTAATTTGAGGGTGTAACTCAAGAAATTTTTGCCTAATGTTAATTATTGGAGACAGTAAAAGAATGAGGTCTCTGGAGCATCCACCAAACATTTATTTGCAGTGTGTTTACATACATTTTTCAGTTTATCTTTCGAACTTATGGTATGGAACTTAAGTTGATTAATAAATATGAAATGATATTCTCCTTTCGGATCAGTGACCTCCTTTTATGATGTTAGTATGTTTATAAAGTACAGACATTGAAATCCTTCTTTCACTACTTCATTTTGTTTGTGCCTGTTGACTAGTATGATGAAAATGTTGCACAGCTGAAGACTTGCCAATTCACAATTATTCTTCTAGGATGTACACAGTTCTTGTCTCTTGCTAACTCTGATCTTCACTCTTTTCATTCCATTCCAGTCACATGAAAGAAAATAAAATCTTCATCAAACTAGGTTCAGGGGAAAGAAACGGCCACATGAGTATTGTTGTTCAAAACTCAACATTGTGAATAGGATTTCAGAAATGGGTTGGTTAAACCTGCTGTTTCATTCTTATGCATCTTAAGTATCCCTTATTTTGTACAAGCTTAAATCTGTAGGTAATGATGATTACTTACTCGTACTGGATATAGGAATGTTGTTTCTGAAGCCTTTCCAATGGAGTTTTGAACTAGGCAGGTATAGCTTCCCATGTCCTCCCACACCAATTCCCTGATGAACAATTCTCCAGTGGGTAGCACCTATAGTTGAAAATGTATCCATGTAATGTTCATGTATTTACTTTAATTCTTCTTAAAATTTAATGTCTCAGAGTGATATGTAAGGATGTAATGGGCTACCTCTCTGTAAGTGTGGTTAAACCACAACAGTGCCCAATGATCAGTTTTAAGATAATTGGTGGTAATGTATCTTGTCATGAGCTATTTGGTGATTAAATAATGCCATTTGATTTTTAAAGGTATGCTTATATGAGCATAATATATACTAGTGATGAAGTCATGAAGGATATACAGATGCAATTACCTCAATGCTTATTAAATAATCACTAACATATGATTACAATCAACAGAATTCAGGTAGTTCATGAGATTTGAAGTGCATACAATATCTGGATAAGTGTTGTCATACCCTGTGCCGTGCATTGCTGGAGTCCCCAGTAGGTACAATTTTTTCTGTTGTATCCAGCCAGCTGACTGTTGGCTTAGGGTTTCCCTCGGCTCGGCAGCTAAGAACCACTCCTTTGCCAATAGTTTGCATCATCACTGGCAGCCATTCTTGTACCCAGGCACCTTCTCGCCTGAGCCTCCCTTGGGAAGCACTTGGGCAAACCTTAGTCCTCCTGACCTCTGGAGGGAGAGAAAGACACAGAGGCATTGAAATCAGTGGAGATATTGTCTAACATTTATTTATTTAACAGTGCCAAAATTCTGCTGAGTTTATTCTCATATGTACTGTTCTAGTTAGGAGATTAAAAATTTTTATCCTTTTTCTGACCTTTACCTATCATTTACTTTTCTTATAAATAGATGTGAATTTCCAGAGGAAAATCATTTTCTAGATGGGAACTGTAACTACAGACTGAAGCCTTTAAGTGCCAATGTGCAAAAATTTGCCCTACACAGGGCTACCGTTCCCTTGGCATTCTAGGAGGACTAATGGGAAACAGCTTTTGTGTGACATTTTAAATATGAAGGATCGTATTGCTATGCTTCAAAGAAGACCAGTGTCTATCTGGATGGTTCCTCTAACTCATCAAAACATGTGATGAACACACTTGTGCAAGCTTTTTTTTTACCAATTATGGAACCAGTGTTCTTGCGTGGAACTCTTCTCCTCTGGCAATATCCAAATTATCCTTTGCAGTTTATCTCCGAGGATAGAAAAATATCTCGTTTAGTGATTTTGACTGAAGAATTGATCCAGTCATGAAGTATTTTAAAAATGTAAGTCAGGTTGTATTACTCATGAGTAGGACTATGTAATTCCTCATGTATTATGTTGCCATTGGTTGAAAACTCATGCCCAACTTATCCTTTAAGAGCAGCAATTACCAACCTGAGGTATACTTATCGTGAGGGGTTCAAGATTTGTGGTTGAGGATTCAAGATAATAGCATAATTCAAATATTGCAATTTTGGATAAAATGGAAAGTAAACATTTTTTCATGACCGTATGAGTCAAACAATAGACTTTATCATGGATTCTTCAGCCAGGTGATTCCCTTCCCCAAATGGCAGTAGATGTATTTACTCATTGAATGCATTAACCAACTGTCAACCGCATCATTATCTTTGAAAGATTGTACATATCTGAATTTGGTTTGTGTACTAGGTAAAATATAAATTCAGTATTCTGCTATCGACCTCTTGTTTTATAAATCCAATTAAGTATCAATATAATATATCACGGACCTATACTTCATATTTAATTGGATTTAAAATACAAATTGCCATAATTTTTTCTTCACATGGGGTACAACTTAGGGAAATGGGCCTTTATGGGGTGCGCCAGTTGAAAAACTCTGAGAACCACTGTATTGGAGTATTAAAAAGTTAGTGCCTCATAGCATAAACGAACATTATGTATTCCAAGAATCATATGCAGAATTTCCTTGCTACTAAAACGTTTTCTGTTGGATAGAAAGTACTTCCAGTCACATTTTATTGTTTGAAAGCCATCTCCTCTCTTAAAGTTCACTGGGATGATCTTCAGTATGGTGTTTTAGACTCAAAGTGTGAACTTTTTTCTACAAATTCAGTTATTTGACTACAGATTGCAAGGAAATGTGGGGTAGCTTGGATATTTTTTTGGCCACTTGACATTTTAATTTCAGATCCAAGGTAATGAGAGATCTGGACAGGAATTATTTTTTCCCAAATATAGTCTCTAATGTAAATAGGCCCATATTCACAATGATTTAGAGAACTTTGGCCTATGTTCCCTGTTTGTTAATATGTTTTACCTTGAACTTGTACTATAGTTGATGTGAGTGCAGTCTGGGGAAATTTAGTTAGCTGTTCATCCAGGCTACTGGTGGTTTTTGAAGAGGATGGTATTGTTGCTAGGCAAGTGTATACACCCTGATGCCTGGGTGAGACACATGGTATTTGAAGACGAGATGTCACTTTGACTAGACCTCCAGTCATGTGCCTGAGAACATCAGCCTCTCTTGGATAGTTGCTTCCTTCTACATCATTTACTTCATTGCCTTCAAACAGTCCTTGCATGGCATAGTTTCCAATATCTTGTTGCTGTAATATTGAGTCATTAATTAAAAAATTGAACTCTATCTTCAAGAACATAATAAATATGATCTGAATTTTCTCATTTTCTATAAAGTAAATTCAAAAATTTTCAAGAGGCATTATAAAAATATGTGATCTGAACTTTCTAATTTTGCTCTAAGTTATAAAATCATGAAAAGTTGCACTTTCATTTTAAATTCACATTTATTGATATGACGTGGTAAAAATACTCACCTCTGAAGGGTAGAATATTTTTCCATCCTTGAGCCATTTGACGTCAGGAGGAGGGCTGCCCATCACTTCACATTCCAAAGTCAGTGCTTCTCCAGCATTGGCTATCACAGAGCTGGGTGGTCCTGATGAAATCTTGACCCAATCTGAGGTCACTCCTAAATTGTCTGATGAGAAGTTAATTTTGTAACATCTGTACAAGACAATATCAAAAATTTCAAGTAGAATCAAATGGATTTGTCAATATTTTGGACCCATGAACCTATGAGTTTGTTTTCAATATAATATATATGTCATTCTAATCAGCAGTCTGTTTTTTAGGGCCAAGGTAGCTGAACTATCACAAAAAAGAAAGCTTCAGCTAAATTGCTTTGGAAATGACTTTGATAGCCATGTCATGAGAAAACCAATCAGGCAGTTATGAATGGGCGCCAGTTTTGGAGCTTGGGAAATTGATTGTACTCATGCTGCTTAAGTTGTGGTGGTGGTTTTTTAAAGCAACTGTATACACCCTCAGGTTTCATAAAAGACAAAGTGATAAAATCACCTTCATTATGAAAATAATGTTTAAATAATTTATTTTGGTATCACTATCAAGATTCTTTGAGTCATCATTCAATGAAAATACCTCTCTAATTTTTTATCATGTAAGGGTTGAGTATGTTGATGCTCTTGTAACTTGGGATTGTTGATATAGTTTTTTGGCGAAATCAAAAATTTGGACTTACCATAATTCCCACCCTCAGTCTTGGATATCGAGTTGATGGAATTCTGTCAGAGAGAAGAGAAGAATTTTAATTGTTTGAAATTGAACTGAAATAATTAATCAATATAATTGAAACTCCAATTACTGACTTATATAATCATTTTACAAGAGCATTAGTTAAATTAATTGCTATAATTTCATCATTCAAGTGATTCTAACATTTTTATTCAACCACAGAGGTGTGCCTAATGTGGGGTGATGTTGGTCCTTCCCTGGGGTGGTGGCATGTGAATTCTCCCCTCCCCCCAAAGATTGGATAATGTTGAAGTAAATTATCTCATCCATATCTTAAATTAGAAAAAATGCAGAGACTTTTAAGAGGATTTTAGAGAATGAAAGTAGGGTTTGGCAGAGAGGAATTTTAACCTTCCATTTTGCCTGGAGTGCCGGAAACCCTTGTATGCAACTGACTGTAAACTATTATAATTGCTATAAGTATTTATTGGTAGAACTTGAAGTGAGGGGTTTTTTTGCATGAGATTTTAACTCCCTGGTGCTGTGAGTTTCTTAGTTATGTGACCTAACTGCTGACCATTTGTTTTTTTTTACTTTTTTTAGTTTTGCATGTTAATGCTCACCTTTTGCAGTGCTACAATTCTTGATGCTGATTGAAAATAATTAGTTTTTTTCTGTGTAATGGAGCTCAATATCACAAAATAATTCTGCAATATACTTAATAAAGTTGAATAATTGTATTCATAACAGTACTTAAAAGTGTTTCAAGAAACTTTGAAATTATTTTGAAAATTGCATGCACTGCTCGGATTGATTCTGTCCACTATTAGGAGCTTATTCTTGCTGATCAGGAGCTTTGTTTTGGAACATGACTACGGTAGTTGATTACTGGCAAGAGGAAGTACTTAGGCATGTTTTGCCAAATTTGTGCATGATGGCTGCATAGTTAATCTATCTGTCTATTGAAATTGGACCTAATAACCATATGTGGTAGCATATGCTGCGGCCATTTTTAAAATAAAGTTAGGAACTTCACTTGGGGAATATTTCCATTTTTAGAAGGCATACATGTAATTTTCTGGAACAAGTCAAAGATAAATAGGCACATAAACTTATGGGCATTCATTAAAATTCATTTTAGTGAAAAGTCATTGATATTGGACAAGCACTGTTTCTTGAGATGCTTTATGATGATGAGGTAGCTACTCCTAATGACCCCTTAATAAACCATTCACATTGTGAAAATGTGCCTGTCAATATGAACTAGAGTCTCTGTACATATACTATACTTAACCGTACATTCCATAAATTGCTTTTAATGCCATTTACTCCCTTACCTGCTCATATTGATGCGTCTTGTGATTTCTGCCGCCCAGTGCAATCCATGGAAAGGAAGTTATCATCATGAAAGCCAGAACTATATCCATGGCTTTCCTCTGGAAGGATAGTGGATGTGTCATTTTTGTGGAACTGATGTAATTCCTCACTGAAAAAAATGCATATCGTGAGTACATTTAAATTCACACTGGATTCGTGCAAAATTCTTAATTCTTATCTAATTATTAGGTGCTTGAATTTGTCAGTTATAAATAGTGTGGGCCTCTAACATTGAGCCAGCTTTATGCCTGGAAATAGGCTAATGAAAAAGGAAGTTCATACTTCATTCGGAATCATTTCTTTCAGATTCCTTTCAGTATGTCTTCACCAAACTGTACGAAAAGTGATGTCCCTGATTTTGTTGAAAACCTTCTACTACCTACTTCTAAGGTACTCAAGATTACATGTGCACTCCTAGGTAAGCTAAATTTTCCTGAGAATTGATTCGCATTCTATATAGACTTTAAAATGTTACTTGACGATCCGGAACCTACATTACCTTGTTGTTTTGCTAAAGGATATGAAATGCCTATTTCTGGAGATTATTCTTAAACCAGGGGATAAACATTCAGCATTGAGGGAGATCTGTCATGGATGTGAAGTTAGAGAACAGTGCGGTACCTAAATATGCCCCTTATACTTGAGATTGAGGGGTGTACATATTTAATTATCATTGTTATTTTGAAGGGTAAACCATTTTTCTCTCTCACTCGTGTTGATCACTCTTTTTCTCTACTACTTTGCCACTCACACTTCGTTCAACACAGATTTTTTTAAGGTGGAGGAATGAGTTTACCCGTTATATGCATTAAGCACATCATGCAGTAGGGTCTTAGGATGTGGTTAGTAATCATTGTCACATGCCAGCCACTAAGGGAAAAATATTTCATCTCTAACTACTCTGAAGCTGGTGGTCTGTAACCGGTATGAAAGACTAATATCTGAAGTGACAGTGGTCTGTAACTGGACTGAACTTGTCTGGATTTCAAAGAAGTTTCAACGTGTTTCAAATCCAGACTGGTAAAAGGCCACTTCCAGAGCAGGTATTAGTCTTTCAGAGCGCTTACAGCCCAGTTTCAGGGCAGTTACAAACCAAATATTTTTACCTGGACTATGTCAATAGTCGTTGTCTGGAATATCATTTGTAGTCGGCGCTAACTGCCGCGCCCGTCGTGAAATCTATTTGGCAGCGGGCCTAACTAGTCCGAGATCAATGCTATAGAAATTTCAGGGCCAACCCTGTGGCGGTTCACATGGCTCTTCATTTCACATTCGAAAACCCCGCGTAGACTTACGTCAGAGCTATTTGGATCGCTTTGCGGAATTGAATAGGAGCAATCAACGCCTAGCAATCAACGCAAAAATCTCGATGAAATAGATTCTGACGAAAACGTGCCGACGTTCCCTGACGAGCAGGCATCAAAACCAAATAACCTCATCACCAGCTGTCTTCCTTGAAAAATTAGGGCAATTGAAAATTACGGCTTTCGAAAATAGAGGACGTTCGGAAGTTTAAGTAGATATTTCACTCTTTCACCGCAAAAAAGAAGATTGGACTTATCTAAAGAAGATTGGACGTATGATATCAAAAACAAACAGCGTGTTGCTACACAGTAACAAAGCATACGATATTAGTTGAGTGATGAAATTCGAAGAATTGATCCAGCAATAAAATCTCGCATTTATAATAGGGAAACAATATAGTGGAACATAGTTTTGGAATATTCTCCCAGAATATTGAATCCAGATGCCAAAAATATCGTCATTCGTTCATTCTACCCTAATCCTGATTGGTAGGTTTATTGGCAGTACCAAATCAAACCAATCTAACGTTAAAATTTCTGGCATTTCGTTCCGTTTTCCATCCCGTAGGTGTTCCGCCATTAGAACCCTATTAAAATCCTCATATCGTCTCCCTCTTCAGATTCGTCGTCGAGAATCCGTGTCTTCTTCATCCCCCTCTCTTCCCAGTGTTCTCCCATCAATCACTCTCATCAATATTCCTTCTCCTCACAGTCCTTACCATTTCTCCTGAATACACGTTAAAAATCAACGGCGGTAGCGGGCACCCCTGCAGCACTCCCCGTCCTATCACGATCTCTCCCGATTCTTCGTCGGCTATATACCCTCTCTATCGTCGGCTTCGTCGGCTATATACCTTGGGCTACCCTAACCTGCGCCCTTTGGTTCATACTAAGATTCCGGATAAAACGTCTATCCCTCCAGTTGACCCCTAATTTCCTAAGCACTTACATTAATTTTGCCCAAACCACTCTATCAAACGCCTTCTCCTACTCAGCAAAGCAAGTAATCACATTGTCCACATTCTAGATTACTTTCTACGTGCGTCCCCATCACTCTTGTAGCGTCCCGTGTTCCTGACCCGCATCTGAATATTAACTGGTCGTTTCCCAGGTGTTACATTCCCATACATTGCTCTCCAGCCTTCTATTTATAATTATAAGGATTACTTCAGTCGCGTAGGGTATCAGGCTTATTGCCCTTAAGTCCTTGCGAGTTTTTGCCTTTCGATATCGGAATCAGTGTTGTAATCGTGAAGTCCTCCGTCCACTCTCCGTCCTCAGAAATCCTACGAATTAACGCAGAAAGTTTCATTCTTCCCTCTGACCCATAGATACTCTTTAGAAACTCACCAGGTATGTTATCTATTCCCACCGCCTTATTCCTTTTCATGTCTCGCTGTGCTATTTCGATTTTACTAGCAAGGATATCTGGTCCGATGCCGTATCTGTCGATTTCGTCTTCCCTTCCTCTATCCAATCTACTGAGCCTTATTTTCTTACCATAGAGCTCTATGGCGCATTTCTTTCAATCTCCTGGATCTCTTTTGGTCCTAATATGTTTGGTTTTAACTTTCCTGTCTTGTCTGTTATCGCTGCATTTCCTCATCCCCTACTACTACCCTTTAATTGCTTTACTTTCCTTTATATTTCTTATTTTCCTTTATATTTATGCAGTGCATCCATCTTCCCCCTTTTTGCAAGTTTTCCCAAGGAATTGAATTGTTCTCTCCACCATCTTGTTTTCGTTGTTTATCTTTAGAGCCTGTGGTTGATTTCCTGTATTTCCTCTAGCCGTGCTCTGAGTTTATCCTCTTCCATTTCCTTCTCCCCTGCATCCCCGACATCATTCCCTCCGTGACCCACGGTTTACTAATTTTAGTTGCAATTACTACGCCTACCGTTGCAGTCGCCGCCTCTACATATCCTTTTTTCAGGCTTCCCCAATCCGCTTCCATTGATCTCACTCCACTGTCTGCGCCCTTGATTTTTATCTGCCTGCTCTCGATACTTCTCCTTCATTCACCCAGTCAATGCCTCTGTATTCCACTTTCGTACCCTCCTACCCCTTCTTATCTTCTTGAGTTTAACGCGAAATTTTGTCACTAATAAGTACTGATCTGTGTCTGTATCAGCCCCTGGATAGGTATGAGAGTTTTTGGCACTATTCCTGAATCTCTGTCTCACCATAATATGATCTAACTGGAACCTATGTGTCTCCTGGCTTCTTCCACGTGTGCCTGCGTTGTGGGGGATGCCTGAACCATATGTTCGTGATTAATAGATGATTCCACGGCAAATACCTACTGTGACTTTCTCGCCGCGTTCACTTCTCCTTCCTAGCCCTAAATCAACCACTTCCCGCCCTTCTCTGCCTTCACCCATGATGGGTGAAGGATTGGGGATTGGATCACGAAGGTCGTGTTCCAATCCCCAATCACTGCTTGCTCACAGGCATTCTATCAATTATTTCCTCCAGCTGATCGTATACCCTATCTACCTTTTCCTCTCTATGTTGCGAGGTAGGCATATGGATTTGGATTAGAACTAAGTTCGCTGGACCTGCCTTTAGCTAAACGACTATAATCGTATCACTCACATATTCTGTATACACTACTTTTCTGCCAAGATTCTTGTTCATTACGGATGCAACTCAACGCTGACTTTCGTCCCCTCCGCTAAATATCACTCTATAGTCATCGCTTCAATAGTCTCGGCTATCTTTTTGTCTTACTTCGCTTAGACCCATGATGTCAACACCCTCCTTCTCTATTTCTTTCTTCATATTCTCTAACTTGCCCGCCATTAGCGTAGTCCTAACATTCCACGTGCGTATGCAAAATGCGTGCTTATTTGATCAATTACTGTATACCCCGAATATAATCACTTGGGAGGGGTTACGTCCGTATCATTCGGCCGCCACGGATGGTGTAACGTTAGATTGCAATCAGGTTTTAATGGAGATGTATATTCACGTGGAATATTGACGTTTGTTGGACGAGGAAATTTTTCGCTGTTTATTGAAAAATCAATTTGGCTATCATGTATTGAAATTTCTTGTAAAAATCCCGCAAAATCAGAAAGCTCTTGTTACATAACACTTGCTGCTACCCTGGGTTGAATTGATCTGTCTGGTTAGGGCTCATCAGGTGACTACGTACTCGCTAAACTAACGGCAGGTGAAGTGAGGACTTTCGGACTCGAGGGAAGGATCAGTTAATTAATCTATACCGCCAATGGTAAAAGATCGGAAGATAGCATTCTGAGTCGTATGAGGTACTTAACCTTTTGCTGATGATATGAATGGATGCAGAAGTAGTTGTTCAATATCTTCTGGTTCAGAAGTCATCTACTTCTTTGTGCCATCTGTCCATGCAACTCTGCTTACATCGTACTTTTCTTCATTCCACGCGTAAAGCCTGCTCTCTTTCTTCCTCATTCCAACATTCCTTCTCTATCACGTTCTTCAGCATCCTCTGGCTCTTCATTTCCTGTTCCACTCTGCATTTACTCTGCCTCCTCCTGATCACCTCTTGCAGACTGCTGAACTCTCCTAGCTGTCTACCTCCTCCTCGTTTGCCTTCCTTTACGTCCCTTACCCTTTCCTTCTCCATCCCTACATTACAAACGTTGGCAATGTAGGTTTCCGCACCGCAGAATACCACACTATATTTTTTACTCATTTCATGAGTTTTTGAAACATTTACATAAGACCCCTATACCAACCATTAGTTAAAGGAGATGTAAATACGTCCCCTTTCCTCCCTATGCTTCTGCCTCCTCCTTATTTTTATTAATTTATCTAGGGAAATATGCATTAATTGAAACCAATGCAAAACAAAAGGTGTCTTTTGTCACCGCGTAAGTCTGAAATCAAGTGTTTATTTGCCTAGTGTGTAATAGCAGTGCCGTTGTCATAGTAAATGTTTTTAAAGTTAATTATTGCTTTAATCCAACAATCGGTGTGCATTAACAATTTACCATGAAGTTTTAGGTAATAATGTTTTGATAACTCTAATTAAAGAGAATTTATAAGTACCGTAGAACGGAGATATTTTGCATCTTTTTCCGCGGAGTTCTTTGGAAAAAAAGTGCGAAATAAATGCCCAGGCCTTCAAGTTGGAATAATATGCATTCAGGGTGATAGAGAAACGTCCTAATTGGATGCTCAAATGCTAATTTTTGGTTAAAAGGTCATTGTGAATATCATTAATTAAAAGTGAGGGAGTGGTTCTGCTGAACCAAGCAGCCTGATATCAGTACGATTCTCATAACAGTCAGTATTTTGTTCAATGTATTGAAGCAACGCATTCATGTTCAGGAAATTATTTATCTTTCCAACAGAGTGCAATAAAGCATTTTAATGATTTAATGTAAACTATTCCCTCAAGGTGCTGAGTTCCTTATATTATTATATGTCACCGTAATTGGTTATTTGAAAGACGAACACAAACATTTTAAACCATGACTCAAATGTGATTTGTAATTGTGCAAACTCGTTCTTATGCTTGATAGATTATCTCTTAGGAGGGGAGGGTTATGCGTCCCACTCGCTTTCCCATCCCACCGCCCGCGTTTGCTCTCTTAATTAACCCTCCTACGTGGTCCCCTGCTGTTTTTTACGGCCGCTCCACACGAGTGGTGTTGCCGAGGGAAATGCTATCATCTTCGTATATCTCGGGAGTTCCTCGAATGTCGCTGGCTTCTTTTTGCTAGTAACTTGCGGCTCGTAAAGGAACCCTTATAGGTTTCAATCCTCGTTTGTTATTGAGGCAACGTAGCTTGAAAAAAATTGAGAGACAGGGAAAATAGAAGTACATGTTCACTATATTTTTGTAGGTGAACCTTCGGTAGGACTAATAGAAAATATGATACTCATGGTCTATATCAAGTTTTTTTTATTCTCATTGGTTGAAAAATTAGGTTGAACGCTGTCTTCGAAGGGGACGTTATTTATTTATGAATGATAAGTAAACCCAAGCTTTTATAAAACTTTTTGATGCTGGAGCTACTTTTTTAATTTTTTTGGCCAATTTACAAGTGCGATTTTTCTTTTTCATTTTTTGTGTGAAATGTAAAAAACTTGATAATTTTATAATGTATTATACCGGGTGAAGGTAGGTTATATTGAAAGTCAGAGAAAATCCACCAGATTTTCTATCAGTGACGGCCCTATCTGTCTCCGATATCCGATGCAACTTTAGGCTTCTTGCATGGTAAAATAGTTAATTAATATATTTATATGTTAATAATTATCAATATAATGATGTTATTATCATATAATTATTATAATCATAGTAGTCGTAGAAATAAGATGTAGGAAGGTTTACTGAGATATATCCTGGTTTATTCACAACCCGAGCCGCATAGCAGAGTTTTGTGATATAAACAATAATTACGCCCTCTTTGCGGTAAGAACTTTGATGATATCCCTTCATCATCATTCATCATCCTGAAGATTGTTTTACTGCAGCTGTCTTCTCTTTTTAGGTAACCGCTTAATCCTATGCTCCTCGTGAAATTCTCGATTGAGATAAAAAAAAAGAAATTTTTGTGACTTCATTGTACCTGATGGCATATCTAGGTGCGATTGTGACCGAGACATTCTGACTATTGCTAGATTCACTCAACAGATATGCCGATGTCAGTACCATTACCAAAAACTATCTCAGGAAGATGGTACACCTTACCTGACAGCATAATTACTACAGTCGAGCGGGCCTGGAATGGTTATCATGAGGGTTTACGGTTCCGTTTTTTCCCGGCGTATGATACTAATAAAGTCTTCTCGGGTTTTCCACCAGGTTAGGTTAATTGTTGGCCGACGTTTCGATGGCTACCTCCGCCATCGTCCTCAAGGCATGAAACGTCGGCCAACAATCACCTAACCTGGTGGAAAACCCGAGAAGACTTTATTAGGGTTTACGGGTTATGGTATGCGCTGTTCAAAAACGGATGCCAATTTTTATCCGCTTGCTATTAAATCATGACGTTATATATTTGATGATGTGTTAGTATTAAGTGGGCTCCAAAAGAGCAAATAACGCGGATGACAATTGAGCATAATAACTGATTACGCGCAGATTCTAGGATTAAGGCACGTGATAAAAACTTGTAAATTTTTAATGTGTTTAGCGTTCAAGGTCTGCCTTAAACCTTCTTTTTATTGGCTTTAATTTAATACGATGGACCTCTCGTGTTCCTTGAAATTTCCAAGGTTAGTTAATAGTTGCCCTTCATTCTAATCGGTTCAAAACTAGTTCCAGTAAATCCTATCCTCTCGTTCCTCTTTTTCTGTCCTACGTGCCAATTACTTCATGTCCTCTTGGGAACTTCCTCATATATTGTTCCTTAAAATTCATTTCATCCGAGGGCATGCCTAATTCACCTGGCTCTTCTCTACAAAATGGCATTCTTTATGGAGCTTTCATCATCTGTTATTCAGCATGATTCATCATTTTTCACTTTATTTAAATTGAAAAATTTCTTGTTTTCATTAAAGGATGAAACGAGAGAGTTTAAAAGACGAGGGCGATTCGGTTAACTCAAATGAAAGGTCTTATAAACAGACAATGGGTGCGCAGTACACCCACGGACTCCTCGCGACCATATTCCGTCTTCTATTATTCTGCTCGCGGTTTTTCGCGAGGGATTTTTCCTCAAATGCTTGTCCTTTATCTCAAGTCCCTTTTCAAATTACAGGAATTTCGATGTCCACCCCCTCAAACCCCTCCCATTGTCACAGTCATCTCCATGGCAACCCGAGACATGCTTTCCTTCCGAACTGCGGTCAATGAAAGGCAGAAAGAACCAGTTCTCCGGAGTTTCCTTTCAATCGCAGTCACTCACAGGCAATTCCGTCCCATCCCGGCAGTGTCTTCAATTCGTTCTCCTTTCTAGATTATTCCAGTTTTAAGACAATTCAAGATGCCGTTGAAATGGCTTCCTACGTAGGAACAATTTTTTATGAATCAGGAGGACAACGAGATTTTAGACGTCACTTAAATTCATCTCTGCCTTTGATAGAACTGCTCCAAGGTTTTTCGTCTCTCGATACCCTTGGCTAGAGTAATATTCTCCTTCCAGTGAAATAAAATATTTTGCGAAGTATTTTATGGCTCGCAAATATATAATAGATAGAAATAGTAATTTGACCTTCCAAGATTTTATTACTAAACGAAGAAATTGTATGCACAGCTAAATATATCATGCCTTTTAGTTCCTATACTCATTAGTTACTACTAAAAGTAACTAACTATTAGTAGGAAGTGTGCGATTAATTTTGTCGAAGAAATGTCACGGTGTAATTTGAAAGTTTTGTTGTTACATGCATTTATTAACAAATGTGTATATCAACACGCAAAAAATTTTATTTTCCCATATTGCACGACTTGTACATCTGGAAATTTTCCTGTCTTTTCCCCTCGAACTCCACCATTTCGTATTTAAAATTCCCGTGAACAGTATGGTGAATGGATGGAAATGAATGAATATTTGGTCATTATCCTACGTCACAGCTTTTATTTGAATTTTATAAATTTGCCTCATTTTCGGTTGTTAATGTTTTGGGCAGTTCCCCGCGGCAATTGGAAATAGTAATTACAGTCAGTATAATGGATACAATTAATTTGGCAAAAATATTCACGAAAATTGTATTTACGACCTTTAGGAAGGACTACGAAAATTCCTGTCAACACTTTAATTTGAAGTTTGAGCGCGTTACATTTTCTTTATCTAATTTTTAAGGCAAGGTGATGACCGCGTAGGATTTTAAAACTAGGAATAGAGATGAATATTATACCTTGATTGTGAATTAATAGAGATATGAACGGTAAAATACTGCGAATAATACTTTGAAAATTGTCGGGGGATTATAAAGGTATGAGATTGAAGGGAAATGGATGGATGGAAGTGTGATAGCTCTGCTATAGAAGGGATGTTCAGTTTGTGGTGAAGAGGAAGGAGAGGAACGAGCGGAAGTCACTACGGTAGGTGGAAGGAGTATGAAAATGAAACACACGACCCAGGTGTCGACTTTAAACCATCACCACTCAGAGGTGCACAAAAAGAAGCCTCGCCGTGAGTTACGCTCTCACTATGGTGGCGTATATTGATGGGGAAAGGTGTAGACAGGAGGAGACTAAGGACTGTGGGTATCTCACGTCTAACCTCGCATGACAAAAGAAGTGTTGGCTGGGGAATCATTGATGAGATTAATTTTTTGGTAATGGCAACTTCTTAAACTTGTGTTTTTCACTTTAGTCTCGAAATCACGTCCGTTTACTAAAAGCAATTCATCTGTGTTTCAATCATTTCGGTATTCGTGCAATGAAGGGCGTTTTTCCAAGTTACTCATACCTTCGTAGTTGCTTTTGAAGGCATTCTTGTTCTTTTTTCTTGTATTTCTTAAGTTTTTCGCTACATAAACACCGTCCTCGGGTGGAACGTGGTTCCTTCTTTTGCGTTGTCGTTATTGTTATCCAAACCACTCTACAAGAGGATAGATCACATTTACTACCCTAAGAACTCACTCCATCAACTGGCACAAGTGATTTATAAGACTTGATGAATCTTGAAAAATGACGATCACGTTTTCGCTATTGTGAGTGTATTTGAAAACAACGATAACGCGACCACACGCGGTACGGAGATCCGTGAATGCACCCCTCGTTACCGCATGATAAGATATTCTCATCGGCTTGTTAATGAGAACGGGCTTCGTCTTGTCGTTTAGTTTTATTTACGTTTTCCCCACATTAAAACCATCACAATGATTGTATCGAAGTTGATCATTACTTTTTATCCTAAAGGTGTTTGCTTCTTCCTCAAAACTCATGACTACGTTTATTATTTTAAAATCTGACTGTTTTCCCAAGACGAGTAAAATTGATTATTAGAGAGCTAACATCGATTGAGGTTAGTTATATTTACGTCGATACCGAATTGCATCAAGTTCAGATTTTCTCGCGAATTTCTCACGAGGGAGACTTTGGTGCTGTATACGTATAAGTCCCCATTGCACTGTTCATTCATAGTTTATTAATTTATTAGACAACTGAAAAAGCCATACCCTAGGCGGGATGTGGGTTATTGGCGATCTCCGATCGACATATCTCGACTCTCAAATAGCATTATTTGGAAATTTCGTTGCTTATACGTACATATTCCATGATTGTCGTGACTCGATTATTCCAAAGCCATCTTGAATAGAGCGCCGGTTAACTTTACCAACCTGGTAAAGTGGGCCGGCTCTTGGTCACCAATTTATCCATCTTGTGACGACTGGCACGTGTTCATTAGCAATCAATTAGTCCGTCAGTGTTGCTGAATAGCAGTTTGTGGAGGCCACGGGTGCATTACGAAAATAAAGACAGACCTATCAAGGTTCATTATTATGTCATGTCAGGCCCGCGGGAGGCGACACCAAAGAACAATGACCATCGCTCCGGGTGGCACCAACGAAACTGACGTCACTGCACCCTCTCACCCCCTCTTGTCTACCCAACCACCCTCCCAGGAGAAATCAAGAACATCTCAGCGGGTGTGGGTGGGTTGAGGGATGGGAGAGGGGGAGGTTTATGGGTGGGGGAGGGAAGGGGCGAGCTGCGGTGCGGACGACAAATGAAAGAGCGGAGGCGTGTTAACGAGATAGCGACAAGAATCAATCAGCCGATGAGAAAAAAAATGCGGGGGAAGATGAAAGGGAAGTGGGAGAGGGGTTTGTCGCCTCGGGAGGAGGAGGAGGTCAGCGAAGTGGTGAGAGAGGAAAGGGGTTGGAAGGAAGGCCAGGCCGGAGCCTTCGGAGGATCCTTATCCGTCAGCCATTGTCGTCCGGTGGGAGGCCATTAGGGGGGCAGATGAGGGATGCGCGCGGTGGGTTTGGGAGCGGAAGGGGACTGACTGAGTGGGTGTCGGGAAATGAGCGAAACCGGCGGAGCGAGAGAAAAAGGAGCCGCATGGGAATGAGGTCTCTCCAAATCGACGACGGGTGGAAATAGGATTCCCGCCGCGTTCGGTGTGAGTTTTCGGGGTGGATGTCCTAACACGTTGGAATTGGGGACCGCAGTTGGGGGCGGTGCCGGGCCGGAGGCAAGGTGGTCCCACTGTCCACTTGAAACCACTTCGCGGAACATATCTTTATATACTCACTCTCTGTGCTCCGACCGAATTTTGATCAGGCCGTGGAGATTTATTGAAGCCTATGGCTTTTGGGGACTAGGGTTTGAGGGGTCGTGAGGGATGTTAAGTGGTTGCCAGTGAATTATGCAATCTGCTTTTAAAAAATAAGCCAATGTCTCAGAAAAAGATCAGGTAATGTTACGGATGTATCATTTGAAGACGGTGAATGAATGCTTTGTATGGAGGAGTTTTTATAAGATTGTGTTTGCGGCAAAAGTAGGATAGATAGTCAGAAATTAGTGGGTAATAACTGAATGTGGGTCAAATGCTCCAGTAATGGACCTATATGAAAGGAGTGTGCTTCGTTATTTTGGCTATGTTGAGAGAATGGATGACAGTCGAATAACGAAACAGATATATAAGTGTGAAATGAATGGTGCGAGAGGTAAAGGTAGGCCAAGAAAGTTGTGGTTGAATGTGGTTGAGGAAATTCTTAGGAGGAGGAATATTAGGAGTTTTAAAAACAGGAGGGTGTGTATGAACCAGTGTATGGGGGTAAATGAGGTTTGCAAGGATAGGTCAGTATGGAGGAAATTATGGAAGCAGAGTTAGGTGTACAAGTATGTATTTATGAGTGAAACTTTGTGACTCTGCCTACCCCGGAAGGGAACAGCGTTATTGGTATGTATGCATGTATGTCTCATCTGAAATTTAGTCGATTATAACCTCGTCGCTTGTTTTCGGAGAGGATTCCCTTGAATACTACCGACGTAGCGTCAAATGATTTGGAATATTCTCGTATCTTTTCCCTGGATTATAGATAACGGTAATAATATCTAAAATTTCGCGCAAAAAATAAAAGCGGTGGTTTCGTTGCTGAGCATCAAAACCAGTTTTCTGCGGGTAAAGTGATATTATATAATTCATTAAGATTAAAATTTCAATGCGCCCAATGGCAGCTATTCCTGTATAATGATAATAATAACATTTATTGATTTGACATAACATAATTAATATCCAACACTTCCTTGTTCGTCTTCTTAGCTACTTCGCACACCCTCTCCAACCTTCTCCTAACCCTTACGTAAAATTCTTCCTGTCAGTGTGTATGTATCCTTTCTCCGTAATGATTACGTTCTTGGCCCAGTAAGCGCCACGCTACATTTCCGAGTTTTCTCCAATCTTCTCGTTTCATCTTTCCTCAAACCTCCAAGAAAATTCCCTCTATGAAAATTCTTCCAGACTCGGCGGAAGGTCATGCCAGGTCATGCCAAGTTCGTATGCGTGTTGGCAAGGCGGTGGAATATTTAAATAAGTTCTCAAATTTGCGTTACGTTTAGCAATCTGCTTTGTTGCTCATTCACTCATCTGCCCCTCATTTTATTTTTTACCATTATTTTAGCGTTCTTTCATCTTTTTATGATCCCGAAATGAAAGCGCATGGCCCTCTAGCAGAAGAGGGATGTTAACGGCAACCTTTTCGCCCCAAATCTCACTGCAAAGTGTCCTTCCATGTCTAACTTTGTTAATTTTCCGTTGAAAGTTTTTATATGACGCCCTTTATTACAGCTTTAATTCCGTTTGCTCATACGACATTTTTGGAATGAAGAATGACGGTTAAAAAGTGGTATAAGTATATATATCACTATGTTTACCAATCGAACTTAGATCGATATGAACTCGGACCGATCTCGGATCGCCTGGTTTATCTATTCTTTTCAGATCGATTTGAAATCTCAGACTAGTAGAGAAAGCGGGCCGAGTTATCCCGCATATCGATCCCACTAGCCCTTTGCGTTTACCATACTGAGCTGTACCGGCCAAATCGATCTGAGTTCGATTGGTAAACGTGGTGAATGTCATGCAGTTATCCTGACAACGAGCTGAAATTCTGAACAGTTCAAATGCTTCGATTGTCATTCTTTTATGATGTGATTTACTCGTTTATTTCTCTATTTATTTTAAGTCTGTTGTCACTCCGTCGCCGGTGAAAATAAGAGCATGAACCATCGTCTTTTCCATCCGCGCTTGCCTAAAACACACACCTTAATTACGAATGGTGCATTCTGATAAAGATAATTTGGTTTCGCGTTTCTCGTCTCGCGAGTAAAATGTTTTTTCAAACAACTTTTCACGAAAATATTAATGCAAAAAACGGCTATCCACAGAATGTATAAAATACTATGGTGATTCTGTTGGTACTTCATGTAAGGTATGTGATTGCAACTTGATGTCCTAATGGAAAAACAATTCGTATGATTTATTTTACTCATCGGCGACTGAAAACGTTGGGTGTTATTATATACATGATATTTATATAATGTTAGAGGTCATCAGTATAACTTCACCTTGCTTGATGATATTAACACTAAAAGGGTCTCACAAATTTACTTGACAGCACACGTGAGGAAATGGGCGTAGTCCTTCATTACAGTAATAAACATTTTCTCATAAAACCTTGAAATAATCCGAAAATAGCGGAATCGTCCATTTCCTTCACCACTGATTATAAAATTTCTTTTGTATAGTAATATTTGGCGGCTGGAATGAACTATTAATGGTCTTTATAAGGAACCTTTATTTTACGCATGACCGGTAACCTGTCTTGATTTTAACATGTATATGACTTAGTAAAATTTGTTCTATCGAATGCTGTAAAAACATTACTAGGTCATCGGTCATTTAACGGAGATATGTTGGTTTAAAAATGATGAACTTTTACGCTGAAATGCACTGTGTTAATGGCAGTGAGATAGCATCTCTTGTCATAAATTTTTATCCAATTTCCGCCGGAGTACTATTGTTCAAAAACTTGAATAGCAAGATTTTGAGGCACCTATTAAATATTTTTCGGCTTTGGTCATAGATTTTATTTCATGAGTTTATAGGTTTATTAAAAGACTTTCGGTTTTCGTCGGAGCCCATAGACGACATACTGCGATAAACGCTTCAACGTTGCAAAGGAAAACCTCTGCTGTTTACCTTGTTTACTAATGTTTTAGTAAACTCCTTAACAATTAGGAATTTTGTATACATTGCTATATGTTTTAAGCCGGAAGATAATTGTAAATTGTATCCCTCAGTTTGTTAAGATATCATGATATTAATTACTACCTAAAGGCAACAGTGGCGGAGTCAGTATAATTACTGGCATATGTTACGAGGTAAAGTCTTCGGATTAACGATTGTCCTTAAAGCTTTTACCCTCAGGAGTATTGACATGAAATGCAAAAAATACAAAATGCAGCACTAAGCCTAAATTTACTCAATACAGAAAGTTTTACATTTCTGAAGAAAACAGTACTTCGCTCAGATTCCTCCTTAATGATCCTACTCGTGTGATGACGCCATTGAAAGTAAAAAAATGACTGCTGTCTTAGAGCTCAGACGAGGCTGTAATTCTTTTTGACGACGAACTCCTCAGTGGAAAAAAGAGGACTCCTCCGTCTGACGGCGGAATGGATACCTCCTGCCGTGGACATCCGACCACCACACTTCCGAGGACAGAAGCCAACACTCTGGTGAGGACAGTTCCACGCCACTCACTGGCCCATATCTGCCCTTTTAGTGGCTGTCATCGCAAATGCTTCACTCGGCACAGAAAAATCGACCCCTCCCCCCCCCCGCGTAACCCCGTCACGTTAAACGTCAAGCCTTAATCCTTCGAGATCTTCTCTTGTTTTACCCTCTGCGAAACCCCTGACGCACCACTTTCCCTTCCCATCAACCCTCGTCCAATTTACATCAAGTTCATTGGTTTGAGTCCATGTGTGACCTTCTGCCTCCGACGCAAACCGACCCGAGTTTAGCTTTGGTGCGAAGACTGGTCGCGGCTTCTATTTTTTTATGCTAACCATTTAACTGGCAGACGCGATTGTCGACTTGAAGAATATTTTATGTACGTATTGTGTCAGTCTATCCCCTTAACAATCTGGTTCGCTTTTGCGCTTATGATCATTGAAGATTATAATTAGTTCTTTGGCGTACTGAATTTATCGTTTGTTTTTTCTCTAATACCACTTAACTCTTCTTTACACGTATCTTGAATTTATATTAGTGAATGATGTATGTATTTTATTTCGGCGGCTGGGTGCATATTCGGTGGAGTGGTGGGCAAGCCTATCAAAAGTCTTCTCAATGGGTATTCGGTCGCGAGTATACTTTGTAGAGAAATTACTCAGCATTTGCATGCATTTATTTCCGTGATTTTAGTTGATTTTCCTGATCTACCGAACCTATCGCTATGTTTAAGAAAACCTTGGCCTATTTACTGCCATGGTGGCGAGCTCTCTTGGTCAGTATTCGTATGCTTCAGTCTTGCTGAAGGCCTTGGCTGTTGTACGCCGCGAACGACTCTGCACGCAATCAGATGCGGAGCAAGATGTGTGGGGCATTATTTTCACACCGCAAAAAGTAGCTGCGTATCTTGAAATGACATAGGTTGATAAAATACAGATGGTTTACGATGCAGTCAGCAGTCTCTAATGAAGTCGAACCCGTGATAAAATTTACTGTGCGAGAAACATCCACTGATTACGATTCACTACTCTTCAGAACACCTCACCGAACATTCCCACAAATCTGCTGCGTAGCTTTTTCTTCTGCTTTTTCGCCTGCTATTAGGTTCCCCCCAATGGAATCCATTTTTAGGGAAAAACCTGTCGGAAAATGTGTTCGTTTATATATTTTTTCAAAACCTTTAAGGAATTTGGGATTGGCATATCTTTTTGGAAATAAGGAGTCCCTTAAGAAACTCAAGTCAATCACTCATCCGAGAAACTCTTTTATCATCTCTATGAATATCATGATCATCTTTTCCAAAACAACAACGCGAGGAAATCATGATTCAAAGTCTTTTTAACAAAGCGTGATTAACAACCCTTATGTCCCATCTTAAAATTCAACGGAAGATAAGTATTTCTCCTAAAATTATAATCAGGACGAATTGATAGAAATATTTATCGCATTGCCTCGTGTTATAGAAGAAAGGCACAGAGGGCCTGGGAACAAAGTAGATGTGCATTACCAAGTCGCGTGACGCCGATGGCAGTACTGTTCTGCCTTAGCACCAGGGGGCAAATAGCCCTCAATAGTAGGCCAAAGACCCTAGCTTACGCCATAGAGATTCTATTGGGTATCTATTTAGATTTGAGTCGTTTGTACTCCCGCAGTGGTCTCGAGGCGAGTCCTTGCTGATAGATGGAATTCAAATGCGGTAGATGTCTCTCGCTAGACTAATCCAATTCTGTGGGTAATTCATCTCGTGTTGCATTAGTCGGGGTTACCAGGGGCATTAGAAGTAAATGAGCCAATGCTGACTCGTCTAGAGATCAACCCCGTCTCCCCCTGGCTTTTTCACCAACTGAGCCTTGATCCTTCCCTAAGAGCATTGATAGTTCTTCAGCTGATCAGTGCTTGCCTAACTTATCAGCTAACTTTTACCACCACATTCTTTCCGTAAAAAATTCATAAGCCTCCAATGGCTGCTTGAGCTTCAAAATATGCTGATCGTTGATTACTTAAATTGTTACTCGTGCATTTTTCCAATCGACCTAATATAATTTCACTCACAAAGAGTTTCGTATATCAATTTTCTTTGACACATTATCAACTTTTTGCCCCCTTCTCTTTATACATAATTCTGACTGAGCTAGAGAGAGGAAAAAATAACACTCTTTCACTTACAGCTAAAATGTTTTATCACAAGACATGTATTAACTTATTAGGCTATAGGTGTAGTAAACAAAAACTTTCCGAATGTATATTATAAAGTAATATATAATTAAAGGAGCGAGGAAGAGAGAGAGAGAACGGAACAGATAAATTGGGATGACTGTAGTAGTGAATTTGGCCTCTATAAACTATAGTTAAAGAGGCAGGAGTGTGTAGCGTGAATATAAATTATAAAAAAAGAAGTCGAACTTCCTTACTACTCAGCCTTGGGCTGATGGCCCGCCTGTGTCCACGAGTAAATATGTATTTTTAGACTGTGATAGATTGATTGACGACTCTTGATAAAAGTTGCGGAGCGTACCGGTGCTCTATGCTTTGGCTCCCCTATCTACTTGCACAATTCAACGTTTCTTTTTTCAATTTGTGCGCAAGACCTGAGGTCCAATCGTGGATGCGATCTCTGGTAATTGGATTTGTATGGCTGCTTGATTTGACTGCATCGGTTGTCGTTGGGGAGGTGGAAGGAGTGGGAGGTCATCAGGACGGCAAATGACGTAAACATATGGGCTCAGAGGAGATTTTTTTCCCATCAAAATTCTTGCCTACTCTAAAAAACACATTTATTTCCGTGCCCTTTCCTGAATTCTTCACGAAACTCAGCATTTTATTGCAACATCGTTCAATTATTGTTAGAATTTTGGCAAATAACGTAAATAAATGGCTGTCAATATTCAAATTTCAATCTTATATTGCTCCTGAAGGTGTTTTTGTCAGGAATGAAGGGGACGGGAGATTGAAGAATTTAGGAATACAATTTCGGAAGAAGGTAAATCAGATTGATAGCGATGAAATCAAACGGGGCAGTGTGAGGTAGGGATGCGAAGGAAATAATTTTCCTGAGAAGATTTCTCAGGAAATTTCAATGAAAGAGGAATAGTAAATGAGGAGTTGACGAGAAAGAGTGGAAAGCTGAAGTCCATGTTGAAGAGAGATGAGGGAAAGTCAAGTTTGTGAGTATGTAGGCGAGGAAGAGCAGGGCAATGAGTAGTCAATTTGGGCAGTATGAAAAAATGTAGTAAGTATATTTGTGTAATGGAAGGATTATGGCATGCAGAAGAAGTAATTGGGTTAAAGACACATACTCGATCGCGTACGGTAGTTTTTGAGCAATCCGACAACCAGCAGCCATCTGTTTAACAAATCGAAGTAGGAGGCGTGGTCCCGAGTGAATTTCAAGTCAGTTTCAACTTTGCCTTACTTGCTCGTCATTATGCTCAAGGTACCAACAAAAGTGGTGAACATGGGTTTGGCCTCACTTTAAGTGCATCAATTTTATGACGGACAGATGCGGGCCTCTTAACGTACGAAAGAAAGAATAAAGTAAATGTAACGGAGGAGACCATTTACTCGAGAAAGTCGACCAATTTAGTGCATTGGGGAACTTCTTGGACAAACATGAATGAAGCATAGATTATCTGAGGGAGAGCTGGTTGAAACCAGGCATCACTAATGGCCAGTTGCAAGAACAATTAGTTATGGAATCAATATTCATAAGATCTATGAAGTTATAGAACTTAAGAAAATCTTCGGGTTGCAGGAACGCATCTAATATTTACGTAGCTTATTTACCAATAGTTAATATCTTAGAATATTTTATCTAAACTTCTACCGCTGGATCAACTTTATGAAAGTTTAGTCTAAAAATAATTGCTAATGCACATAATAATTAGTCAGTAAGAAAAAAGACTGATCATTTGTCTCAAAAGAGCTCTTTTGTTTAGCCATTAAGTCTCCAGGCGGTTTATTACGTATCCGCCATCTTGGCTACTTCTGGTACTCATAGCTCCATGCCATAACTTATGAAACCAATAAATGTATCGAATATTTCTGCTACACTTACTGAATGATTGCCATGGCTTATTGGTCCCATAATTTTATAGAATACATATATATCGTTCCTGAAACTGGACATAAGAGGGAAAAACTTGTGCTGGGAACTTATGGCATTAGGTTGGTGAGGTATCAGGAGTACAGCCTTGAAACCTGGTTTCGAATCTCCGAATTTGCAGAGATTTGTCTTTAGACTCTCCATACCTATTTAAATTTTCTGTGGTGAGTGCAAGCTTTGAACTCCGACCGTCAGATTGGAACGCTGCATTGCAATCCCATAGGCGCCTGTTGCTAAGGGTAGGCAAATCGAAGCCGAAATTCTTTCCACTCCTCTTCCATTCCCCTTATAATCTCCCCCTTACCGTTCTACCCACCTGCCCTCTATGACACAAATATCCTCCGTAGTTGGTGATCTTCCAAAAATAACCAATCAAATCCAGAAACATATGACATTGTTTCTAAGAAAATAGTCGTAAGGAGTTTGATATATTTATGAAGTATGGATTATGGAAAGAGAGAGGGTGAAAATAAATTGAAATTGGTTGAAATTTAGGCGTTCAAAACGATAGAGAAGGTTTGATGGACGAAGAGGAAAACAAACGCGCAACTAAGTGTGGGGGGAGAGGAGGGTGTTTGGGGTTCTCAGGAGTCAGGACAGATGGCTGGAACGTACACTTTGAGGTGAGGGGATGTTTAAGGTCGTTATTGAAGGTATGTAAGCTGCAGAGAGCGAAGAAAATGATGGTCTCACTAGACGGAATAAATACGTATATATTTATGGTGTTCTGGAAAAAAAATGTTGTAAGGAGGTAGAAGTTCTGAGATAAATGGTCCAAGGAGAGCAACCTTAATCGATGTATTAATTCGATAAAAAAGCTTCACAAAATCACATGCCAGTGGAATCTTGAATCAGTATGTTAATTAATGACTCTGGCTTGAAGAGAAGCATTCTACGGGTGAGAAGCCTGGAAATTGAAGAAAAGAGATGAGAACAGGTTTCAGGGGACTGTATACCTCAGCCAAAAATGGACTCTTAGTTCTCGCTTCTGCCGCAGCCTATGAGACGCCTTCCCCTCAATTATCCACCGCGGACAACAGCGCCACTGATGGCACAGATTCCAATGCGTTGCAAAGGTTCCGGAGAATGTTCACAGTGATGTTATAACACACAATTTCCAACATTTTGATAATCCTCAATAGAGATGAAGGATTCCTATTTACGATAAGTGTAAAGATTAAGAAATATACATCTTGGCGATGAGCTGATATTCGACGAATTCAAGTTTCTTCCGCGAGCGAAATAGTTATGTAGAAAACAAAAAGCGGAAGGTTACGTCACATATTTTAAGTATTAATCCTCGTTTTTGACGCCAGTGCAAACAGATTTACTTTTAAATCGCGGAGCATATTAGCGAAATAAAAGTGCGTTGAGGTCTGCGGAAGTGTTTTTAGCCGAGTTACACAGCCCCCTTAAGGGTTTCGTGGTGTGATTTGGAAGTGAATAGAGGAAGAGCTGTGAAAGGAATGGAAGACGTAGGCCCGAAATAGTGTTAGAGAAGTAGAGGAGGCGAAGTAGGTGGTTGGAACAGGTGACGGGGCTAGGGGATGCTGAAGGTCTAGGAATTTGATAGGGAAGATGTTGGGTGAGCGGGGAAGGGGAAGATGCCTAATAGATGGAATGAGAAGAGGCAGGGTATATCCTGATAGCTATGGAGAATGAAACCATGTTTAATGAGACAAGATCCTGCGTCTCTATGGAAATAGTGATTTATAATAAAATATGATATAATTTCATTCATTCATTGATCGTTCGATCCTAAGATTGGTTGACTGCAGCCACCCACTCTTCACTATCTAATGCTAGTTCCCTTACCTCCTGGTATCTCTTCCTATAATAATGTCCTCTTAATTGGGTCCATATGATATCATACCTAAGAGTTAATATTTTATCCCTCTTTAGCTACCTCAAGGTGGCTCTAGCTTCAGGACCGCTTATTCCAAATTTTCTGGAAACTTGAATAAAGCATCGTTCAATCGCGTTTATGAACTGAAATGAAAATAAAATAGGGTGTCTTGGCAAATTTTACTGAAGTCCAGCCTTAAAGTTGAAGGTTTTAACATGGATCTTATAGATTTTGCTCAGATTATGGTAGAAAAAGGTATTTTAAACTAGAAAACATTCAATATTTTAATTAAATTTGTAGATAAGACCCAAGAAGACCTGGAGAATAGAATAAAAATAAACTGTAGACATTTAACTCTCATTTTCTTAAAGTTATTAGCGAATTACTGTTGTGATTGAACTCAAAATGCAGTGTTTCTACGTAAATGACGCTGCAGTCGGCTCCTATGGCAGAACAAATGAGGCCATTAAAAAATATATTCGCGGATTTTTCTGCATATTTTATACCTTCATTTTGGGTTTCGATAGGAAACCCATATCAGCGGGAGCGGGATTTTTTTAAATTGAAATTTAAAAAGAATGTAAGACTAAGTATTTGTCCTGACTGACGTAGTCAAGCCAGAGCCACCTATACCGGTAGTTCACCCTTGATAATAAACTCTCACGTCCGTAGTCGAGCATTGTGTGTGCTAGGCTACCTTGCCTCTGGTGTTCTGGTTACCGGGTGGAACTCGAGCGCTTTTAGAGATCCAGTTATTCGGCGCATCTCGAATAATGATTCAAGTCGGTGCCACCGGAGGGCGGGCGGGGAGAGTTTATTCTTCTTTTTTTTATTTAATCGAGTGAAAGTGAGTTTCGGAGCGGGAGAATTGGCTTCCGACAGTCACTTCCCGCGTCAAATGATTTCGACGGGGAATTTCGGAGGGGAAGAGGTTTGAAAAGTGGCGCAATTCAAAAGCGTCACCCGCCCTCACAGCCACCAATAAACCGTTGGCGAATTTCGAGGAACGGTAGCGAGAGGATGAGGATAGAAAAAACAAGAGAGAGTGACCGAGTTAGGGAGCTAAGGGAAGACTAGAGCACAAAAATGACAATGAGCAAACGAAAAAGGCCTGGAGACTGCGTTTCGCATTGTTTCGATGGGAAGTGGACGTGACGCATCTGTCATCGCCCTCGTTCGCCCGCTATTAATTTAAAGGTTCACGAGTGAGAATTGCTGGAGAGGCTAGAGGGCGATGGGCACTCTCGTCCTCTTTCACGTGATGTGTGGACCTCTTCCGCGGGCCACGAACGCGTTTCCAGCCCGTGCGCGGAAAGGTTTAATGCATGAATAAGGTGGCTATGGCTTCACTGCGTGAGTATAGACAAGCACTATGATACACATTTTTATTTACTCAGTTTAAAAAACCTACTTTCGCTTATGAAATGGGTTACCTATAGAAAACCAAACTGAAACTGAAATACAAAATATGCAGACTTCCACGAATATATTTTTAATGAACAAAGATGTCCATCCATATGAGCCGACTGCAGCGCCATTTGCTCATAACTACCGTATTTTTGCTTCAATGTCGGCAGTAATTCGCTAATCACTTTAAGAAATTAGGTAGTTAGATGGTTATGCTTCATTTGTATTCAATTTCCCAGGACTTAACGCTCCTTATAAACAGTTTTAATCCAAACCTACCGAATATACTTTCTCGTTCAAATTGACGTTTTTCTGCATGTCCCTATAATGCAATTTTCCCTCCTGACTGATATACCCTTCCCAGCCGTCCCCACCCGGATATCCGATCCGGGGACTATTTTACTTCCGGAAGATTTTAACGGGAGGCATTCCATAATGTCACATCTATAGTAAGAATGCAGGGCTGCATATTCTAGGGAGACTAATGTGGTGGATTCCCCGTTGCCTTCGACATCGCAGTGCCACGGCCGATGACGTGGAATTTCTCCATCACAGTTACCATAAGATAGCTCTGGCTTGACTATTTGAGATAAGTCAGACTGCTGCGCCATTTGCGTGGAACTACCGTATTTTGACTCGTTGCTGCAGAACTAGGCTAAAAACTATAAGAAATTGTTAGAATTATGCCTATATTTTTATTCTATTCCCAGGACTTTTTCTGGTAAACAGTTTTAATTAAGAGCTTGAATAGGCTTTTTCGCTCAATTTGACGTATTTCTACTTAAGAGATATGAGCAATCTCCATACGAGTCCATGCTAAAATCTACACTTTCACGGCTGAATTACAGTACTACGAGCCTGGAAATACTATTTACTTTCATCTCAGTTTATAAAACGCACTTCAAAAATGCTACATTTAAGTTTTCAGAAGTTCTGGAATGAGCGACCCAGAGGCCAGAGCCACTATAAGGGATCGTTGTGCAGACCTTTCGTAGGGCCGCGGTTCGAATACAGGCGGTGAAGGAAAATCCTTGGCGATAATTTGATCCCATATTGGTTTCTTTACGGAGAGCCCTCAAAGTTCTGCTCTCCTTATGTCGGATGAGATGCGAAATCGTGGTCCTTCTGCTATTTTTCGTTATGAGCTTGCCAATTCCGGTGGCGAAGATGTAAATTGGGGAAGTTATAAAGTACCTCTAAAATGATGTGAGGCTTTCCCGGAGTATGCTGAGCGCTTGCTAGAGTCGGAGTACTTTCGAAGCGTATCACGAAGATAGAACTCAGCCATTAAGGGAAACTTGTATAATTAACTGAATGTAGCGAAAGTGCCTGATCAGACGTTCCTCGGACTAATGCAGGCCGTCTGTTGCGGCTATATCGCGAGTAGAGGGATGTATCCATTAACTGGCGTCAAATAATCCTTCACAATTGGACCACCAAGGCGGGCCTCCATTTAACCTGAAGGACACTTAACATGCTCGGGTTTCCAACCATGTGATGGTGTTGAACGTCCCCGACGTTTCAATGACGCAATTTGCCATCATCTTCAGGGTTAACGTTGAATTCACCCCAAAGATGATGAGAAATTTCCATTTCATATTTAGTACGCTGCCCACTTCGATACACAACAGTGCCTAGCCTCCGATTCATTTCAGACCACACGCATTAGGCAGCACGCGTAAACAGATTGGGACCATGGTTGATATGCGCTATTCAACAAAATAACTTAAATAATCGTATCCACGATTTTTCGTTTATTGTGAGTAAAAGCGTCTTATATGGATTTATATTCTTTTTTATAAAATATAAAATACAAAATGTAAAATACTTATAAAATTTATAGTTTTTAGTTGCTGTGTAGTAAAAGCCTCACTTTTTAAAATACTTATTTTGAACGAATTCCATAACCATACACAAAAATTTGTCAGAGACTGTTGGGAACTCACAGAATGCCAACAACCGGCTGGTATTTAAACCTATATAAACACGAGAGTCAAAGTCTTAGTACCTCCGAAAGTCAGATTCTCCTTTAGTGAAAATGGTGGGCGCAATGTATGAGGCGGCCAGAATTGAACAAGGACTCACGGCCACCGACCATTCACCTGCTGTGACCGGTTCTTATGTAATACATTATTTCATCCGAAAAATCGTTCTCTGTACATCTGATTCCGTGAAACTATAACTCGACGAAAACTAAGGCTAAAAAGTATAGCATTTTTTCGATTTTTTGTTTCACCTGAGTATCCAGTACTTAGTGTAGATTAGCGTGATTCGATTTCTGTGGCCACGTCCTACTTACTGCCCACCATTTGTGGACAAGGACGGCAGCACTCGGGACCAATTGAAAGATCACCCGAATAAAATTCATGATTTGTCCGGCGATGCTTAAGTTGTAATAATTAACCGGCATTTACAACGCGGTAAGGCGCAATAATAATTTCACTGATTGAATTTTACCATTAATGTATATTCCCAAGTCTGCTCCAAAATTCTGCACATCGGGCGAGTGTTGATAGAGGAGCAACACTTTTGTGCCCTAGAATCTTATTCCCTCGGCAAAATTACATTATTCCGTAATTTTTCCAGAGAGGGATGTACTGGTATAGGTCAGTTGATTCCTAAGTTCCCATAAATATTACTTTTAAAAGTTTTTTCAAGAAAGAACCGTCTAGAACTATAGCATGAGGAATTTCCTAAACGCCATCGGCCATATTGAGTATATCAGCTATTTTACTCGGTGGTCATTAGTTCTTGATTGTAAAATGCATTTATTTACTTAAATGCTGTCATCAAGTTTTACTTTTTGGAAATTCAGTTTTGTCTCTTATTTGTATTCGTGAAATAAGAATATTTTTTCACAAACATTGCACGCCAATTCAAATGAAAATGAAGATATATTAGTTTAAAATTTTTTCATGTCATATTTTTATTTCGGAGTATATAATACTGTAATGAACCCTTTAACATAGTTCCCTTTCTCCATTTAATTCCTATGGTGTCACTTCGACGTTCACATAATAAAATACAGTCGCAGTAGTTATATATTACGCCCCTAACATGCCGGAAACAGATATATCAGCGAAAGGCTGGTTTAAACATCGTGAACACTTCTATAGGTACGATCCTTTGAGTGATATCGGAAGCAGGTACAAATTCAATCATTTAGCAAATCATAACGTAAGGTGAAAAATGCCCCACAGCGGTGGCAGGTAACAAACGTTTTGACAGTGTAGGTCAAGTCTTCCATCGTGGCAGGAGGATTTTAGCATCGGCCGTGGCGTCTCATGTCTCCGACAATTGGAAGGGTGAGAAGTGTTCAGTTATAATGTGAATAAACTAAGGCATTAAACATGATACAGAAGGGGAAGAAAGGAAGTAACCGGAGAATAGTGGATGGAACCAAACGAAAAAGATATGGAAGTATTAGGAATGAAATATTCAAGAGGTGTGGTGGAAAGGATTGGCGGCAAAGTCATTATCATCATCATCATCATTGGTCGTTGAATCGAAAGATTAGTTGACTGCAATCCTTCACCCTTCCCTATCAAATGCTAGTTCCCTTACTTCCTGGTATCTCTTCCTGTATACTTTCCTCTTCATTTGGCCCATGAGCTTATTCCTGGGAACTTTTCCCTCTATTTTACCTTCGAAAATGTTCTTCACAAACCCATTGTGTCTCAGGGTGTGTCCAATCCATCTGGTTCATCTTTTCTGAATGGTTTTACGTACTGAAAAGAACCAGATGGATTGGGCACATCCTAAGACACAATGGGTTTGAGAAGAAAATAATAGGCGGCAATGATACGGAAAATATTGAGTAGCATTTGTCTACTAAAACGTTGAAGAGTACGTGAGGAGTTCTGTTTGATAGTAAAACGCACGTAGAGGTGTTCCGCCAATCTAATTAGAACTCTTGAGTAATGATGATCGCGCATTTCAGACCAAGAGCACTTAGCATTTTTATTCCTAAATTTAACTAAACATTGAGGAAATCTACCTTAACTAAATACATAGGAAATACTCAGAAAATTCGTTTAAATCATAAAGAGCGAACGGGTAGCGTGATTCGATTATTAGTAAAGCCAAGATGGGAGTCTCTGGAGGCCCGTTAGTAACAAGCAGGCCTTTTTCTCAACTTCCGTCCCGACTTCTACGTTCGAACACGTCCCCAATATGCATTCGATGGAACCGAATTTATTTTATGAAGGTCATAGGATATATCTCCTTTGAGTAAATTCTTGTTAAGGCGATTGAATTTTTCTCTCGAAAATACGTTCTCTAACACACTTAATCACAGTGGGCTGATTTAAAGACCTCGTCTCACTGGCACTAGATCTTTGGTTGAAGAAAACTCACAATGTATTTTCTTAGGGTTTTTACTCTTATATTAAACGTCTATAATTACAAGTCACAGTCAAAATTCACCATTTGGTCGTGAATATATTATGAGAACAGGCTTAGATGAAACAAATTTCATTTTTAATAACTTACTATTTAGGTGCTATTATACATTACTAGTTTTAGAGCAACACAGAGAATATTATCATGACGCCTCACTACATCTCTAGGTCTTACAGAAGCGATAAAATAAGAGAGATACATTGCCGAACAGATAGGTAATACAAAAACTCGTTCTTTTCGCGAACAATAAGCGACCACAAGTAAAGCTGAACTCCTCTAAATACACTCCTATAATACACGTCACCATTTCTCTTCCCAAGACCTTACATCTTTACACGGCTGGTGACCTAACACCCCCTGCCACTCGCCCATACGGCGGCTCGGAGGGTAGTATGTAGATCTCAATTGTTCATAAAACTGTATGATTCTCGATTACTGAACTTGAGAGCGTAGGTTTTCAATACTGTAATGAGAATTACAGTGTTTTGTTGAAACGCAACTCTGCAATTCAAACATTGTATTGTGTAATTGAAAAACAACACTGCAATTCTCCGCACTTGTTTGTTAATAATAAAAATTTCGAACTCTGATATTGATGCACCAACATCGAAACCGGTGAGTCTTATTAAAAAACAAGTGTGAAAAAATCTCGAAGTTTTTTATTCTTAAACAATGTCAAGATTCCTCTAAGTGATTCACCAACCATCACGTGTAACTGCATCGCACTGATCCATATATAGTCCTCCACGGCGGCTCTGTGCCTTATTTCGTTCTTTCATTAAGACTTTTGTGTCAAGGCTGTCCTTTCAGACTTCGGAACGCGAGCTTTAGCGTATTAATCCTCCCTTTTTAGTTTTTGGTGTCCATGAAAAGTGCATTTATGCGAGGTACTCTTTTGAGTTTGCAACGGGAAGGCAGGGGAATGGGGAACTTACCCTCTGACACACTCAGTTCAAGCTTTCCTCGAGGAATGATTCATCGCGTCATCTCACTGCGTCTGAGCGACCAAATGCCTTGAACCGTGCTCTCGAGCAGTCGGACGTAAAGTTATCCCGTCATCGTCGCACGTGGTTGATGGAGAACGGCTAGTGAAAAGAACCCAGACTGCCCGAGAGATATCCTTTTGCTGCTCTTTCGCCGGCTTGAGCATATTTATTTTTTCGCTAGCAGAAATGCCCGCTGATTCCCGACGGGAGTGATAATAGAAAGAAATAATATTTAGGTAGTGCGAGAGAGATAGTTCCCTAATCACAATAGAGACCCTATTCGAATTATCCCTTTTAATTTCACCAGCAGTGTGACACGAATTAATAATTGCATTATTAATGGTGCAATAATATAGTTTTACCTGACAGAAATTAAAAGTAATTAAATGAAAATATCTAAATAAGTCTTTACTTTGACTCATTTTTTTCACGCGGTACGTTTGTAACTCCATCAAAACGGAAGGTTTATTGTGATCCCGAAGAATTTACTGGGGTGACAATGTGATTAATTTTCAAAAATAGTTGAAAAAACATACAAACTACACTCTCTTGATTATTGGACGAGATCTAGATGTTAGAAATTCCTCATTTGTTAAATAAGGTCTCTCTGGAGTGCATACACGCACCATTTCCCATATAAAAGGGCTGGTATTTTCTGGCAAATATCTCGGAAAGTAATTCGGTAAGGGGTTGAATTTTTGGTGTCAATGGAAGGGTGATATATTTTTCTTTAAAATTAGACCAAATTTATTGATTTATAGGTAATATGATATTTCGCTCAAACAACCTTAAGTTCTATTAATGCATAAGAGAAACTGACTTCTCATTTCTCGTCTTAGTTTTTTTTCTGTTGTTAGATAGTGCCTGTTTTGTCGCTGAAAGGTATAGGGTATTACGCTATTTTACAGAATTTTTTTTCAGCTGGGAAAAAATTCTTCGCTAATACGCTTCGTTGACGTTTCGTTAAAAAAAACGCTTAGTTTATAACTGCTGGGAGCGAAAATATAGTGTTTCACAGTTTTTAGAGGGATTAAAGTAGGAGCCCCTAGAAACTCGGAGGCTGCACGCTAGGCTTAGCTTGCTTGAGAAATTCAGAACTGGTGGGTTTCAGAGCGACACAGAGAATGTTATCATGACGTCTCACGACATCCCTAGGTCTGACAGAAGCGATGAAATAAGAGAGATACATTGCTGAACAGATAGGTAGAGTAACTTGTCCTTTCCGCGCCAGTTAGCGACCACAATGAAAACTGAACTCCCATGATACACGTCGCCATTTATCCTCCCAAGACCTTATCCATTACCTCTCTACACGGATGGTGTCCTTACACCCCCTGCTACACGCCCATGCGGCGGCTCGCAGGGTAGTATGTAGATGTAGAAAATAAAATATTCCCGAGTTTCGCGAGGAGGGCGTGGGGAAGATCGCCCTATGTTTCGACCGAGTCTTGAACTGTGTAAATTAATTTGGCCATGTCTGCTGACTTACTATTCAGTTGCTATGTCATCTTTGGATATTTTTTACTTTTAAATCGCGGCTTAAATTCAGTTTTTTCTCAGAAATAGATTTGTACGTTTTGCATTATCGTCATGGTTTTTAGTGCACTAATATAGCCTCGGAGGTGATAAAAGCCTCCTCGACCACTCGGTCGTGACGTGACCTCGGCCACTTGAGGGAAAACGCTCTCCGCGACGATGCGCATCAAAAATATAAGTGAAACACTTAAAATATTTATGGAGACACGTGAAAATGAGATTTAAAAAAAATAACTGTACGTTCCGACGACCAAATCGTTTTCGTCGGCGGAGGGGAAATGCTCTGTTCCCGACAGGATGGAGTAGGGGGAGATGAGGGAGTGATAATGATGGGGAGAGGGAGAAATGACTAGCTATTGGGCTAAAATTTGATTAGTAGGCTAGATTTAGTCTGGGCTATTCAAATGCTCTCGTCGCCCAAATATGGGTCATCTCACCCGTTTTCGCTTCGTATTAGTGACGGATTCGGGAAGGGTTTCCATGATGGAAAATGTAAAACAGTTCTCGAGGGTCTGATGTGCTTAGCCATATTTTACGGGGTTTTTGAGTATCTATTTGGAAGGAGTAATAGAAATGGAGGTAAAAAAGGGTAACAGTGGTGAGAAAAAAGAACACTGAGCTAAAACTAAGCTAACTAACTTGAACTTAGCTAACTTTACACTTAGCTGTCATGGGAATACGCATGCCACCATCTTGAATTGGATTGGATTTTGGGGAGGCGACCGACAGCTAAGGTCATTTGTGCCATAGGGGATAGGTAATGGAGGAAGGGTGGATAGAAACCCGGCGTCGGCATTAGCCTACTCTTAGCGAAAGGCGCCAAGGGGACCACGGTTTAATATCCCATCCGAATGACGGAGTACTGTACTTGATGTGGTCTCCACGTGACACTCAAGTAGAGATCGGGTTTCCTCTGAAAAACATCCTCTACTACAGGGTTTTGAACCCTGGCCGCCCGTATGGTTAGCCAGCACTCTAGCCACTGCACCAACCCGATCCCTCCTCCACCATCTTATGCCAACGTGTCCATGGGCCATCTACAAAACAACTTATTTAGAAAACCAAGCTTTTTAAACCTCTCTTCTGGGCCCGCTATGTCGATGCCATCTTTGCCCTTTGGCCTCATGGGCGTGATTCTCTATCTTCTTTCATTTCCACTGTGAACTCTTCATTCTCAATTTCTTTCATGTCTTCCATTTCTGACTTCTCGATCACGTTCCTAGACATCAATATCCAAATTTAAGATTATTCACTCATCACGTTGGTCCACATAAAACCTACTAACCACGACTCTACTTCAATAGCTGTCACCCGTCCCTCACCAAGCGCTCCATCCCTAACTCGCTCTCTATTCGCGGCCATCGTATCTACAACAACGCGTCCTTCCTCAAAGGATTCACGGATAACCTACGCCACTCCCTCAGAGAACGCGAGTACCCAGAAAAACTTGTACATAAAATCCTGCCCCGCACTGCCAAGTATACCCCCCGGAATAAGACCCGCCAACCTGACCGTCTCCACCTTGTCACAGCATTCTTCCCTGGAGCGAACAAAATCAACCAACATACTGGAAGACCTTTATCCTATCATCCCATTTACGTGTCCCTATGAATGTGGCTATTAAACTCGGCTTAACTCCTTCCATGTCTCATTTGATCGAATCATCCGATAGATTGAAGCTGTAATATTAATATACTGATGTCATTATCATATATTCCAAGCCTATCAGAGGGAAAAAGTTGGCTTCAATCGTTGACCCGAATCAGTGCCTTCATTTTTATTGTTAACTCACGTTCGCTAATCGAAATGTCAATTGGATTTCATTTGTGCGTATTACCGTATACATTGAAATCAGGCGGCTGATAGAGGGAAAATGATCCTTTCATTTATATACGTACAAAATAGCTGTTTTAACTTGTTTTGATGAGGTTATTCAGAAAGAGTCAAGAAATGCTCCGCAGAAAATATTTATGCTTATAAGCCAACTATGTACAATGAAGCTTCCCGGCACATACGTGTTCTCACTTCCGTCGCGATATAATCGCCTTTTCAACGTGGCCATCAAGAAATAAATGGGCCCCACATTGCGCCTCAACTGTCTTAATTCCTCCTTTCACTCAGCCTTATCTCTTAATCCGTACTCTTTTTTGCATGTGCTTTCAATATCTCCAATAGCACCTATAAAAACTAATAAAAGGGATAAATGTCCAATGAATAAGGGTGATCGTCGGAGATATTGGTCAGGTCTTATCGACAGCAGTCATCGATCCAAAGATTGGTTTTCTACAGCTCTCCACTCCACTCTCCATTCTGTCAACCTCAATATTCAGGTATAAGTTTTCATTTTGATAGTCGTATCAATGTCCCTATCCTGCACTTGTTCTTCCTGACTGATGTACCTCTCCCATTACTCCCCTACCGGAGATCCAATTAGGGGACTATTTTCCCTCCGGAATATTTTACAAGGGGGGGATGCCATCATGTCATACATATATAATGCGGGGCTGTATCTTATAGGGAGACTAATGTGGTGGTTTCCCCGATGCCATCCACATCGCAGTACCCCGGCCGATTCCGTGAACTTCACTCTCGCCCGAAGCTGTGGTTGTTTATACCCGTCCGATCTCCTTGATCTCTACCGTCAATGCCTTCCACTGAGACTGCTGACTCAGTAGTGGGGTCAAAATCGGGTAGCGTACGAAAGTTGGTTGGGAAGCCAGGAAAAGTTTTTTCCGTCGCTTGGTCCTGCGATCCTCGGAACGGGAGTCGAATACACCACTGGTCCAAATCGGACCCGAAGTCCATGGACCAAATAAATAGGAGAGTACATAGGAAGAGAAACCAGGAAGTAAGGGAACTAGCATTATATAGGGAAGGGTGGGGGACTGCAGTCAACCAATCTTAGGATTGAACGACCAATGAATGGGTCATATCAAATTGCAATCTTGTAACTCAATTTATTCCATCATTGGTCTTCCTCCGTAACTTTTCTCACTTCTTGTTCTGTTTTGAAGAGGCTGTTGTATCGCAGGTTGTGACCGATAAGTTTCTCTCTTCTACTTTGCGTTCTACTTAGCGGAATTTTCATTAATGTTTCTCCGGCCAACTGTCCACGAACTTCTTGATTGGTGGCTCTCTCCATCCATTTGATCTTTATGTATCTGATTTCAAATCATATTGTCTTTGCTAACGATATTATTCGCTCTGTAGCTGTTACTGTCAAAGGTCCTCCGTCATTAGTAGCATCCTCCTAATATAAGTTTTAATGAATGGTATCCTTCTGAGTTTCTGTTGCTGACTGTTTATCTAGTTTTTTCTGGTAGCGTACGTTTTTGCACATGCGACACTGCTCACAATATCTACCTTGATCATTCTATTAGTAGTGGATTTTACTAATTGCGAACTGATAAAGTCTTAAAGATAAATTTTAAAGATTTAGAAAAAATAGTATGTCTCTGGAATAATTGTTTTAATGTTTGATTTGGGTTTAAGACATTTGAATCAATATTCGAGTATTCCTCTTTAAATTATTGTTTTCTAGAGACTTAAATGTCGTTAGGGATGCCTCACATTTTCATTTCACTTCTCCCGTAGGACTGCCAAGTACTGCGTAGGAGCGGAAAGCATGGGTCAGAAAAAATTCGTGGGCCTCATTTCATTTAAGTGGATCTGTTTACGCATTGGAGCGTACAATGCTCGCAGTTATGGGAGCGATACAAAAATCGTGTCTTAATTTTTTTCATCTTAATAAAAGCGTGTTAGGACTAGAGTTTTAGGCGCGATTTTTAAACTATTGACGAAATTACAGTGAAATACTTGTTTTTCGTGAATCGGACTTGGCGTGACACTTTTATAATTGTTACCAACGATTACAATGGCAAGAAATGTATTATTTCGCGTTTGATAGAAACTGTGCATGTATTTACTCGAAGTATTACGAAATATATGCCTCCATGTGTACCCATTGCCATAAGACGACGCATTAAAAAAGTATTGAATTGGCAAAAACCTAATCGGTATGATGGAATTTTTTCACTTCTATATATAAGAATCGCTAATAAGAACACTTTTGCTAAGTTCTACGCAAGTCTGTGCTTAAACAAAAGTATTTTTTACATATTTCACCGAGTAACGCCCCAGTCATTCAATTCAATTTAACGTCCTCTTTTGTCCTTCCATTAATCTCTTTACTCTCCTCTTACCAATCCTATTCTTCAATTCTATCCGTCTCTCGCGTAGACATGGAAGTATTCAGTACGAGTCGCGTTTATTATTGATAATTATATTATCCCTAAAGAAATGGAAACCAGTGCCAACAGCCGTACGCAGGGCCTGTTAAGTGAGAGGGTAATCCAGTGATAAGTCGCGTTCACTTTCCTGCTCTCGGGGCAGTGAGAAATAGCTCCGTTCACTCAAATAAACCTGCGCTACTTGTGAACATTCAACAGTCGGGGTAGGGTCGAGTGTACTTCCGTGGAAGATGGAAGTGAGAAATTAAAACCGTCCGATGCACTTGGGGTCAGAACCCGTTATCGTCTTAAGCGTCTCGTGATTGCTTGATGAAACCCTTGTGGAAGTATGGAAGAGCGTATTTTTTCCCCCACGGGTGTTTTAGTAGGTGGTATACGAAAGCTGGCTCCTGTGATGTATTGAAGGATAAAGGGCTTGCAAAATTCTTGAACTGAGAAATGATAGAAGAGAAATTCCATTCCTTTGAGTCGGGCTCGTAACTGAGTGTCGATTACCCGAGCTAAAACGCGTGTGTCCAAAATAGCATTCTCTCCGCATCCATAAGGTCTCAACTCGAGTGTTTAGCCATCCCGTTGAACCGAGACCGTGGGGTGATGTAAAAATATTTGAAGCCTTTCACTCAAAGGGTTGAAGTTAGCCCAGATTGGAACAGGTCAGTGCTCTTTACAGCGCGAGATCGACGGTTTTTAGAGAAATGTGGAGAAAAATAAGGTGGAATTGTTCCTTGAGATTTTCCATACTGAGTATCAATGTCCAGTACGTGAAGAAAATATTTGGCCTCAAAATACACCACGGACTGCAAAAGCTGTTCCGTGAGATTTTGAGAACTTCTAAAAACTTTCCAATTGCAACGAAATTAAAAGTACCATTTTAGTACAATCCTAGCAATACATTTGGATAAGCTTAATTAAACATTTTTACGATATAGAATTAATTTTCTAATAAAGCTTCCAAGTAGAAAAGAGTCGCTGCAAGGTATGGGCGTGTAGTTTGTTTTTTAAATTTATTTTGGTGAAATATCTCGCGCAGGAAAACTAACTTGACCGTTTGCATATTTTTGAGCTAACTAACAGCTTGCATTTGATAAGGATGTGATGATAGTCTCCTCATTCTTTGAGATTGATCGCCCCCTTCAAAGGGAACACTCAACGTGTTTCGTGAAAAGAAAAATCATTACCTTCATTACAAGTAATGAAATGAAAAGGGGCATTGGAGGAATAGTGTAAATGCCATATAAATAAAAGAGAAAGATATACATTTCATTAGTCAAACGGATTGAATTTTTGCACTGTAGTGGCAACATTATTTGGATCCGCGCGGATTATATCATTGGGAATATTTGCGGTGGTCAAAATGACTAGACATTATGGTAAGACTTTCGTTATTGGAAGAAACGTTTGTTCACAAAGGCCAAAAAAGGAGCTACCGGCATGCTTAGGTGTTTTCGAGTAAACCCTTTGGGGAACAAGAAAGCACAAGGTTTAATGCCAGGGAGATTTTCAGATGATTCAGTATTAGACAGTCATTCAACCTAGAGACTTCGTTCAAAGATGAATGCTGAAGAGGTGCTGTATGAAAGGCTTAAATGAAAATAGACAGTAAGGAGAAGAAGACTATGGTATTATTAAGAAGTAGAAGTAGAAGATTAAGTTAAATATTGTGTTTTTAGTGAAAAAGGGTCGTTTTGAGTTCTTGAAGTTATGAATTTCCTAGTTTATTAGATATCCGATGCATGCATGGATGCATTCACTCAGTTAAACTTCAAGTTACATAAGGGTTCAAAGGTCTACTCTATGACTATAAAAGTAATGTAGGTATTATACAATATCAGGCAATACGTACAATAAGTTGAAATGGATTTGATTTTCCCTTAATAGGATCAGTGTCTTAAAGTCTACGAATATTTTCTTATGCCAATATCTCCTTAATTCCCTTCATAAAGCTCTCCTTCTCAACAGAAATAGTACGGAAATGTGTTTAAGGGTCGCGTTCTGTAATCTGAATGATTTTATGCAGATACGTCTGAGATCATGCTATTTTTAGCTGAATCTTTTTATACTTTGAACTCTATACTTGATTGTTACACATGGTAGGAAATCGTTAAGAAAAGAATCGGAATTTACGGAGGACAAATCTAAGCCTATAAACCACGCTAGACCGTTCGAATTCACAATCAATGCGCTCCATCTTTCATCTCCTGCGTCACCGCGGCAATAGAGGATTTTTTGCGGCACACAGCTGATGTTTTAGAATCCATGTCGGCGATTCGCGGGGAATTGGATGCTTGCATAACGCCGGCTCAGTACAGTGCTCCCGGCGGGAATATTACGAGATTTGCCCCCTCGGGGGCGTAATGCATTCCCGTCACCGCTTCACCTTTTAAACTTTCGCCTGTCTACTCCGTTTGCAGTGCATTCAAATTGAAGGGTGTGAAAGTGGAAGTGATGCCGTGATATCATTTATAACCGCCCCGACACGTGCACTTCTCCGCTCATTCCATAACGGCTCTTCAGATTGCACCACTGAGGACTGAGGAGGCAATTGAATGACACCATTGTTGGTGATCACGCCATCCGACGACCGGGGCATGAGGGACGTATTATTGCCGTCTATGGTAAAGGCTGTGGCTTGCTACGATTTTCGATATTACGTGTTTTACTAAGGTGACGGCACCTCGTGAACGCTCTGTGGCGTTCGATCGTTGGATGTATTTATTTGGGCCCATTTCTGATGTGTTTATTTGTTTTCTTGAAATTGTGACGCACAGCCACTGCTGTAACGATACTGATATTAATCGCTTAAACCGCCTGCATCCGCTCCGTCTTTCCATTTAATTAGCATTATCTAAATTGCGAGGTAAGTTCAGGAGACCACCGTCATATTTTCATGCTAAACGCAAAATATATGTTTTTACACGTTTAAAGTTGAAAAATAAGAATAAAAATAACACTCACTCGGCAAATTTCTTATTTTACATATTGTGGTATTTATAGTAGCGTTAAGTCTGTAACCCTAACCCTACATTGACTGCATACTCCATGGCGAACATTTGACTTGCTGCAATCAGTGGTCAAGATTACAAAACAATATTTTGAGGTTTAACTTTGAGGAAACGTTATATTTTCATGGGAAAATAAAAACAATGCTAGTATTTATCCACACTTTTTTTACGCCGACTATCATTTTCAACCTTGAAAATGACAGTTACCCTTGGGTACATGAATTGGCACAGTAAAAAAGCGTGGATAAAAACAAGTATTATCTTTTCTATCCGTACGAAAATTACCAAATTATATCGAAAAACTATTATTGTTCCAATCTAATTCGTCAAGCATTAAGTTGTTCTCTTTATGCATCGAAAACCCAAAATATTCTTCGTTCTCCTCAGCAGACTTATAGACTTATTTCTGAAACAGTTAGATACCTTAAACAGTATTGATAAGATGCCAAACTACATCAGGGCTGCAAGCGGTCCTAACAGTTGGTTTTAATGGAAAAATGACTTATTTTTGCCCAAATAATGACCAAAAGTGACCAAAAATTGACCAAATACAATCAAAATCTTACTGAAACCGGCCAAACATACTTGAGTATGTGTTTCCTAGAGTCCTGCATTCTCCGCCAACTCGCAAACTGGCGGCCAACTGGCCGACTAAACAATGAAAATCTGTAAAATGCGCGATTCGAACACATATCTTGTACTCGCACGTCTTCAATTCGCGCCTTGCAAGGGATTTTTAGGGTCCAGTCGGCCGCCAGTTGGGGAGTTGGCAGATAATGCAGGGCTCTGATGTTTCCTGGTACATATCGTGCCTTTGAAGAGGGAAAGTAATTGAACGACGTATTAAAAAATGTGTCAAATAAAACTTTATTCACATGAAAGTAATGCAAAATAAAAAAAACCCTTACTTTCCAAAAAAAATAACTTGCACGTACTTCCTAACTAGACACGTACGGTAACAAAATAGTAAAATAAAATATTTACTTTGTTGAGTGATAAATATAATGTGATTACATCAGATATACATTACACTTGCCCTGTTTCATTCGTAGCACTGATGTGAGGTTTGTCACGTTTTGGACCCTTCCTATTACCGTATTTACTCGCATGTAGGACGACTTCGAATATAGAACGAGGTAGGATTTTAGAGACAAAAAATAAAAAATTGGACTTCCTTACTCGTTTATTAACGTAACGTATAAATTCCGTAAGTATTACGGAAGACGTTTTGGGGGAGAGTTGGGATAGTCTTACATTGCCTTACGTACGAGGGACTGGGGGTCTGGAACCATATTACGTAAGATTCTTGTCCGTATTGTAACATTGTATTGTTCCTGAATGAAATTTAGTAGTGGCGGTGGAGCATTCGCTCGTTACTTTCGTACATTCTGTAATCTCACCCCTACAATAATGCTACTCTTCTGTCGCCTGACTGCCTGGCTACATTACCTTCATGGTCAACCAAAGCAGGCTGCATGCAGGAGGCATTAGTTCCTTCCAACGATCGACTCCACTACATTGTTGTGAAAGATGTAACAAAGATGCTAGTCAGAAATTGTCGATTAGCACCTGGATATCAGATAACACGGCCGCCGCGCCGGGCTCATCTATACGTTCGCTTCCGAAGCACATGTAGCGTGGCGTCGTCTGCCACAACAGAGTCAAAAATAGCGACAAGTCACCCGTCATACAATGTTATTATCGCACCATCCAACAAAGGTGACTTTGATTTCGACCTTGACACTAACCCAAAAAAAAAGCAAAGAATCCTTTGCTCGCGCACATAGGACGACCCCGATTTTTTAAGCGGATAAAAGTGACAAAAAACCTCGTCCTATATGCAAGTAAATACGGTATAATAATGACTTTTTAGCATAATAATGACTTTTAATGACCAAGATCAGAAATAATGACCAATAATGGCAATAATGACCGACTTGCAGCCCTGAACTACATAATACACACTCGAATTTGCAATGATAAAGCTATTTTCGAAACTCGCTTTGTACCCCCGTAAACTGAATACTATCAACATTCCACGCTGGTAATTTATATGTCACAACCTATAAATAAATAATAATTTTTATTTTATTATAATATTAGTTATGATTTTTCATTGCATTTATCATTCTATTTCGGAAATAAAATACATTTAGATGTTCTTATAGTCATATTACGTGCAATAATAATAAAATCAAAGTAAGTCCAGACTCCAAAAAGTTATTTTAAATGATACACAGGTGATGTGAATGAAAACAAGAAAATACCATATCATAAATGAGCAAAAGTCACATAGTTTTCTTAATTTCAAAAAGTACTGATCAATTTTGCTCTATAATTGTCCGTCGTTTGAATACTTAAATCTCTCAAAACTGTTTGAGTCTTCAGAACCAAGGTATAAGATCGCTAAAATGCCGTTTTGATGTGCATTGAGCGTTGCTGAAGGGTAGGCAAAAAAGCGTTCGTAAAATAAAGAAATAATGCTAAGCGCTCTTTATACTCTATAAAGTTTTGAGAAATGAGATCTCCTCCCGTCGTACCAACTCGATTCCAGGAATTGAACGGAACTGAATCACAATTTTCTCTCAGTAATGCAAGCGTTAAAAAAATTTTGGAGATTATACAAATTCTTCATTTTGCTCCTCCAGTAATGTTTCAAAATTATCTGGAAATGTGCCCAGTTGGCCTCGGATATGAACATCGTATAAAATTACAACGAGTATTGTATACCTAATTTATCATGCTTAAAAAGCTAGACATAATGAAATTTTTTAGTGCGATTTTTTATGAGATATCCTTAAGGCATATTTCCGAATTTGTAGAAGGTTTTATTTTGTTTTTGAAGGTATTAATTCTAACTTCATTCAGGATGAGGAAAAACGTTCGTTGGAACATTTCTTGGAAACTTTCATTAACCTTTAAAGTGACCTCAGCTGTGACTACCTTCCCTTTGCGAAGTAACCATCTGTTAAAAAGTTTTTAAAAAACCCTACTTAGTATATAGAAAAGACAAAAGTCATCATAAAATAAGTAAATGAATATCACTTCGTTATCTTCCATTATATTTCCTCAAACACATTCCTACATTTTTTGTGTGAATCAGGGTTGCCCAAAAGCCCGAAAAAACGCAGCCCAGTGGGTTTTTTTTGGCTTTTTCGTTTTTTTTTCGGGTTTTAGACAAAAACATGTTAAATTGGTATTTTTGTCCTGTGGTACTTAGAGCTTTGTTTTCCATGACTTGTAAATATTTTACCAAATAAATCTACCATCTATTGTCTACCATACCATCCTCATATCTACTTCATATCAACTATTCAGGTAGATTAGAGACCAAGATATTTGCAGACTGCATATCCATTTCAGTTACTTATTTTCTGTGCAGATATGTGAACGGGGATTTTATAAACCAAATTGAGTTCGAGTACAATATATGATCAGTTTTCGAGGTAAAATTCAAAGTTTAGTACACACTGAACCAATGAAATAATAGAATGACAGTGGATATGTATGTAGATCAGCTGGTTTAATAAAATATTATAATTCTGATCGTGAACTTGAAGGGCTGTTTAGTCAGTGTGAGTGCGTGGTGCATGCGTGTGCACATGCACCTACACCACCTAGCCCTAGGCGATATCTAAATTAGACCTCGGGATCCCATAATTTTAATTTAAATCGCAATAATCGCGATATATCGTGATAATATTGCGATTATCACGATAATCGCGAAATATCGTCAATTTTAAAAACTGAAATTCTTGTTCGCGATATTTTAAAATATCACGATATTTTACATACATCGATATATAATATTATTAAAATTTTAATCGATTTAATCGATTATAATAAAGAATAAATGTTCAGCCGGATATGTTCCGTGTTTCTGGGAAAGACGGCATGAAGAGCAAACACAGCGAATTGTCCGTGACCCAATGAAAGAAGAAAGATGCATATAAAAGTCGTGCTAAAGTTTTTAAATAAATATTTCTTTGAAGAGAATTCATTAATCCAACCAAATTGCCATTTACAAATAAGAAACTTGTCATTCAATAAATCATTTACATAATGTACTCTTATTAAAACTCTATGGAATACACTGCTTCCAAAAATACTCCTCATCCTTTGATCAATGAAGAGTATGATGATGGTGCGAGACTCATTCCGATCGCGACACAACGTTCTGAAGTTCGTTCCGATCGCGACATCTGAAACCGCGTCAGAGTAGAACGGTCGCGTCCTGCAAATTACGTGCTTGGACATGCCGAAAGTGATAGAAGTGGTAGAAAAGAAGCTGTGGAATGGAGTGAAGTTGTCAAAAGGGATAACAATAAGGTTGAATGTAAATACTGTAATGCATTTGTTAGCGGAAAAATTGAACGTATACGAGCCCACATGAAAAAGTGCCCTGTGCGAGGTCGTAGCCAACATCTTGGCAAAGTGGTGGAATGTGACAGAGAAGAAGAAGAAGATATACGCCCAGCCCGAACCACAGCCTTCACATCGTCTTCACTTCCGTCGCCTTCTGCCTCACGAGCCTCAAGTTCTGCATCCTCGTCACTGTTAATCACGGGAACGACTGGAGAGAGTACCGCAAGCGTGCCGCATAATCACCGAACATCGATGAGGGAATTCACAATCAAGACAACAGAAACTCAAAAGAAGATTTTGGACAGAAAAATTGCTTCATTCTTCTATGCTTGTAATATTCCGTTTAATGCGATAGAGAGCAGGAATGTATTGAAATGGTTGATTCCCTTCGTCCTGGCTACAAGCCACCTAACAGGAGGCAGTTGAGTGGAATGCTGTTGGATGAAGCTGCATTCGACACTAATAGGCGGATGATAGAGGAACTGAAGAATGCTACAGTGACTCTAGCCCGAGATGGTTGCTCCAGGGTTACAACTGATCCAATCATTGCATCAAGTTGTGTACTGGGTCCAAGATATTTCTCGTGGATGCAACAGATGCAAATTGCGCAATAGGATGGGCATTGAAAAAGCTCAGAAGCTTCTAACAGTTTATAGATATTTTCGAGACAAAAACCAGTGCGACTGGGACTGGTGATTTCAAACAGACAGTTGTTATAATTTTAATAAGGAACATTAACAAATCAATTTTGCAAGTTATTTTTAGTACTGTAAAATAGGGCTAATTGAGCCCAAAATTTAACATTTTTTTCAGTTTATCGAGAAGATAAACAGTGAAACTTATGATTTTTGATATTGGATCATTTTTTTAATAATTTTATGAATATTTATAATAAAAAGAACAACTTTTAATTACTTTTGCACATGGATGAATTACTTTTTTAAGTTAATTTACTTTGGGTTCATGTTACCCTTGCAGTTGGGTTACTTTTGCTCAAGTCTATTTTCCCGTGATTTTCTAAGGATACAATTGCTTCAGCGAAGTAGGAATAAAGACTTTGATGAGACAACTCTGTGGATGCTGGGAAATACAAAGGAAAATTATATTTTGCTTTATACATTTAACATGGTGATAACCAAAGGTAGAATTTTCAAAATATTTAGGAAGTCAAAACCATTCTTGACATCAGAGACTTTACAGAAACCTTCCTAATGTACAATGACTTGAAATGAAGTGAGATAGGAAAGTGTTCCTCTTGATTTAACGGTAAAATGACTGAATGTTGCAGATTAAAGTTGTCCAACAATATCTTTCCATTTTTAAACAAGATATATTTTACCATATGTTATTTTCAAGCTTTATTGTTGGCCCTATTATGCTATTCAATGATTTATCTTCTGTAAACCGCCACTGGCAAGAGCTAGAATCTTTCTTTTCATTTTTGGCCCAAGTTACCGTCAGGGGCTCATATTACGGTAGATACATATCAATTATTATGGATGTCATACAATATATAAATTTATTACTTGTAGTCACTGTTCCCTTCAATTTCTGTTTTCAATACAGACCATGAAGTCTTTGCGCAAGCATTTAGTGGTGATGTCAATTGATATGTAAGCCTTAACGTTTATTTTGTAACATATATTGCTTCTGCAACTTAACCCCAATAATCACTACCTACCTCCATAATTTCATTTCATACCTTTAACCAAAATTAATATATTACTCACTGTTTACTCAGGCCTTTTGTTAATAAAATTATTAACCGAAATCGAAGGTGTTACTAATATTGCCTAACCATACTCAAGTCTTCAGTCTGGTGCACTGGGCGGATATAAGATTATTTCATTTTGTAATAAGGCTGCAGTAGCCAAACACCCAGAAGATAAGAAAATAGTATATAAATGGTGCCTATAAATATCATAAACTGTTTAATTAGGCACCAATATTACATATTTGAAAAAACCCGGCGAGTTTTTTCGGGTCGGTAAAATCATGCCAACCCTGGTGTGAATGGCCATTAATTTCACCGACATGTGGAGTCAGTGAACTACTTATTTTATTTTCCGAAGCAGCATTAAATATTTTCGACCCAATTTATAGTGTTATGCTATATTACTATGAATGCATGAGGATAAACATGCATACTGAACAATTTCTTCAATTTTATTCATATACCTAGCAGATCTGAAGGACAGATAACAACCACAGCGTCCGTAATTATATGTTCTCAAAACTGTGTGAATGTACATCTTTGGAGGAAACTCATCCACAATTGAGGGGAAAGTACCTTTCACTATTCACTTTTAAGCATTATTTTTTAAAGTTTTATTTTTAAAGCTATGAAACAGCTATAAGGCATTCGTGGCTTTTAGCATGGATGGGAAGCGTAATAAGTTTCATGGCAGTGAAATACATGCCTTTCAAGTTGAAATACGACCTCACTATATGTACGCACTAATAGCGTGTTCGCGGTAGTGTCTCCACGAGACGAGACTTGGACCAGTCTCGTCTCAGTGTCGTTTTCCGAACTCGGGTCTCGTCTCGATTTCCGTCTCGTGAACCTCAGTCTCGTCTCCGGCTCGAGTCTCGTACGAGACTCACGTTTCGTCTCGTTTTCAAAGGAAAAGTTAATGAAATATATTATTGTATTTTAGCCGCTGGTTTGTGTGCTGGATAGAGTGACTTGTAAAAGAAAAAAGGCCATTCGCTATCTCTAAAAGACGAGAGATTTTAGATAAAGTTAAAATATTTTGTATTGTTGAAATTATGATAGGAAAAGTAACTAAGATATCCATCAATATTCAACTTAAATGTCAAAATAAAATTTAGCGAACTTTCGGCGTTAATGCAATGAAACCATCAAAAGTAATAAGTGAAAAAAAACGTACTGAGTTAATCAAAAATAGCAAATTTAGATCATGAATAAAGTTATCATACGTTTTTAAACTTTATTGGAATGCTTAATTAACAGCTTTATTATTATGGATAAACGCATTGCCCAACGAGTTCAGGGGAGGCAAACATTCTGTGTAGTTGTCGTTTAGTCATAATGAACACTGTATGTGAAAGGTGTTTCTCTAAGAACTGACATCTGGTATAGTCCCTTAATTTCCTAATCTGAATATTGTTGTTACGAATCTTTAAACTCACCAATACCTCCCGTTAGATTAAAACCGTTTAATATGTCAGCGTCTTGTGTCCATCGTGGATTATTAATAATATTGAGTAAATACTCAGAGATGCCTCTGTGGTTTGAACAGATTTTTTAATGGCTTTCATTAAATTAACTGAATTGCGTGCTAGCACTCAAATTTGCAGTTACCGGTGGTAAAATGGGAGCTTTTCATCCAAATTGTCGGCGTGGGATCTTATCACAATGCATCAGCAATGCAATGCGCACAAGCGACGATCAATCAAACGATCGTTGTGCGCGGGTGGAAAGTGCGGTAATCTGCCAGTGTGTTTGTATTACCGATTTTTGAATAGATAGGCAATACTAGTTTGCAGCAACAAAATATAGTTATTTCAATCAAACCGTTACACCACCGTTCATCCCTTGAGTCGTATGCGAGCCTTCGTTCTATTCAAGGAATGCCCCGCCGACTTCTCGACAAATTGGACTGTAAATGATGTCTCGTTGCTGATCAGTTGAAGCGAGAAAAAAATGGCCTTGGGAACCTGCGGAGGAAGGCAACTGGAAGTTTCAACAACAACATTAAAATTCAGAATTTTTATGCCGCTATATTGCTCAACTGTGCTGACTTTTTTTTATAAATTTTGATCGATTTCGTAATGTAAGAGTTGACGATAAAGCGGCAATCTTCAGTCGTTGGTAACAACAGAAATATCAAATACGCGAGGAAAAAAACGAGAGCATGTTTTGCATTTCTCGTTAATTGGACATCTTCCGCAATGATGCATGATGGGAAGAAGGTTTTTTCAGTAATGACTGAGGGTAGGAAGGGCATTTGATGGCGACGTGGAGGCTGAAAAAAAAATATATATATATATATATACGCCGGAATCAATTAGGCGAGGGAAGGTGTGTGAAAAATGTGGAGAGAGCTCTCTTTAAAGCACCCATTCATTGATGACGAACGGATGGATACCCAGATAATGGCTCGTTTTTGAGTAAAATTGAGACCATTAAAATTGTATTCAGCTCCGCTTGGCTCAGGGCGTTAACATTCGCAATTTCAATGCTCAAGGTCCGTGATTTGTTTACAGTTTTCGAAGGTTATTAGAAAGTCAAAATGCTCGCACGTGCCCGAGCTGGTTGGTGTGCTGGTCGCGTAATATGGGTTAAAAAAGAAACGGGTTGACTTCCCCAAGACGTATTTTTCGCTCTTAAAAGCCTACCTCCCGCTTATTTAGTGTACTAAGATGACTTCAAGCATGAATCAATGGGGCGTGGTGGCGAATTATTGCTGTCAAATGGCTTTTACATAGGCCTGAGCGATACTCAAATACAATAACGCATGACAATAACAATTTTGTTACGAATAAGATACTATATGCGGGGTATCGCATGAAATCGCTCATCACCTTATGTCACATATCACGTGATATCACGCATCTCGTAATATTAAATATCGGGCCATATCTCTAGGCGGTGTATCGCACTGACTGATTGCTCACTGCTGAAATATCTCATGCATACTTAAGTATCGATATTCGATTACACAGCCTAACTTTGGAAGTAAACTTTCCTTTGCCTTTTTTCGGCTCCGATTAAGTGCTCCGGTCGTTAATATCTTCTAATTCCAAGGGGCACGGACGGGAAATAATCTACGACTGAGTACAACTTTGGGCTTTTCCAAGGAGAATCCTTCTTCAATTACTCATCCTTTTCCTCGCTCACTGAATCATAGAAATACAAATAACGACATCGTTGTCTCAGTCGAGTAATCGTTCATCTGATTCGATCTTAACGACCTTTAGTAGTTTGTTCTGTCGTTCTCTGTGAACCCTGTTCTGTAAAATTAATGGCTCCTTTAATTGATCAAGGAAATTATGTGCCCTAAATAACCGAGCACGTTGCTCATATGATTAAACCTGAGGGTTGACCTTAGACTGCTTTGAGCGATTTTGCGAATTTCACTGGAACTTTAAAGGTTCCAAAGTTTTATGCCACGTGTAAGACATTCCCATAGCAAACGGTAGTTTCACTCGTCGTTACCCTGAAGACCTAATTTTATTCACGGTTATCTTTCGCGAAAGTCTCCCAATTATTGGTGTTTCGAGGTCGCTATTATGTGCTATCTGATACTATATCAACCATAATTACGTTGTAAATGTTGTAAACGGAAAACTATAAACTCTAAAAATGGTTAGATGCTACGAAAGTTAAGGACCATTAAAAAATCTCCGTTGCTCTTTATGATTTTACACCCCTGAAAGCCTTTCTCTAGCTCTCACTCCCTGAATTTTATCTTTTACTCGAATGCGAAAATTTCTTTTATGTCTCGAGCGGAGAAAGTAAAAGAGGTCTTACATCGAAGCAGTTAGCTATGAAAATTGACCCCTAATATGCGATTTTTTCCACCTGGCAACAGCCATGCGAACCGTATTCGATAAAGGAGAAAAGCATAAAATGTTTCATTTTTCATAAGGCATTTAAATGAAAAAAATAAAACTCCATTTTGGCTCCTTTTATCCATGCGAACACAATGAGAGAATAATTCGCTGCGTCCCCCTTCATCCTTCCTTTAAAATTAATTAAATAATATCCGCGGAACGAAAAATAAACCTTTTTACTTCTTTTAATAAAGATAAGATTTGTTTTTTAATGTAAGATAATCAGTGGGATCATGGAGCTTTTCATTTCCTCTCACTGTTCCGCGAGGGTAGGCGATAGGTGTGCTTTGTTCCGCCGTCTCATCCGGAGCAAAATCGAGAGCGCCTCTCACAGTAGCGTCAGGTAAATGGTTATTTTCATTTCTCAGTATATATTAGGCTGTCATCCCCGAAAGGGGACCACCGCCTGCGAATTATCTTTTGTCGATCAAGCGGTAAACCTCTCTCTCCTGTTCCTTGTTACCTGAAGCCTCTCCCTCCTCGCCGTTGTTTATCCATTTTCTTTTCTTCCGAGGCGGTGGCGAATTTCGGGGAATTGGGCCATGGATATTCATGAATTCGCACCCTTGGATACGCAGAATTTCCATCGTAATCGTTTATAGCATCTCGCCCGGGAATCACCAGAATTTTGAGCAGTTATGAAAGTCAGGAAAGGAAGCGTATCCACGTGTACGGGCCATCAAGAAATTGGCGTGAACTCTTGAAAAGTTTTCCTTCCTCTTCCTCCCGCCGTTGTTTTTTCCCCTTTAAGTCAAGCCCACTTTCCGAAAGGGTTTTGCGTTGGCTACGGCAAACAAAAGCTGTCGTTATTGGAGTTTCTACCCCGAGGCTCTGTAATACCGTTATTGGTCAACCTTGAATGGTCATTTAAATGAGTAGGAACCATGCTTAATAATGCCGCATCGAGATCCACGGTATTTTGCAAACGTCGGACCGTAATTGCATTATTTCCAATTGGCTACGAGCTAGGTAATTTTGTTTGCGCACTGTACGGTGTTCAATGAAATCGTTAATTTTACTAGTCTGGTATATCTTGTGATTAAATCTTTATCCCATCTTTGGATGGAATTATTTCATTGATAGTAAAAATCACCGACCCCCTGCAAGTTATTGCTTGTCATGGAGGCTCATAAATGGAAAGCATCTGTCATGAAAAGAGAGAGGAATGACATGTAAAACCGATTGGGTGGAATTTGATTAATGGACTTTGAGTACCACTCGTGGAAGATGGTGAGAAATATTGTCACATTTCTAATATGTACATAATACCCCTACGAGCCACCTTAAGAATGTGAGGTTGGGGGTGAGCTATCACCAACAAGCATTACACAATACACTACTTAAGTTAATGAAACGACGACTACTGATGAATTGGCAAAAACTTGCAAAAGCCTATTAGGAGGAAAAATTTCTAAAATACACGCTACACTAAAGTCATGAGTCTACGTATTAGTGTTTTCACAACTACTCAAATGAACGGAGATACAAGGGCTATGCTACATACATCCGCGGCCTGCACGTACAAGCATCAGGGACAATGCCAACTAACTATAGTTAGTCTACATATCCAAATACCTAGTTATAAGTCTAATTGGTAACTCCCTTACCGTTTGCGAGAAAATAGCATTCTTCAGTTTATTTCCCTACTTTTATTCTCCTGTTCTACTCTACCGTGGTATGTCGGAGTTCGTGAGATGCTATGGACATCTCATTATTTGCTTAAGCGGCAACAAGATATTATTCCAGACCAAAGCCACCTCAATGTGGCTCGTATTCTCACGAAAACTTAAAGGTTGGTCTTATTGGTAGATAGTTGAGCATCGTACTTCTATTCAGGATAGATAATTGTTTTACTGACTGATGAGTTGAAAATGCTACTGGAATCGATTGCGAAAAGTTTTCTACCGATGATAATTAATGTAGCTACTAATTTTTAATCTTTCCTTACTTCTAAAACCTGTTGTTGGCCCCGAATATTCTATTGATTCATCTGAAGTCATGTGTTGTAAAATATTTTTGCAAGCTAATTAGTCGCATTTACTTCTTTGGTAGTGGTTTGGACTACATTCTGATCACGAAGAATGAAGGCATCCCTACAGTTACCTTGTAATTTCATCTGAAATTATCCTCATTAAGACACCAATATCCACTCTCAACTCCAATATCTCCACTAGCCCGATCAGATAGCCTTCTAATATCTCTTGAAACTATTCTGTGCATTTTTGGGTTAACTTTCGCCTGGTAACTGCTTCGATGTAGTCAATCTTCTACATTATATTCTTCGTAGGACTTCCTGCATTTAGGAATACTATACATTTAGGAATACATTATTTAACAAAACTCACTTTTTAGCGGTAAATTATATTTTTTAAGCTTTTTAAACGGCGATCCGAACATTGGCGAAGGCAGTGTAAGAGCCATGAGCTCGTAGCAAAAGAAGAATCATGCCGGCCGAGCGTTCGTAAAACCCGAAATCTAGCCTCAGAAAACCTCAGAAGTTGAGCTTTAAAAGCTGGAATACCTAGCGTTTATTGGCGGAAGCAGTTGGAAATTTAAGCCCCAACTCACATAAGAGTTCCCGCATATCCTAAAAATAACGATGCTGAAATAATGTCAAGGGAAATTTGCCTATTGTTCGGAAAGAAAGTCCACGAAGCTTTTATGGTCCATCTCACTGAGACGCTTTAGGGCGTTCACTTTATCCCCGGTCCCGTGGATTTTTGCCTCCCAAACCTGGTCAAACAACACTCTCCCAAACTATAAAATAAAGTCATTTATGCGACGAATTTTTCTTTGCGCGAGGCGGGCAGCTTATCCGTCCTCATCTAGATGAAGGGAAATTAACAGCACCAAAATGAATAACGAAAGCTGAAGGTTGGCGAAGCCGTCTTTGAGCGTGAGGGACTTAGATCTCGACCGAATACCAGTTCTTTTACCAACTTTAACCTGTAATTCACTGGTGGTGTTCGGATAAGTGAACTTTCTTACTTCTTATATCCCGCATCTCTAAAAAGAATTTCCGTAGTTGGGTACTTACCCTTTAATGGTTAAGTTTCCAAGCGGAATATTATATAGTCAGGATATGTTGAACGGTGGAAACATACTTCTTGAAAAAAATGGCCTTGTTGATGTAAAAATAATCGAAAATATTCTTTCATGAATTCAACACTCTTAACTAGCATATTATCCAAACAGCGTATATTCATCCCTGCGTGCGAAACGTCCTATCGATAACAGACTTCTTCAACCCTAATGTCCGATAATCGAAAACAACGCATTCGAACGCCACGCAAAAAACAACGCAACGCAACGAAAAAAACATTCGCCGTGCTTCTATTAAAGTCACTGACTAATTGTTCAAAATAATGTGAAAACGACAAAAAATGAATGCATTTGAATCTATTTTTCATATGCATCTAATTTTGTTGTCTTTTAGCACAAACAAGTCTTTCACTATGTAATCGGAAGCTGCGATGGCCAAACTGTATTGTATATTAGAAATTTCAGCGTGAAACTGATTTTCGTTTTTAAAAATGCATACCATTAAAACTTGAAATAAAAATCGTATGCTTAGCCTACCCGGGAAAATTTGTAGTACCAGGAATTTAATATTTGGTAAAGCATGCTCCGAAATATCATAAAATGAGAGAAAGCGAGCAATTATTTTTGGCTAAAAATTAACTTATTTAGCTTTAGGTATGTTCTAGAAAACATATTGTTGTATTAACTGAAGTAAATCGCGTAAAATAGTGTGACATGTAAATAATAATATTGAGGTCGTCTCTTAATGGTGGATTTATATTCTAATTTTATGGCAGGGCAAACTGTTGAAAATACATTAAACTTCATCGATAAATTAAAATAAAAAAGAGCTTTCCGTAGATATTTATTCAGAGATGGCGTGTCCATTATGTAAAATATCACACGAAATTAATATTCTTCTCCGTTGCTGTAAATATCTACATCAGAATCGGCTATAGTTAAGCGCCGTCTTATTAGGCGTGGAGTCAGTGAAAGGTTACTGAACTCATTTCATTTTCCAAGGTCTATTTAAATGAAAATGTCGTTCACAGAGGTTTTGAGATATTCGTGCGCTAGCACAGTTTCAACCCCACGCTCATTCAATTTCCATTAGACGCTTGGGCTGGAGTTAATCATGGAGATCATTGCTGTGGACAAAAAACAAGGAGACTATTAGGTGAGAACCGACGCTTGGAAATGTGCTGAGGAGCCGAGGATCTCTTAAAACGAATAAAAACTTAGATCGTTAACTATTTTATTGTTATAAACTGCGTTACTACTAGGTAATTAATTTTAGGGAAAGTTTTCCTATAAAATACCTGTCATGCAATAGAGAAGCTTCAATTCTAATGAATACACAAATTTTCGTCCCTACGTTAACCATCTATTTATTGATATAAAATCCACCCAATTAAATTTCGCTTGGCTTCTTATATTTATGGATATTAATTAATAGTTTCTTTCTATCCACCTTGATTGAAACTTGAACAGAATTTTATTGTAATTTCAATAAAAATGGAAAAATTTGCAATTTGGTCTCTTACAGGCTCGGCAACTGCAATCAATTCCATTTGAGGAGTACGATTGTTAATTTTTTCAGGAAATCATTTGCAAAAAGGCAATCCCATCAGTGGAACAGAGTCCAATATTCTTTATTTTTGGCAATTAAGAGATAATAACGTGTTTTTAATCAGTTCGCCATGCGGAAAATATTTTTATCATTTCTCTTTCAATATTATTTAATGGAATTATTTAATTCTTCATATTTTATCGTTATTCTTGTCTTGTGTCTAATTGTAAATGTAGCGACAGCTTATATTTAGCGTATCTCACATAGAGAGGCTGTATATTTTCACAACTTCCTTTTCTTTCTCAAGATCTTCTTTTGCGCCAGTGGTATGCTATTCTTCGTCAATATCCGAATAGTAGTTGAACGAAGTCATCATTGTACCTACTGTTTTGCTACCGTTCGCATTAATTGATATTTCTTTCACCTTGCAGCCTTCTAAATTGGACTCGTTAATTTTTTCATTGCTCGCCCTACTTGAGGGACTTCCCCTTTTTCACTCTTTAGCAAGCGGTGCGAGTTTGAGACAATGTAAATGGCTGGATAAGATGAACGACCGTAAGAATATAAAGGTAATTAGATTCTCTCGAAGTAATTAAGGCAAGAAAAATATCATTTATTGGCAGTTATCATCATTATGTTAACAAATTCCGTAAAGTTACGCCTGTAGCCCCCGATTGTATCGAAGGACAAAAATTAGAGCCAGTCGAAGCTTAAGTTCTTGGGGAGTATTCTGGATGAAATTGGGTTTTGCAGAAAGTACGTAAACCCGAAGGGTTGCATCAGCAAAAGAAGGAATACACATAATTTCGGACTTGGATGGGAGGAAAATTGAGGAAAGGCTGGCCAATAATTAATTACCTGGAGGTAAAAATAGCCAATATTATTCCGTTGGGCTTAGCGTTGTTTGGCTAAGAAAATTAGCCTTTCTTTCTCTTCTGAACTTGAAAAACTTTTCCCAGCCTTCTCATAACTGACATCTCAAAAGCCTCCAGCCAACGCTCACTTTGTTTATTTTAGATAGATATTTTATTACAAACCCAAAGATGTTATGAGAATCGCCGCGGGGATTTAGAAGCCTGGGTAGCGCATTGGCCCGGCAGACCTTAGGTCCACGCGTGGTATCTTGGGTAGGGACCAAGGTGGAATCTTAGCTTAAAGCGACCAGGGGCCCACCGCTGTTCGTCCCACCCGACGGACTGAACGCTGCCCTTGAATAGCTCTCCACATAGCATCAAGGTAGATATGGGGATTCCACTGAAAAATTGCCACCACTGCCGGCATTCGAACCGAGGCCATCGGTCTGGGCAGTCTTCTTACAAATAGATCCACTTTAACCATACATTAGTACTTCCGCTGGACCAAAGAGCGTTAAAATGCCTCAACTTGGCCTCTTGATCATCATCATGTTACTAGCAGATATATTAAAATGCAAGGTCCGATCACTCGTCACCAGATATCTAGTGCATAGCAAGGCTCTTCATCCTTCACTGCTCCCACAATTCCTGCACACGCTTACTTTCCTACTGGTCAACCTTCTCTAGAGGAATACCTTCGCAAAAATCTCAGATCTCATTTTTAGGTATCTATACCATGCTTAACTACTCCTTCCACTATAATCGGTGTCAAAGCATATCAAACCCGAGAAAATTTTCCTCCTCGGTTATCTGGAATCGCGACTATGGCTAGAGAGTACGCGGAAATATATAACAGTCTGCTAATTAATTCGCCGTTTATTCACACCGGAGAGTTTTTCGTTTTTTCGTGTTCTCGTTTTCCTCGTTCATCTCTTTATATGAACTGACAATTTTAAATACGAGGCTGAGCCCAGGTTGCTCATTGTGAGCGCCACCTTGAAGTGAGATACTCTTTTAAAATGGGCGAAGCTATCCGGGAAGCGGGCCAGATTGGGTAACACTTTTCTCTCAATGGCTCATAATATATCATTTAAATTTTCGATGGTTAATATTTGGATATAAAACGCCTCACTTTTCATTGAAAATATTCTACATGTACATATCGTCACTGGTTTTGAAGAGAAATAAAGGTATAATTTAAATTAGAAGATTTGGCTAATCATTCGGAATTTTTTTACATCCACCAAAAAGGTATTATTTGTGAAAATATATTTTGAGGCAACTTGTGAAAAGCCCCTGGGCCATTTTCTAAATAGGAAGCGGGCTGAACCAGGTCCGGGAATAAGTATCATACATCCAAGCGAGGGTAAAAAGTTACAAAAAATGAATAAGTGAAATCCTGCGAGCAATAAGTTTTTTTCTGGAATGGAAATTTTTATGAGGCTCTCAGCACAGTGCCAGTGTATTATGGGAACTTGAAAATCTAAATCAAGGGACTAGGAAATCTATATCTGTTGTTGGTACATGTTATCGACAGGCTATCGGAAATAGAATTTGAAGCATCAAAATTTTGGAGAGAGTGGAACGTGAGGAGGGCGGGCAGTGGGCCGGGAGCGGAAACAGCCCACATGAGACACCCACAGAGAAGCCAAATATAATATTTGTCAAGTAGTGATTAAGGTGCTGTAGTGAGATGCTTAACCCTTTGAGTGCGGCACGACATGATATTACGTCATGGGTCCCGTTAGTGTTCCAGCCTACACTGGGAACCTTGTGAAAGCTGGAACCCTCACAGTACCCTTGACGTGATAACGTCATCAGCACAAGCCGAAAAACAATCATGAAGTGATAACACGTCATGATTGTTTTTCGCCTAATCCTATTATTTATATCTGCATAATTAAACGTGACTCCTTTCAGTGAACTTATTAATACCATCAGAATCTGGGTCGTTGCTCCCATGCAAAATTTCCTAGTGAAGCCGATGTCTTGCTCTCAAAATGTAACCAGCAGTGGAGCCAACGATGAGTGAGGTCTGCTAATGACTGTAATATGGCATCCATGCCTGGGCAGTTTTATATAGGTATATAATTATCTAATTACCGGGGAAGCAAAGGATTTCAAGGTTAATATTGGTGAGTACTCAGGAATGTTGTGTGCGTTGGTAGCGCGATAAACATCCTATCCCGTCTTGACTCTTGACTCGTGAGGTTCTTGAGTCGTGAAAAAAATATGACCTTTCGGAAAAAAAATGGCGTGATAAAACAATTATTCTCATCTGACTGGATGCTTAAATCCTTCGGGGAAATGAGCCGTGGCTTCAGGATGCCATGTATGAGATAAAACGTTAATGGATGCGAGATTCGAGTGATTCCCTCGCACCGTTCATAGGGATTGAGGGAAGCAGTAGTTTGATCTTACGAGGACGCCGTGGTATCTCGTCGATTACCTTTCGCAGAGTAGCGTGGGGATTTATAGAATGAACTATAATTAATTTACATTATGGCTGTTTTTGTACACGGTAATCGAGGAGAGATACGACAAATGAGGCTGTTAGGACCATTAAATCTACATATTACCCTGAAAGTCACCTCTAGGGTGTTTGGCAGGGGGTAACTTATCACCAAATGCAGTATAGAGTAGAAATTAATTTTCACTAACATGCACCACACTATAGGTGTGCTACAAATTCTACAGAAATTATTAAATTAATCTATAATTCTACTGCGTAACGTGATACAATACTCACGCGGGGAATTGCGGAGTCGTCGGAAAAGAAACGATTGTTCAGGTAATGAAGAAAAGCCCAACATTAACATCAGCCTACTCCCAACGACAGGTGCGTAGAGGATCACAATTTTTAGTCTTTTCGGACGATCGGAGTAGGTTCTATATTGGCATCTCTGTGAATATCTCAGGCAAGCAATCCACATGACTACCAAGTAGGGCTAGGAATTCTAACGAAAAAAAAACAAAACTCCGTCTTTAGCAGGGTTAGAACTCAGGCCGTGCGGATGGGTAGCCATTACCCGAACTATCGCACCCACCAAAACCTTGCGAGTGTTAGAGATTCTGATTCTGAGAAATATTCGGCGCCTTTGGTTTGGTTTTATATCCCAATAGGTAGGTGGCTCGGTCGTGAACTTGACGGTCGAGAGAGCTATGACGAGAGAAAAATAGAATGAGGACTTAATGGCGGGAAAAAGTTGGCTATGTGTCGGAAAGATGACCCAGAAAATTGGAAGTTAAGATGAGATCGGTCCAAAACCTTCGAAGCAACTGGTAGACTCATGATCAAACCAACATAAGCGTTGAGTAATGAATAAGAGAGCACATATGGAGGCAGAAACTAAAGAAGTGCTCAAAGATGGACGATACGAGAATAGTATAGTGATGAGGAGTCCAGTTTTTTTGGCCTTTAACCAATAATCTATATACGAGTATATAAATTTTGTAGCGTGTCAGTCATTCTGTATCTGTGTTGTTTCTTTCTCTGTCAATTTTTGAGATAGAAGAGTGAGGTTTGGTGCGTTGAATGTGGAATCTCTACCTTCATGATTTGGTAGTAGTTTTGGATTTTTATAGCTTGGGCGTGTGGCAGAGGGTGTTAGGTCACCAGCCGTGCAAAGGTTTAAGATATTTGGAGATGAAATGGAGACATGAATTAAAAGGAGTGTATTTAGTTAGTTTAAATAAGATCCAAAAGAGCGGCTGCTTGGGCGTGTGGCAGGGGGTGTTAGGTTACCAGCCGTGCAAAGGTGTAAGTTATTTGGAGATGAAATGTATCATTTTTGGATTGTGGTTGCAACAACCAGATGCTGGGAAATAGCTCTGGGGCGGGTGCACACCCCTGCTCACGGATTGATCAGGCTAGCTGCCTGCTAGTTAGGGTTTATATTAGGTACTGAACTTACCGCGATCAAAGGATGGGATCTCGAAGTTATCGTGATTGAATGATGCAGCTATTGTTAGTGGCTGCGGGATTTGCCTCTTTACCAATTCACGTGCCGAAGGGCCTTATGCTCGCTGAACTCGAAATTCAAACTTCAAATCACTCCTGATGTTCAACGGAAGTAGTTTTGCCCCTCTGTTGCAATCATTGTATATATTTGGGTTTCTGCTGGTATATTAATGTACCACGTATGAAAAATGCAACGCTGAACTACTTGGTTCCTTTGCCTTCCATCTAATTTTGCAAATAAAAGTGTAATCAGCCCTTTGAAATTGGGCCTAATAAATGAATGCTTTAGATCGTTATTAAAATAGTTAAAAATTAAAGTTTAACCTAATATGGTGAGCATCATTGAAGTAATTGAGTTAAAATTGATATGATCACCGCTCTTTGGTCGTGAATGTCGTAAAACTTGGATTAATATGCTCTGAATCTAGGTAGTTAATAATGATAAAAAAATTACTCTATTATTGGAATTTTCGCAAGTAATATAAGGTACCAAGGACCTTTTGGAAGAGAAAATGCTGGAAAAACATTTTTATTTAAATATATATTTTTTAATTACTATAATTCTTTGTTATCATGCCTTTTCAGTACTCGAATTTCTACTTTTGTCATTTAACATGTCAGTTTAAAGTGATTTTTCAATCGATGAGTTTGGGAGAAAATATAATTTTTAAAACTATTAATTTAAATTATTCAACATCGTGGGTCGTACGTATGTTTTTATGGACGAATTTAAACAATATAGGTACTCTTTTACAATGTAATGCCCGTTCCATAAAATGACATTGAATTCGAAAGAGAGTTTGAGGGAGAAGGATAAGCATTTCAGATCAAAATTAAGTGAGCCAGCAAGTAAACTGAAAATAAAGAAGAAATGAGGTGAGAAAGTAATGAAAACCTACTCATAGCAGTCAGAGTGTGGCAACGATCCCTCAAAACCATACCCCTTGCGGTAGATTTCAGCATAATTAAAATAAGGAGTATTGTCATATTTTTTATTGCACGCAAAGCATGGAACAACCACTTCTCTCCTGAGGATTATCTGAGATCGATACAGAGCCTCTATAAAAAATAAAATTGTAACTTTACAGACACCGCCTTTACGGAGAATTGATCGCGGATCGCAAGACACTACACGTGAAAGAGAAGCGATATGGCCTCACAGCGCAACGCCATCGATTCCCGTTAATACGATTAAAATTTTCCCTTTTGGTGCATTCTAGGAAATATAATTGATGTGCCTTAGACTGCAAATTCTCTTTCTCCTACATATTCTAGTTTGGCTGGCTTGTGGTATTAGGAAATCGTTGATGTTACATCGCTAATATTTAACTTAATTTTTATTATTTTTTGCCATTTACTTACGATCAAAACATAAAGCAAAGTATGAACGATCAAAGGATGAAAGCAAAAAAATAGTTCGCTGTCAATAAAAGGTGAGTCTGAATTATGCCTTTTCTGTGTACGATTACCTTTTCATTATTGTTGGTACTAATCGTCTAAATATTTTCCGTAGATCGTGATATATTATTTCCCACAATACGCTGTTACTTAACCACATCTCATGCGTATTCTTTTCTGGAAGGTAGTATTCTTTTCGTAAGTAATTAGGCAAATTTTCTTTTTGGTGGCGTTCATATTCTAAAAAAGGATGAAAATAATATATTTATGTCTGATTTCGCTCTTTTTTTAAAGTTGTTACTTGCATCTTATCAATTAACCTTTTATAATTGATAAAAGAAACAGCCTTTTATTCCAAGTGCCCGCGCCATGCCGTGAGTACCTGTATCACGTGGTGGATGTTTGAAAGTTACATCGATACTGCTATGAAAAATCAATGGTGATTACACATGCCAATCAGCATATTATGTACTCATGTCTTTCATAAATGAGAGGCATTTTTGCTACATGGGGCTACTATTATTAGCCACAATTATTGAAAAATGTGGACATTCATAAAATTATTTTCAAACAATATCGTAACCAATCCATTAATTCTAATTGTGATTTTTAATGATTGTGAAGACCGTTCTTTGGTTGATTGGGATGGCCATGAGAGTGACTTGGAAATAACGGTGGGAGATAATTGTGAGAGCGACGGGAAAAGACATCGGTCGTCAAGTGGGCGCAATTACGAATGCCACTGAGGAGACGAGAGAGAACATTTTCGTCGTGGAACTTACTCCAGACGAGAAGGGAGAGCATTTCGAATGCTTCACGGTCCTTGGGGGATGCCCGAAATAAATTTTGGTGCAGGCCGATGCCGGTGGGGAGATAGAGGGCGTTCAAAAAAAGCAAGAGAAAAAAATCGCGGGACTGCCTCACTCAGAACTGTCAAAACCGAGTGCTTCGAGAAAAGTGTTGACTGGATCCAAGAATACACCCGGAATCCAACGATCCGCGTTTCGCTTTTAACCACTTCCCAATTCTTAGCTTTTTTAATCTTCTCCATTACGTTCAAGCATGGTAATTATAGCAATAGAATATCATTAACACGACAACGTAACGCAGTTCACTTAGTATAGAGGAAAACTTTATGAGGTCCTCGCGTGCTAACTCGAAAGTTTTGGGTTCGAATACCGGCTAGAGTGGGTTCACTACGTATGGAATGATTAATTTGGTTCGTAAAATAATTTTTACTTAACTACAATAATGTCAAAGATCCAGGAGTCTATCTCCGAAGTTATAAGATAAATAAAAGATGGCGAATAGATACAGCTAATAAAATAAACTTTGGCGAATTGATTCAATGAATACATCTGTTAAGGGAACTCAAATGCGTGGAAACTCGTCATAGAAAATAATTTGCCTAAACCTAGAGTCGGATGCGACCGATGAAGCGAGTAGATCGTTATCCAGGCATATAATTACTTAAACCTATATGGAAATTCCTTTTGCCTCGACCGCTGAATGTATTCTTTGGCGTTGCCGACAAATTATGTCCATTTACTGAGGAGATTCTGATATCTATCACTACGGAAAACAAAGGATGTAGAGCAGTATATCTCGAGGAATCTTTCGTGTACTTCATGTCAATTCCGATCACTAGACTTCGCCACTGATCAGAGACTCAATACCTTTCGACCATTCACGTGTCATTCTCGCAAATAATCTGTAATAAACTGGTACATGACTACGCTTTATTTAATATATTGGTGATAAGAGCCATGCTTTGACATAGGTTTCTTTGAAATGGATCGGAAAATGTGCTGGTTTGTAATGTTAGCAAGTACTTATTAAAGAACCTTCAGACTTTTTTTCTGCTTCACGCGTGGATATTCTGCTCAGTCGGCCGCGGAAGCGAGGTCGCTAGGACGGCAACCCAAAGGTTGCGGTTTCTGGCCCTGCCTCGGGCCTCGATGTAACTTGTCTTAAACTGCAAAAATATAAGCCTATTTTTACTGAATAATATCCCCAATAAGTGTGTCAGAAAATCGGATTCGATATTCTTTGGATTAGCTTGATGAAAATTCGCGATGACTGAATCAATGTAATAACTGTTTATTTTACTCACACCCGATAACTTCACCTTAGCGATGAATGCGTTGACAGCTAAAAAATATACTTTGTGAAAATAACTAAGTTGTCATAGTTATACTAATAAATCGTATTTCCCCACGAACCATCAATGCCTCTCTAAACTGTATTCTCTACATCTATCCTTAAGAAATATATCACTTTTCCGTTAAATTTAGTTGTTATCGAATGGCTCTCTTTGGAGACTTGTGGAAAAATCACCCAGAAGGCGTTTTCATCATTGATTGAGGAAATTTTCTTTATTATAAAGTCATGGAAAACTGAGGTCAAATTAAATAAAGAAATAAAAAAATGGAGGTGGGTATTCAGAATAGATTCTAGTCATCAGGCATCAGGTTTTGTAGCGTCAAATTATGCATCCAAAATGCTTCCTGGCGGATTTTTCACTCAATAGAAGTATTAAAAGTTGCTTCATTTTGAATTTAAGCTCAGTCCTTTCTTTCTTTGACAAGGTCTATGGTCACTCTTGTACCATCCAGATTTTCATGTGATCGCGGAAGCATCTTCATATAGTTGTGGAAATGCACCACCTTACCGTTTAGTCCTGTTGGGCTTGTTAACACGTTCGTTTGCTAAAATAATAGTATAAATCCCTCCAGGTGTTTAAGGCATTCGTGATTTCGAGGATAAAAGGCCGTGCTATAAGGAAATTCCACCATATAGTTCGACGCAGTATCGGGTAGCGCAGCGAAGAAATGTTGTATTTTTGCGCGAACAAATGCTAATAGCTGAACCAGGCGCGCTTGAAAGCTATTAGTGAGTATCTTGTCCGTGAATTACAGTTAAAAAGAAAGTTATCTGTTTCAGCATAGTGGGCTATTTGTGCGTCACGTTGTTGAATTCGTAAAAAATTATCTTTCGAGGGAGAAGCTGAGATGAGGCAAGGGTTATTACTGTTGGAGCAGCAGTTGCCTTTATGACAATTGTGGCTACAGACTTCGCGGGAAGTTTCTCGATGCAATCATTTGGATTTCCACAATTTTGATTGCTTTTTTTTTTGTTACCGGCCCTTCCTCAGCTTACTCAACTGCAAGATGAGATCTACGTGTGATAGAAATTGTGAGAATGAAAGCGTTAATATTGATAACGAGCTATTTTGTGAGCTGTAAGCCGGGTATTTGCGCGAATGCGCGCGCATACAACTCATCTCATCTTTAGATATGGTCACACGATGCATCTGTCCTCTAAAATACGTGGCTGGACAGATTCATGGGCATAGTCTAAAAATTAGAACGGGCTATTTTATGCCCACGCGTTCATGCATTTGCGCATTTTCTGAGTCTACACGGTGCAAATTTGAATGGTGAATGTGTTCATGCGTCTACTCGCGCGGGTACATGAGTCGTGCAGACACAGCTTCTGAAATGCTGGCAGCGCCTCTATTCATGCATCAGGTTGCGCAAGGAAATACACATTGTAAAGCGTCCTTAAAGCAAAACCACGCCTACTGAGCCATGCAAAAAAGAGCCTTTTGTGTGGAACGTTTTAATGTGTTAGAAATACAATTCATTTCGCAGTGCATGTAATTGCTCAATCTGATGTATTTACGAACGTGCATTTCAAATTGCGTCGTATAAAGCGGTGAATTGCAAGAACTCATTCACGGATGTATGGACGCGAGACGGCAAAACAGTCCCCACTCTAATTAAATTATTATTGCACGCTAGATTGAGAAAAAAATACTTTTTCAAATTGTGCAGTTTCATACCCCGAGTAAAACGGGCTTTAGAGATGACACATCAGCTATTGCAGTTGGAGAAGCGTCAGCCATGATGCTGTCACAGGCCGCTGCCATTATAACGAGAAGTTTACGAAAGGACCTCTTTCATCACTATATGTGTTATGTAATTCGATGGTTAGCTTTTCCTTGAAATTGCGCGGTTGAATGCACGAAAACCATATTGAGGCTCTTTTCCGTGCATTCGTTTGCGCAGTCATCCGAGCAATTCTATTTTATGCCATGCACACAATGACGCAAGGGAATGTGTCTCGTGCTGAGCAGTCTCAAAAACGAAACCTCACACTCGGGAGGCACGTAACCAGGAATCCGTTGTGGCGTTTCCGGGAAGTAGTTTCGTTCCCAGTGAGAGGCGTGCGGGCTGCTGAGGTCACTTTTGCCTTTCGGGTCGTGGGGATGGAATCCAAAGGGGGGAAAACCAGTCGCCTCCTCGCCCAAGGGCCAGAGGGTTAACGTCCTATTCGACGGACGCTGCTCTGTATTTGCGGGCGCCCTTCTCCTAAGGACACTCTGCTTTCTCTAAAAAAATCTTCCTCCTCCGGAAGTAGAGGAGGCATCATCAGCCCAATACCATGGGTATAATACCAATCTAACGCTAGCCTAACCCAGCCGACCGTGACCTAACCCAACCCTAATCCGTGATGAAGGGGCCAAAGGGGCATTTACATCGTTCCGCGATATCAAATGAGTATTGCGAAGTTGATGTAGGTACTCAGAGTAGCCCTTCACTGCTCTTTATCAATTCTTGCCTACATCTACATCTACGTAATACCCTGCGAGCCACCACGAGGGTGTGTGGCAGGGGGTGAAGATCACCAAACATCCACTATTGCCATGCAAGTAGGATTTTTAAGGGACATACTAGAGAACAGGGTCACATGCAGCTAGATGGTTAGTATCTACATAATTAGAAAGGGATTACTGGTTGTTATTACATGCATCATGCACTACAGACTACTCTATTTCACCTACCTATCCCTTTGCTACGCTGCCTATTGTTCTCTCTTATAGTACGCGGGAAAAATGACATTTGAAATCTATCGGTACGACAATCTATCTCTCTCATCTTGTTAAGATGATCAAACCTAGCATAATACGCAGGGGTTCTTAATATATATCTAAAGTCATCTGTGAACAAATCGGTTTCGAATTTACTTAAAAGGTTTAACCTAAATTTTAACCTGCGTTCTGATAGTAATTCCCATTCTAGTTCTTCTATTAAACTCGTAACACTTATACAATTATCATAACGGCCTTTAACAAACCTAGCGGATCCCCTTTGCACACGCTCTAATTCTTTTATCAAACCTTCCTCGTACGGATCCCATATATTTACAGGAGACATAGCATTTAAGCATGAACGGATATTTAATTCTGAAGATGAATTTCATGGAATAGAATGGGCTATTTTGGAACTTTTACATTGCATCTCGTAATTTTAATGTTTGAGCGATGCTCGTTTGTATAAAAAAATTGTGCAACAGGATGCAATAATTCATTAAATTGTTTTTGTAGGCGATATGCAGGGAAGAGTTATCTTTAAAAAAATCAAGCAGTCCCGCAGTATTTTTACCCAGGATTCACAGTTTTATTCTTCGGGTGGAAAATTAAACCGAGGCTCTTTGATTTTCATCCTACTTAACCTTTAGAAATATGTACCGTTCTATAATTTACAAATAGTAAAAATATTAGTCACGGCATGGAAGCGGAGGAATGTCGAGATTTTATGTGCACTAAGTTGACGAATTATTTAAAATAAGGTAAAGAAAATTCTAACGAGAATCTTCCAGAACACTGGACTTTCTCGAAAAACAAAATTTGTTCAACTATAATTTATTGAATTGCTGGAAGGTTGCTTATCCTTGGAATGTTTAAAGTGGTATTCGGTGTATGGCTCGGAGGGTTAGATGTTCTTTGCGAATGGACCTAACTTATCGCCCGAGTTGTATAAATAATTGCGGAATACGACTAATGAAGGCATTCTATCGCCATCACCATTGAATTAGTTTTAGAAAAGCGAATAAATAATATCTTCTTATTGTTTGCCTCTTTGTAAATGTAATTAAGTTATTGAATGTGGCACCGTACCATTCCCAAACTCATCTACGGAAGAGACACGGTTAATCTTTGAAGAGAATCTGTGAAAATATCTTACTCATGTGGCATTAAAAGTTGTAGGTGCATCTTTTGTTACGTCTCGCTCCTGCTTGATAAAAGAAGGAAAAATTGTAATTAAGCAAAAAGAATGATGTGTTTTTTTTACAAATAAAGAAAATAAGTTTCATGCAATCCGCTCGGTTAGTTTATTAGCAATACGCGCACTTCGTTTGCTGTAACAAGAATATCCTAAATGTTTATCTAGAAAGAAGGGCATAGATGAACGGAAAATCTGAAAAAGAGAATGGAATAATGTTTAGGTCTGGGAATGCTGGAGCAGAGAAGCGTAGGTGTAAACAAAAAAGCAGAATAGATTCCGATTGTGAAATATATAGCTTATTGCGACAGTACCTCATATTTAACTGAAGATACAATGATTGAAAGAAGACAAATCGTTGGAATTGAAAAAGGTGGAAAAGAGTCAGTAGGAAAGGGAGAATTGCAAGCTAACCAATATTATAAGTTACCGGTTGAGGGAGAAGTGAGTTCCTGAAATATTTAGTCATCATAGAGAACTTCATGAAAGCCTGAGAGAGATTCTATCAATGGAAGATTTGAGAGGGGATAGAAAGTTTTCAAATACGAAAATGTAGCAAAACTTATTAGGAATTGGAGAAGGCGTAGGCGTTAGATGAAAATTTGCTCTGTTCATCCAAAACTCCCAGCATATTTATTTTCCGTCCTTTGAATAAAGCGCCGGCAGTCTTCGCAGGGATGAATGCGTAAAATTATGAGGCGCTGATTTTCTATACTCCTCGACATTTAGGTGCGCGCATATTAGAGACTTTTTCAACTTGAGCGAGTTTTTCAGAGAAACATGGTGAAAAACTTGTAGTCTTCACGGATCTGCCCAACTGACCTGGGGGAATACCGGCTAACACTTCCCTTATGCTGAAGGTAAAGCTTCAATTCCTTCATTAAAAAATAACTCTGGGTGGTCATTATTCTGTATTACCTCTACTACCCTGATAATGCTCGCTAAGTCCACAAATATGCGGAAAATATTTCAGAAATGAGAGGATTTGGTGTTAAACAAAATCCTTTACTGGGATCCACTGAAAACACGAGAAATTTTTGAGATGATATCAAAACATTGGTATGGAGCTTTAAATGTCACTATTGTATTTGAATTAGCATAAAATTAAACACGATATTTAAAAAATCTGCCTTCTTGTTGTAGATAGTGAATTGTATTTTTGTGATGAAAGACTTGTCTATTCCTTTGTCATTAAGAGATACCTTGAGGTTTCGGATAACGAATGAATACGGAAACTATTTGCTAAGCATGTGCTTTTAAATTTATCTAAATTCATCGCTAGGCTGATGGTGATGCCTAACATCTTGTTGGTTACCTCATGATTCCAACTGTGCGACATAGTTATACTAGGGATTTCCCTCGAGGAGTATTTGAGAAGTTTGCCGCCCATAATTTCGAAAGCTCTCCAGTCGGGCATCTTGGGAAGTTGAGATCTTAAGTTAGAAGGTCAGGTCGATTCTCCAATACTGTCCCTGGTAACGGGAGTTTTTCTAATTCCGGAGCGAATGAGGATAGGGGAAATTGACTGTCTCACGCCCCCGAAATACGCTTCGTGAAACTCTTCTGGGTGTAAGCCCGTTCAATCATGGCAAAAAAATCCCAACACCCTTAGATACTTTCCTTTGGCGAGACCACAGCTGTTACTGACGTCGAAATGATTTTTTTTTCAATTTAAAGAACATCGAAAGTTTTTATATAATAGATAACGGCTCTCCACTGATGAGTTCAATACACTCACTAGTTGTTGCGCTTATTTTTCCCTATTCAAACATCAAGAATTACGTGCGAACCAATAAATATATTTTGAAGGCCTTTCTCGAAGGGAGAGTTGCAGTTAAGAGGGGAACAGGGATAATTGTGTGATTTAGACGTGATGAAAACACGTAGCGAGTGTATTGAACTTATTATAGGGATCGCGTGAGGAAGCAGTTAGATTCTACCTAGATTTATCGAAGGGTTGTGATCAATCGAATCCTCTCTTGGCCGAAGGAAGACCAGATATTGAAGGATTCCTACGGTGAAAGATTTCTTTAAGTTACTTTTCAACCATATTCATTAACATCAGCTGGTGGAATGTTGTTTTAATGATCCATTATTTGTTCGAGTAGAAAGTTGATGTGTTGATGTTGATGCTGCTGATGGAGGAGGAGTCGGGAGTATATTCCGTCGCTTAGCCATTTCTCATACCTGTTTAAATGTATGAGTTGCTATACATTCCGGCCCCATTTGGGTAGCGAACTTGAATTTCTCCTATCGTTGGTGAAGCTTGGGTGAAGACAGGGGAGACTCGGATGAATTTCGTGAGGATTTGGGTAGGATTGGAGGTTGGGGAACTGGCTTCGAATTCCTTGACCCGGCTACGAATCCTGCCTGACGTAGAATTATATATCTGTGGAGTCCCGGTACTTATCTGGATGCCACATTAACTTGCATTACAAGTATCTTCCAATTCTGTGTAATGGGGCAGGCATTACATCTGCTGACTCTCTGCATACGTCATTTTACTACGACGCTCTGACTGCTATGAAATGACTCGAGTAAAATTTTTGGGGAATTTACTCAGTTACTTCACCTACGTTTAAACAAGAGGCTTTCCTTTCCGTAGTCGATTACTCATGTCAATATGCAAACTAGTAACTTAAAGTGCCCCCAATGTAACTCGAAATCGAAATTTCTGAAACCTTTAGGGATCAAGTTTGACGTTAGTGTTGAGAGGCTTCGGCTTCCTAGCAGCGGTATAGATTTTCCAGCACAGTCCCGATTCCTGCTTGAGTGGAGAGCGCCTCAAGTATCTGCTCCATTCATCTACATCTACGTAATACCCTGCGAGCCACCACGAGGGTGTGTGCAGGGGGTGAAGATGACCAAACATGCACTATTGACATGCAACTAGGATATTTAATGGAGAGATGCTAGATAATAGGGTCACATGCAGCTAGATGGTTAGTATCAAATAATAAGAAAGGGATTACTGGTTGTTATTACATGCATCATGCACTACAGACTACTCTAACTATATTTCACCTACCTATCCCTTTGCTTCGCTGCCTATTGTTCTCTCTTATGGTACGCGGGAAATATGACATTTTAAATCTATCGGTACGACAATTTATTTCTCTAATCTTGTTAATCTGATCAAACCTAGCGTAATACGCAGGGGTTCTTAATATATATCTAACGTCATCTGTGAACAAATCGGTTTCGAATTTACTTAAAAGGTTAAACCTAAATTTTAACCTGCGTTCTGATAGTAATTCCCATCCTAGTTCTTCTATTAAATTCGTAACACTTATACAATTATCATAACGGCCTTTAACAAATCTAGCGGATCTCCTTTGCACACGCTCTAATTCTTTTATAAAACCTTCCTCGTACGGATCCCATATACTAGCGGCATATTCTAAATGAGGCCTGACAAGTGTAAAATAGCTTCTTTCTCGTACTCTCTCATAGCATTTGCCTAGAATCCTTTTTACGAATCCTCATCTACGATTTGCTACACTAGTTATTTCCCTGATGTGTTTCCCCATGACATGTCTTCAGTGATGGTGACGCTTAAGTATTTAATAGTCTACGTTAGATATTTTCTTTTCTTTGATGCAATAATTACTCCGGGGTAAGCCATTCTTTTTCCAAAAGTACATTATTGCGCATTTCTTTAAATTTAATTCTAGCTGCCAACTATCACACCAATCATCAATCGCATCTAAATCCTTAGCTAAAGTTTGACTGTCCTCTTCATTTATAATTTCCTTATACACAACTGCATCATGGGCGAAAAGACGGAGCTTGCTATTTTTTACTACTGTATTCAAGTCAATTACTTAGAGAAATAAAATTGGACCTATAACGCTTCCCTGAGGAACACCCGATGTAACTTTTACTTCGCCTGAGCTGACACCATCTAATACCACCCTTTGAACGCGTTCATGTAAGAAGTCTCCTATCCAGCCTACTACATTACTGTTTATCCTGTATGATACTAACTTCGCGAGTAACTTACAGTGGGGAAGCTTGTCAAACGCTTTTCTGAAGTCAAGAAACTCTGCGTCTACCTATACGTTACCTTCTCGGGAAACTAAAATATCATGAACAAAAAGACCTAATTGAGTTTCGCAAGACCGTCCCTTTCTGAACCCATGCTGGTTTGTTATCAATAAATCCTGGCTGTCGAGGTGTCCCATTATTGATGTAACTATTATATGCTCTATAATTTTACATGATAGTGACGTTAATGATATTGGTCTATAATGACATGGCTGTTCCCTATCGCCGCTTTTAAAAATTGGGGTCACGTTCGCTATCTTCCAGTCTTTGGGAACCGCGTGTTCGTCGAGGGATTTGTTAAATATTACTTTAAGTTACGGAGCCATTTCAAGAGCCAATTCTTTATACACACGAGCTGGAATTTCATCAGGACCTGAGGACTTGCTCGGGCTAATGTTATTTATTAAGGATACGATCCCGCTACAAGATATATCGATCGGGGGCATTGGTTGCTGAAATCGGTCTGGTATGGTTTCGTGCAAACTACGCTTAGATTGATTAAAAACGCTCTGAAAAAAATAATTCAACCAATTAGCCTTATCTATACTGGAAGTTAATGTTTCGCCTCTATCGTTTTTCAAGGAATTAACCGTTGACTTTTCAGTTCCCTGTACTTCCCTAACATATGATCAAAATGCTTTCGGATTTCCCTCTAGTTATTCTCCGAGTACTTTTCTCTTGAATTCACTAAACGCTTTTCTAAGGGCTGTTTTTGCGGCTGCTTTACAAATTTTATAATGTTCGATAGTATTTTTTAGATCGCTATTAGCTACATTTTTCTTCATTTTTCTTAGTCTCCATTGGCTAACTCGTTGGCGTTTTAAACATTTTCTAACCTCCGCGTTGTACCACCTTGGTTCCCTATTCTCACTCTTATACTTAAGAGGTATATATCTGTTGACAAGTGACCACATAATTTGGAGGAAAGCTTTCCATTTATTGTCTGTATCACTATTTTTTCTGATGTTCACGAATTTTTTAAAAGAAGTCTTTAAGTCACGCCTAAATCTGTTCAAATCTGCTTTACTAAAAAGGTAAATCTTTCTTTTTAAAATTTTTTTTCAGTATTGAGCGAAAATTTTACTTGTACTACCTTGTGGTCACTTATTCCATCGACATTTTCAACTTTAATAACTTTTTCAGGGATGTTTGTGGCAAATAAATCGAGAACATTCTCCCCTCTGTTAGGCAAATTTACTATTTGATGTAGTGCGTATGAAGCAAACAGGTTAAGCAATGACTAGCAGATTTCTTTGTCCCTACCCCCAGACTTATGACTACATTTATTCCAATCTTTCGATGGTGTATTGAAATCTCCACCTACAATAATCTGTCGTTCGTTACAATGGGAATTAATGGACCTGATCTGTTTCCCGAGTTCTAATACTGAGTGTACATCGGAATGGGGTGGTCTATAGTAGGCACAAACATATATTACTTTCGCATTAGCACATTGAATGGAACACCATACACTGTCTATTATATTATCGGGGATCACTTCTATTTTGCTAACTATTGTGTTCTTAACTGCGATAAATACTCCCCCTCCCGGTCGACCCCCTCGATCTCTCCTGTATACCCTAAAATTTACTGGAAAAATTTCACTATCAGCAATATCTCTTGTTAACCAACTTTCCGTTCCTATAATTATGTCAGGATTAGTACTCTCTATAAGGTGATGGAATTCAGGTGTCTTGCTTCTTAAACTACGACAATTAACTACCACTACTGAAAATTCCTCTATTTTAATATGCCTGCTTATTGTATTTGTGGGGTTTCTGTTTTCTAAATTATTGGGAAAGTTAAGTTTGGAAATTCAGGGATGTTTTTTTTGTATGTGTTTTTCCTTTTTCTGTGCTTTCTCCCGTCCCGCTAAACCTATACTGTGTTGTCTGATCAACTCGTTATTCTTTGCTATCCTGGTGAATGGCAAGTTATTTAATGGCCCACTATTTGACCTACTCACTACCCTACTCTCTGTCCTAAAATCATGTCATTCTTTCAGATGGGACGTAAAATTGTGGACCCCTAGTTGGTTATTGCCAACCTAATGCCGGGTGTCTCTTAAAAGTGTTGTACTCAGCGACGTCTGATGAGGGAACCTTTTCAGTTTTCGGAGGGCTCTAACTTTGTCAATAGAAATGGCAGTCTCTTGAAAAATCTTCTGGTTGCTGATGATTAATCCCAAATATTTTCATGAAATCTAATCTTAACACAATTCAATGGACGAGTATGACTTTTTCTCCCAGATTTGGACTTTTTGTCTGAGGCTTAAATATGCTGCTATGCGTCTGTAGATGACGGTTGATGAACGCGGCAAGTCTGACAACGAACTGCTTCTGTCAGGAGGCTCGAGAAAGGAGCGTAAATATTGTGAAGGCAATGACAACAGTGTCACAGAGAATCTTCTCTGACAAGGTTATGAAGACTTGTTATTTCGTCAATATCAAATGCGCCATGCCTAGCTAATTTTTTTTTACAAAAAACAACAAAATTTACAACCATTATTGACAATAATTAAACCATTATTAACAACCATTGTTAACAAAATAATAACAATACAACAATAATTAAAAATGAACTAATTAGTGAAAGTAAAAGTAAACAAAATTGCAGAATGTTGTTGAAAAATAAGACCTGTCAACTGACGGCTCGCGGCGCATGACGGTAGGCGGTAATTCTTATAATAAACCTACTTCGATTTTACGAAGAATGTTTCCCTTGCTAATCAACGCACCTAGCCTAAGTGGAGCGAGTGACTGTAGCTGTACAATCCCTTCCTTGTTTACTGCAACTGTTGGCTTTTGCGAGGAAGTTGTCTTTTGCCCTCTCGCCACACACCCTTGAGATGGCTTACTGGGAAACATGTTGATGTAGGGTTGGGTTCACGCTGATGCGACGCTGGGTTTCCCTCCTACCTCCTTCCATTCCCTACCAATCTTTCCATCCCTTTCCCATGGGAGAAAATGAACTCAAGTCTGCTGATTGCCTCGCCTCATCAGTTAACGACCGACCACCACCATTCATTTATATTTTAGCGTGTGCGTCTGAGAGTGAGAAGGAATGGATTCTTGGAAGACTTCGGTTGAGTCACTCAAGAATGCGGTAAATAATGTTCCCGGGCGGTGGATGCGAAGAGGGAGCCACCGAAACTCCTGGGAACTTTCCATAGCCTAAGGACTGCCTGCCCTCCCCCACCCCCCCTCGTCCCTCCCCTAACCATTCCCCCATCCCAAGCCCGCATCCACGCTCAGCCAGTGCTGGCAGTGCGTGGTGACGGGAAGGAAAAGATGAAGGAAAACCATTTACGGCATTGACCTAATCTTCGGGATACGTTCCCCACCCTTAGCGATTTCGCGGAAAGCCTGAAGGAAGCAGACGTGATATCTTCCTCGCACAAAAATTCAAAAGAGCAAGCAAAGTGGCCACGGAATTCCTAATTTCAAAACCAAGTATCGTTCTTGTTTTTTAGAAAAAGTCACATTGTTCAAGGTGTCAATCATATATTCGCTTTGGTTGTAGGAAGTTCTTAATCATTCCGAAGGAAACAGAAAGGGCCACTATTAGTGATGATCAAGTCTTCATCTCTGACACTGAAGATGAACTTCAAAATTCTTCTGAGATATTAGTAGATATTTTTGCATGATAAAATATGCGCATCTCTATAGGACTCAATCAATAGCCTTTGAATGTCAATCTCTACGAAGAGAGAAAAATAGTCATACCTTAACGTAGTTTGAGCGAGATAGTTTCTTAGCCATAATGGATATCATATTCGATTCCTGCGTTTTAATTTCTTAGCCCTAGGAAGCACGAATTAAATATTGCATTATTAATGGTGCAATAATAGACTTGTGCGACTGAAATTCTAAGTAATAAAATAAAAATACATGCATAAGTTTTTAAATTGAATCATTTTTTCACGCAGGACATTTTAAACTTTTTCTCAACGGATGCTATTTTGCGATCCTGAAAACATTACTGCGGTAACTATATGGTTTATTTTCAAAAATAGTCGAGAAAATATACAAACTACACACTGTTTATTTTTGACGAGATCTCGGAGCTAAAAATTCCTAATTTTCTTAAAATGAGTTCTCTCGGGAATGCATAAATGAACCATTTTCCATCGGAAAGGTCTGGTAATTTTCGTCAAAAATCTCGGAGAGTAGTGCGGCAAGGGGCTGATGTGTCGGTATTTTTGGAAGGGTGAGATATTCGTTTTTAAAATTATACCACATTAATTAAAATCTAGGTGAAATGATATTTCGTTCAAACCACTTTAACGATAAAATTATAGAATTGGTGAAATGCTTTGGGCTGCTTGATAACCAATATAAGGAAACAAGAAGAAAGGGAATCAATTCTAAATTAGTGATGCCTATGAGGTGTTGAAAAGATATTTCAGGAAGTCGAGGAGGTGGGGGTAGTTATGGAGTTAGAAATGATTGAGAAGAGATTAGTAATTCAGTGAGTGCCTCTTTACAACGGTGAAACGTGGTTCTCAATGAGAAGTGACGAAAAACGAATCGAGCTGTATCAAATGAGATTACAGTGACCCTAGGCTGGAGTCATCGCAAGGCACAGTGCCTATATTTTTTGGGGCCTTATTCCATTACCAATGCGTCATATGCCCACAATTTTCAAGTATTTATATAATGTAATTATATTTCCCACTCATATATTATCGCCGTTAAACACACAAGCAACACACGTCAGGAATACGGGGACTCTGCAATTGGTGATGTCAAATTAAAGACAGAAGTCACTTTATGCTTTTTAAATGCATGAATTTGCCCAGAGCATAAAGTTAATAAAAAAGAATACTCTGTAAATATGAAAGTAAACGAGAAAGAAAAAATGTATTAGACGTTAACTGCGAGGATTGTCCGCCTGCTAAAGGCAAGAGGTATCGATGATATCACTATTCTAATTATTTCCGGTTCATTTGAGTTATTGATCCAATTTTTGGTGTCTTTGAAGGTGCGATTTACCCATGGTAGGTAGGTAGGTACTGGATTGTTCGGTTCTTGAAGAGCTTCATTACTCTGGTCTATCATTCGTTTTCACATTTTATATTCTTTCAGGAGGATGTAAACGTGCATTAGCATTCCTTTTGTGGGTCCACAGGAGGAATGAGGAAACCTTCACCGACAGAAGTGACGTGCTATTGGGCTAAGCCTTTGTTAGCTACTGTGGGAACATCCCCGAAATACATCAAGGGTATTAATTTGAAAGTTCATACAAGGTCATATCCTCCACTACAGCTGGCAAATAACTTCGTAGGAATGGTTGTAATGTTTGGAGAAGAGAGGAGGATTGACAGTCAGTTGTCAATTCACAATTATAGTTTTGCTGCAATGCAGCAGCTATCTTTATTCTTTATATCTTTACCAAGCATTTAAGTGAAAATGGCGTAAATGATATCGTTCAAACATTCAATATTCAATTAGCAGGTCTAAAATAAACTCAGTGCGAACCTCCGTTCGTAACATAGGTACTCACCCCTACCGGTATTGGGCCCTTATTGTCTCTGGATTTATATTTTTTGCGTTCATTGACTTTCGGCGACACCAATCTCGTCCAAATTGCTATCACCTATAGCTTCTCCTTCTTAATAGAACAACTAACGCGTATTTTATAGATTCATCATTGCAAACCAAGCTATAAAATTCCTAATCAGGCATTGATTAACGAATGTTTCATGTCTATCTGCCGTGAGGGTTGACTTAATCGCTTCAAATTAATCATGGAGTGAAATCGAGTGACGTCGTGAAAGCCTCCAAATAACGTCAGAGTATTAAGGATGATACTTGTGTTCATCTTATTCAACGTTTAGAAACACCTATGTGGATGTTTTCAAGGTTGTGTTGGAACGCAGTGTTCTTGGTTGGAACATTGCGGAACAAAGCACCACTTATAGGTTTTTCTTTTTTCTAATCGAACACCTCGGTCTTCCATATTTTCTTCATGATGATCCCCTTGCATCATAAAAAACAAATTTCCTCTTTAAGCCCGTTGTTTTCAGCTGGTTTACCGCAAGTGACTGGCTGCGCTACTTCAACAACACCGTATTCCTGTATCAACAGGCTTGTGACGTCACACATCAATTCAAGATGGAAGTAAAACTTTTTGGCGTACTGTAAAATTCGCCACTGTTTAAGCCCCTCCCTTTAGGATGTTCTAGGGTATATAATAGGATGTACAAAGAAGAGAATACCATAAGATAATTGTCATTACTCCTTCTGAAGCACGATCTTTTGATTTCTCAAATTAAAAAAAATTGTTGATAAACCCTATTATGAGCTGTGCCATAATGGAGATATTATCCTGAAATGCTTAACATGGTAAATACTAATCAGTGATATTATTTTATCCTACCTACTCATGTTCGTATGTTCGTCAAGATAACATTCATGTATCGCTGACTCGGCCATGCTTGGGTTCCCTGACCGGTATATGGTTCGTGCTTAGCGGCCAGACAGAGTTAGGGGCCCCACCTTGAACTGGGATAAGTACTGCATGCGTGGTGTAAAACCACCCCATGCCATATATCCTGGACGTGGATAGCACGGTACTTAGTAAATCTAGATGTAGTTTGAATTAATCAGGAAGAATATTTTCAATCGGAAAGGCTTATAGATTTGAATATTATTATAAATATTTTAGTATCGTGAAAAAAAATTAGACGTTCCAAGTTTCGTGATTTTGCTCAATGACGCCGACATTATTTTGCGTCTGATGCAAAAATCTTTTGAAATTATAAGTTATGGAAAAATGAAACATCAAAAGGGGGAAGATAATCATCAATAAGTCCTCCGAGGAGTTTCGGAGAAGAAATGCGTCATTGAAACTTTGCGAAGAGAAAGGGACAAACTATTTCGTGCTATTCTGAGGCACAACAGCCCCATCAAAACAATAGTGGAAGGAAATGAGAATGTGGAGAGTTTCAGAGGGAGTTTCAGAATGAAACGTACTAATTAAACTATTATGTAAACGTACAAATTAACTAATGGAGCGAGAATAATGTGATTAGCTCAATTGAAAACGGAGGGAAAAGCCAATGTGACATACCAATTTTTAAAGTCGTGGCATTGGATGAGGTACTTCGTAGAGAGGATCGGAGGCTTTATTCCTTACTAAATTCAGACTTTTCTGAGTTAAATTTTGCTAATCGCGGACATCCATCCCAAATAATTAAAGTTACAGGTAAATAAAAAAAGAGCAAATTCCACGGGTACAATATGGATTACGACCTAGATTTCGCTTGCTACGTGATCACCTGGTGATGCTGTAACAGGCGCAACCTTGGTCGTAATAAATATTGTGCACGAGGAATTTGCTAATTTGTGGTTTATCAGTGATGCTTTGGTTCCACAAAATATCGCCTGAGTATTCATAATTTGTCCATCCGACTGATTCGATATTCCTTTTTATCAGAAAATAATATATAGCGATCAAGTGAAAGTTTAAATGATCAAAGCATCCTGTGCGAAATCAGAGATTTTGGGTTCGAATCCAACACCTGGCGATTGTATTTTTTTCCTTTGTGAATTTTGCACATTAAAAGTGCTTTCGACATGGGTGGCCACCCTGGGGGAGATAGTGTGCGTGTAAGTGAGGCCCGGCTTGGAACTCTGCCCCCTTCAAGATATCGAACCAGGGAAAACCGAAGGGTAATCCTCTTGTCGGGGCGGCTGCACCCGCGACAAAGACACAAAGTGCGCATTGAGGCCGGCCGGCTTACTTGACGGCCCGGATGAAAGGAGACGCTCTTTATCCCCACGCGTGTAAACATTTCACGGGCGGGGGGTGGTATCACGGGAGTTTACGGGTCGACGTGGAAAACGTATTCCCCGCCGAAGACGGTACGAATCCGGCGGTTGGCAAAGATTCACGCCAAAGGATTGGAGGGACCCCATAACGGGTCGTCGTGTTAGTGGGAAGGAATCAAAGGACGTCCGTGGAAATCAAAGGGGAGTTGAATGCGCCGGAGGAGGGATAAGAAAACGCTCTTTTTCGTTAGTTCCGAAGATGGGAAAGGAATTTTTTTAAAGGAGGAGATTTGTTTTTTCTTCCCTAGACCTGCACATCTCGTATGGCATTGAGAAATTTTGAGATATTCCCGTCGTTAGCTCGCTTATTTTCAATATCAACACTCCTGAAACCCGCATGCAGCATTTACAACGAACAGAATAATTTGATCTTACGTTTAAAAGCTAAATCACGGGATTTTAAATGTCATGATGCAAGCGTAAAAGGGGGAGTGCAGGTGAAACGTCAAGGGAGAAAGAAAGAGATTGTGATTTGCGACAATTTGGATGAGGATAATTTTTCTTTTGAAGCTCGCTGTTAATAACGAGTATCTTGAAGTCTACTCAAACCTCCCGGTAGACATGTGCGAATTTCACCAGAGAAAAAAATCATCCGCCTTGACCGGGAGTTTTCCCGAGCGACTATTCAGAAAGATTATGCTGAGCACTATTGGTTTCATCGGCCGAAAAAGCTATTGATAATGGAGAATTAATGTTTTACAATAAAGGCCTTGGCAGTGATTTTGCGACCGGGAAATTTTTTAAATAAGTCAAAGATAAATTTTAATCCGCTCGGGAAACAGCCTTCGAGTAGCTCTCTTATTTACTACATGATCTGGAATAGGGGAAATGGAGTCTGAATGCTTTTTAAACTTATTTCTAAGACACCAATTGTGTATTTTTTCGCGTCAAGTTAAAGAAACGACCATGCCTTTACATTGCATCGTCTGATCAGACAATAGTAGGAGATGGGTCTCCAGCACAGTTTTATGGCACCTAAATTACCATCCTAAGATATTACGCCGATGGTTTCCGTAACCAAGGGACTGAAATGTAGAGTCATTTTATTTTTCTGAACGGGCTGAGTAGTAAAATATTGGATATAGACTCTTGAATGGACAGATTCATTGGTTCTTAATTGATCCTTGGCACTATTTACGGGCCAAGCACGAAACGAGGGTAGTTAACTTTAAAGTACATTGTTCCCTCTCTCAGGCATCTCATTCCATTTTAGAAATAAGGATTTTATGATTAATTCGCCTGTCAAGGGTTGAGCTGTTTAATGCATCTATCCTCATGGACTGTTAAGGCCCTTGAAGGGCTCATGGGTGGATCATTCATCCTTGACGGGTCGTTAATAGCTCCAGACCACTATATTTCCAAAAGATTCTCCAAAAACTTGCATCTGGGTATAATACTATTTTTTATCGGGTGGTCTATCCATTCTCCCGGACAGCTGAAGATCCGTGGTTCGATTCTCGGTAAGGAGACCACCGTTTTCCTCTGGCTATACCCCACGGACTCGTATTCCTCGACTATTTCCATCAAATCCCTTGCCGTACGAACTGAAGTCACCTTGCACTGCATCGTGTAGAGGTGGGTGAACGGTTTTTGCGATCCACGTTACGTACTGTGTAATAAACCCCGAAAGTCACCGTTAAGTGAGTTGAAGTGACGACTTGAGCAACAATGATTCTGTTCCACCGTGAAAGTGACAAATTGTTGAAGTATGAATATTTGTCTTTCGGTATTCTGGAAAATATGATTGCAGAAAATTACCAGCGCTATTTTTAATTTAACTCCAGATTCCAGCTTTATGGTAATATCCGGTATTGACTCAAATAATTGGATACAGTGGCAAATGTTCATTTGAATTTTTTTAGAGGAAGCCTTGCATATACCGATCCATTGTTCATTAACTTTACTTGCATTATTTTTAAAATTCTAAACCTTAAGACCTGAGGTAACTTGATCGGCACGAAGGCCAAGATAGAAATCCTTTGGTATTTCTCTATGTTGAAATAACACTGAATCTGCGGTTACTTTAGTTTTTATGATATAGAAGCCAAGTATACTTCGTTGCCTCATTGCGCGCTACCATCAAATGAATGTAAGCTATAAAACGGTATTTGAACTTTTCATTCAAAATTTATTGAACGATCATTAGAGGAACGGCACAGAAGAAACTTGGATTTATCGAGCGAACAGTAGCATAAGGAAAATGGAAGAGATATGTTGGTTTACTCTTATCAGTCCTCATCTTGAGAACAGCAAGGGCTTTTGGCACTCGGCTTGGAAAGATCCGACGTGAAATATTCCATGAAGCCGTGCGTCGCGGTAAAAACTGCTGCGATCGAACGGAAATTGTGAAAAAGTTGTTTGGGGTACGTGATCGACAGTCGTTGAACCGGCAGATTACACACAATGCTAGTATTAATGAAAAACTGAGATATTTCGGCGTCCATGTTGACACGGTGGATATTAATTCAATGCCTCATCTGTTAGACAGACTGGAACGACAAACGTAGAGCGATACTCTGTCGAGAGAATAGGTATTAGAATCAATTTTTTTCCTTCCTCTTCACTCTGTAGTGCAAGAAAAATGGATGCAGATGTTAATTCAAGCGAAAAAATATCACTAAATTCGCCCCTTGATTTTCTCACTTCCTTTTGCATGTTGAAATTAGAACGGCACTCTGTCGAAAGGGTAGGTATATGATTATGTATTCCCATCAGTCATGCTTGACTAAAACAATTGCAAATTGTGGATTTAATTCTGTGAAAAGACTTAGCAGTCTTGGCCTTTGATTCCTTCACTTCCTTTGTCATGTTTCACTTTAATTCTTTCATTCCCATGAGTTCCTTTACTTACACCCCATGCCATACGCCTTCGGGGAGACATGGAGGATAGCCCTTGTATTTAGTTGATTTGATGGAGAAATTGAGTAAACTCGAGGATCGCCCTCAAGGAACGGCTTATCGGCGCTGTCTTTTAGCGAGGACCACGGCGGCGAACCTGTTGATACGCCGCGGGCCTAAAATACATAAAAACGGCTCCTCTCCCTCCCTACCTCCCCAGCCCTCACACTCCTCCTTCCCATCTCAATTGCTGTGTGCGGCAGACTGAAACAAATTTTTTTCGAGTCGCCCAGCCTATTGAGCGCGAGCGAAAGGAGTTGATTCAAAAACGGAACGAAAATGCGCGCACCTCCAAGGCTGCTAGGGACTTATACGGAATAGGAACACAGTGTGCCACTTTGAAAGAGGAAAACGTTAGGGAGCGCCCCGCAGTGCGTTAGCCGTGAAATCGAGGCGCTAGGTTTCATCATGTGCAACATTCTTGCCAGTATTTCCCCTTTCACTCCCCCAAACTGCCCAGATGTAAGGTCATGTTACGCGCCCCTGGTCGCGTGATGCTCCCTTCGGAAAAGTGAAACTTCACTTCGGAAAGGGGAACCCACAAAATGATCTAAAATACATCGTCAATAGAAAGTATAATTTTAAAATTCATGGAATCATTTAAAAATTATCGAAACCCAATGATACAGATTACTACGAACTGTAACGCAACCATGCACGTGAGACAGAAATGTGACCTGCTAAAATAAAATAGAAACGGAAGAAAATAATTACAGCAAATCGGTTGAAAAAACAAACGGTATGCATTCTCAAAACCATTCTATTGACAAATACTGCTCTGGTAGTGGAAACCCACGAGCAAGGGCAATTCTTCCATCCAGGACACCTACAAGTCAAGTCTGAGGAGTGTGTCACCTTTGAAATCAAGAAGCGAGGTTACATCATTCACACAATAGCCGTGTGAAATTTCTACTTGTCCGACCAGAAAACTCACGTGTCCTTATTCACGAGTAGTTGTCATTGATACTTAAGATCAGTTCCGTTCGGCTAAAAGATCGCGCGACACACCGCACGTATACATATGAAAAGCACGTCAGAGTTTGATGACTGCACTTCCTTGAGGATCACGTGTCGCTGAGAAGGAAATTTTCCTCATTTAATTCCGATACAGCACCGTTGTCAACGGCTGAATTTAAAAAAAGATGAGGCGTTCCGCCTTACTTTTATCGAGCGTTCTTTCCTCTCATTCAAAGCGGCGACTGGTGACTAACTGAGCGACTCTGCTAAAAGTGCGGGAAAGCGAAAAATATGACGTGAAGGCATAAATGAATGGGCGAGATTGAAAACAATGCGATTTGCGGAATTAAAATAATATCACTCAACAGAAAAAATATAACTCTTAATGTTAATCTCCGGATGATAGTGAAATAGCTTATTATGAATTGCATCCAGGTTAAGTGAGTGGTTCGAACACCGAAACACTCGTTTCTTTCGAATGTCTACCTACACAGCTATTTCTAAGACGTAGAAAGTAATTTAAAAATGTATCGGCCGCACTTCCTTCGTGATATTGGCACACCGCCGGTGCCGAACTGTTAAATTATTCACGAGTCCTGTGAATATGAAGGAGAGGAAATGCTGTGCGGATAGAATATCTGACTCAATTTTGACTAAATGGCAGAATTTTGAACTTTATTCATTGCGGTTAATTTGACCATACCGCGGCGAATTTTAAATTCAAACCCTTTTCGCACCCAAAGAATTCAGCAAATACTTGACAAGTATGAGGGCTCCTACATGCCAATCCGATTAAAAGTGCGGGAAAGCGAAAAATATGACGTGAGACATAAATGAATGGGCGAGATTGAAAACAATGCGATCTGTAGGAGCATGAAATGAAAATGAACTCGAAATATATTTATTTTAACTTATTGATTAAGTGCCTTGTAAAAATAATAACGGACGTGATTTCATCTCATTTTGCCCTTCTTTTATAAAACTTGTACGCACGAGATGATGATCCGAAATTCGAAAATTCATGCGTCCTGAAATTCTGAATAAAGTGGCTCTAACTGCAATGTGAAATTAAGAACACGGTTCACGTCTCTCATCCCATGAAAAAAAATATTATTCACTTTAGTGTTAGTGGCTGAAGTCACCTTCGCGCGTCGATCTCTTGTTCAAACCCTGATCACAAACAGATAAATCTACAATAACACTGCGAATATCGTGGGAGTCTCGTCAATGCTCGGAAACACCACCCTCGATCAATGAAGTATACAAAGCAATGCGACAAAGAGTTACTCACGTTTTCTCCTTCGTTGTCTCCAGCGGCGGACGGTGAAGAGAACTCAGCTGGAATGTGCGTATCGGAAAGGACCGCCCCTCGAATCACCAACTGAGCGTCTTCGGAGGATGAACCCGATTAAATACCCGCCGACCGAATGGCACGATCGTCAAAGGTGCACGCGGTAGGGTATAACAGAATGCCCCGCCCTTCACGCGTTACCTAGCCAGCCAATTGAAGACGTGCCTTGCGGCACGCCCGAGCGCATGCGCGGAACGTGTTTCGCGGCCTCCGCCGCCGCCGCCGGGGGGATGCGCATCCTACGCGATCTGCGTTTCGTCCGTCAGTGCCCGATTTAATTGTCCCGCCAATCAAGCGGAAATAGGGTTGGAGCCATGTGCGTCGGTGAAGCGAAAGCGTTTTCTATCTGGTCAGTGTTCTCGCTCGGGGTGTCCTTGTTCGCATGCGAGGGGCTTGGCAGGTGGGAGGGGAACTGGTGACGGAGGCGCTAGACGCCGTCGGCTGGATTGGGGGTGGGGAAGTTAGACATCAAATCAAAATAATCGATGTACCTAGCTGTATCGATTCACTAGAGGACCGTCGATTCGTTTATGCTGTATTATCAGAAAAACATTGATACCGTAATGTATTGGTTCAAACATTTTTAGGCACATGGATGTATATACCTAGTCATGGCGCCGAGGCCGTGCTCGAATAATTATAACAATCATTAATAGGAGAAGTGTGAGTCTAAAGAACCAAAGAGCGAGTGTGAATCAGTGCATTAATGTGGCAGAAGCGAAGGAGGAATAGAATGATTGGACAGTGTCGAAGATTATTTGCACAGTAGCCAATGATCTAGGCCTAACACCAAGACAAAAGCTGACTTGGCTGTGCCTACCCTGAAAAAGAACGGCACGATTGGAGTGTGTAATTTTGTGGAATGTAGCTAAGAAAAATTTAGGGCTGGAAATAATGTAAACTTATTTTGATTACCAACTTTGTTGTTAACGTGTCAATTGGCGAAACTGAAGGTCTAGGGTATGAATGTCGTCTCTCAAATGGAAATTACTTTACCATGGAAGCTGCCGCGTTATGCAGTAATTTATGAATCAAAGTTTGTAGCAAAGTGCAAGTTGTCGGATCGCCTCATAACGATGATATAGGTATTCTACCGTAAGTCCAATTCCATAATTTGTCAAGACGAATAGCCCGACATTGCAAATTAAATTTTCGTGTGCACTCACTGTCCCTGACTTATCATTTCACAATTTTGAAAATAAGAGATAAGTTTTTATAGAAAATTTAAATTATCAGAAATTTAATTCATGAATAATTAGAACATCCTGGATTAATGAAACGGATGGAAAGAAGAGAGAAAATGCGCGATATCTACGACGAAAAGTAATTGGATAGATCGAAGGTCATTGGTGTGTGTGACCTGCTGGTATATCCGTAACAGTTGTTAATGCAGATAATTAATAAAACCGATAATTAATATTGTCGATAACAAATAACTGATCATTAAAATTGTGTGGAAATATAACGAAGTTCTTTCTTTTTGCGATCATGATAATTCCCTAGAAGTGTTTGTTCGCTCTAAGTATATCTACTATTTTTGTGTATTGCCTCTTTCTTACACATTATTAATTCTTAGATTGCCGTAGTACCCATTTATAAGAGGAATTTTGAGTACCAAGTGACAATAACCATCGAGGGACATATTATTTCACGACATAAAAGAAATTGGTTTAATGAAAAATCTAAGGTTTTTCCGGCGAGTCTGATGCGGAAAAGTTTATTTTGTGTTCCACCGGGCAGTAAGCACCGTATCTGCCAACATGGAGCCTATCACCCGTTGGAACATCCGGGAAAACGTTTTGGGATAAGCTATATGCTTTGCATTCACTCAATATTTCCGACAGTTAGAGCCCACCGTTTAAGCCCCGTTAATTGTGATTTGACGTGAGTCTTTATGTACTTTCTGGTTGAGAGTGTCTAGATTTCTTAAAAGATTTAAGGATCGTATCCAATCACGTATCGGCACAAAATTATCGCCGTGCTTGCAAATCTGGAAACGCTCAATACAACCGTGTTCGTGTAAAAAGTATCGATACAGGTTCATATCGGACACATAGTGCCCATCCCTACGGCTAGATGGAGTGACAGCTAAACTTGATTACTCGCGGAAGCGCTAAACCTTAATTACGAAAAACCTTCCCTCACGCCCACGCCAAAGCGTCTGCTATTCATCTTTTTTTCCTCGTCGAGGCACTCCCGAGACTCCAAAAAAGATCCGTTCAACGTTGGCCAAATGCGAGATTGGGTCGCTAACGCGATTTTCTAGGGGGTCATCGAACAGGGCCAAAAATACGCACATCTGCTGCTAATGGATTAGTTATTGCGTCAGATATCGAATTGAATAGCTCGTCTAGACTAATTTATCTTCCGAAAAATAGATGTGGAGCAGGTTTGAGGACTCTCCTTCGATGGAGTTTCTAGGAATACCTCTTTCGTCAGAGGCCAGAGAGATAGTTCAATGGTGGATTCGCACAAAATTTCATGAGCTCTCAGCGATAAAGCATGTTTAAACTTATTTTTATTCTAGATAAAACTTTAAAACACGTCATCGTCTGTTATAACTACCAGATAGGTATAGCAGTATCTACAGTTTCACAATTTAAAAAATCCTCCTTCATCTAGCCCCTTACTCCGCATCAATGACAGCTCTCTCATCAGATCACGATCTCTTATGTTTCTTGGGTTTCACATTAGGGAAGACCTTGAATGGTCTCGACGCATAAAGTCTACCGTGACATAAATAACTTCTGGTACTTTTCTGACTAGAAAACTAGCCCTAATTGTGCCCTGAGATACTCTGAAACTAATCCTCCATTCAAAAGTTCAATCTCACCTCTTATAAGGCGTCATATTCACGGGGTGCCATAGCCTCACTAAACAGGGATTTTCGCTCCAAAAACAGGCCCTTAAAGCTAAGTTGTGCCTCCCCTTCGGTACCCTGGGTAAGCCCCTGTTTTCAAAGCATAGCATACTCACACTTCCTAAACTTTACATTCTGAACAGCTCTGTCTTTGGTTAGCAAAACCACCACCTTTTCCCCACCAACCGTGCAATTCATTCTCACAATCCTTGCGTCGGTAAAAATATTCATGTAAATCAGTATTCCCTATTCACTGGTCAGAAAAGTCCACATCACACAGCTTCCATTATATATAGCAACTTTCCAGCCAATATTACACTTCTCCCATACACCTCATATTCCAAAAAATACTTGCAACAGCTCCAGCTAACCGGAGCATATTAGAATGTGAATGAATTCCTGGAATCTAGCTGCAAGTGCTGTGTATCAGTCAATACCTGAAGTCTTATCATTTATGTTTTCGTATTTATTTTTATGCATTTTTATGTATTTTATGTCTATTTTGTTGTCCTATCTTATTTGACGATTTCTATATTACTTTTTTACCTACAGAACTAAAACCATGTTGGTTGTTTGATATTTCTGATTGGTTCCTTGGGTAGCGAACCAAGAACAAAGTTTGTTTGTGCCATTGCCAACATGTGAGTGGGACGCTAATGGCAGAGTTGTATAGGCAATAGATGTAGGGTCGAGAGAAACCCGGCATCGGCCTACTTCTCAGCGAAAGGCTCCCAAGGGAATACAGGTTAATGTCCCTTCCGACGGACAGAATACCACGCTTGAAGTGTCCTCTTCGGCAATCAAGTGGAGCTCTCAAGATTCCCTTGAATAATACTTGGGTTCCAATCCGGGTCCTCGCAATGGGCCAACGAACTAACCCAATGCTCTCAACGGCATAATACTTCCCCATCTCACCCGCCAAGGTCTTTCGGGATGAAAAAATTCCTGTTCGAGATAATGCTTTGGTACGTTTACGTTCAATGCATTTGTTTTTTTGTAATTTTATTTTCAAATAAGTGATAATTTTGCACTCCATATTTACTAAAGTATTCTCCCGTGAAGCAATGCAAGAAGAGTAGCCACCGATTCGTTGGCATTTAGAATATTCTGGCCGTAAAGTCATAATTGACAATATCCTCGTTTAAGTTTAGAGTTCCATTTACATTCTCAGAAAATATTTTCTCCCACATTTATCCCCTCCATGAATGTATGCATTCGCGGCTTGCAAAACGGAAATACGACGCTTTATGGTTGATTGCTGTATTGCGTTTAATCGGTTTTACTGCTTTATTGCATTGGAATGCTGGAAGACAGAAAAAAAACACAATGATTCTCACTGCAGCCTTTTACGTATGATAGGTAACGCTGCTTTTGAAATATATGCATCGTTGTTATAGTAACAAAAATTTGCATAAAAAGCGCATAAAAGGTGATAATGTACTCATCTGTGTACTGTGTACTCCCTGTGATCGAACCATTAGTTTCTTTGATTCGTAACACCGTGGTTGAATAAGAATATAATACCTGACATATGCCCCGCAAAATTCTTTACTCGGTGTGTCGTCAACGTTTAAAGTTTTATTGATTGTTTTCCGCATTTACCCATCCGCTCATAAAATTTAACTTCTCCATAACATCTTAACTCGTGAAAGCTTTATGGTCTTTACCCACTCGCAGACGTTTCCTTCGAGGGTGTGTGTCGACAGCTGCAAGGAGATGGCGAGACTCTTGTCTCGTCTCCGGCGGCTTTGTAATATTGTAGTGATATCCCCACTACGAAATAAAACAAGAAAATACGAGTATTAACGCCAAGCTGTCGTTTCGCCGTGAACGTTTGCGTTCGTGATAGCTGCCGCGGATCAAGAAGGGACGAAGTTATCTTTTTCTTAGCTGGGCTTTAAGAGTTGACTGTCGTTCTCTTAGACGGCAGCGAATTTCGGGGTGCTCAACTCCTTCGTGGGTCTTTGAGCTGCTGAGACATTTCGGGAAGCAGGAGGAAAGTGCACAGACCCCATCTAGGAACAGATGTGTTTGTAGATGCGGTAGGATCGACCTAATTATTTGGCCACCCTCTAGACTTCCTAAATGTTGACAACATTTTATCAAACTCACTGGCTGTTGCATATTGCGTATCTTATGGAAATAATTTAAGGCGGTGTATTAAATTAGCGTGAGGAGGTGAATACACTTTTATGCTTCGTGTTGTGTTGCGTTTCCTCTCGTAAATTCATCTTATATTAAGAATTATCATTAAGTGCGATTTCTGTTAATTCAGAAGAATTATATAAATGATTTTTTACTTGATGTAATACATGTGCCTGTTAGTATTAATCAGGCTCATTGATAACTTCATTGCATATCCAATATTTCTTACCAACTACGTCATCCGCAGCATTTTGCAAAAATTACGAATCGATTTATCTAAGTTTTTTTCATAGAAACTAATTGTTATGTGATGAGGGGACGACTATGAAGATATTTGGAGAAAATTCCTAGTAATTCCCTTTTATTATCCCAAAAAGGAACGTTTAACGATAACTCCTAAATAGGAGCATTGATAAGATAGGGAACGTCCAAAAATTCGACACTCTATTAGCGGTATCCCAAACTATGGAGATTCTCCGCCCGCTATGTATATTGTCTTCACCTGCAACCCATAACGACCTTCTGCCTTTACTACGCCCAGATTGTCTATATTTTCCTTCACTTTACCATCCAAAAAAAACAATCTACCCCCACATTAAGGCGTACACGCAAAATTGGGAATGACTTGCAAAAAGCGCTTTTTTTCTGATTTATAACTCCTCTTGTGAAGGATGAGGAAAAAGCCATTATAATACTTTAGCGGAAGTCTTGATTAGGGTACATACTTATGTTTTAGCGGAAATGTGGGCTAGATAAGAGATTGATGATGAGGAAAAATACAATCGCTTTATCAATTTGGAAAGTATTTCTTATCTCAAATATGACATCATTGTATGACACCCTGAGCTGTCGCGATTTACAGGCTATTTATCGAAATATTTTTGTTGCTATCTATTTGACTTATCTTCAGACCATTACTCATGCGTTGGGCTAAAATAAATTAAATATATAGGTACCACTTAGTTGAAGCTAAATAAGCCATTGCAGTAAAATAATATTATTCATGTAAATCATGGAAATTTGCTCTTGAAATATTTCAAATTCTTGGCCTTATGTTTTGAGGATCATCTGCATTGCATGAGTGCTCATTGCTATGAAAATTTTGCATTTAAGAAAATGTTAACATAGAAATAGCAAATATTGATATAAAATTTAATAGATGAGCGAAGGCTAATCTGAGATTCATATAATTTCTCGTGCTTTCCTTGACGTCATATAGTATTTTATTCACTCATTTTAAAGGATTTATTGATAAAAACCTTTAAATAATAGTTAGACTTGCACAGTTCTCAAACTTGGTCGCTACAGAGGGAAGATGAGCGTCGAAAATGGACCTTTGATGCGGGTAAGTACACGGATGGGTAGAGTAGATTGAATAAATGAATAGAATAGGGTGGAAAGATGGAGAGCAAAATAAATGGGGAAGAGGAAGGAGAGGAAAGAAAGCTAGGAAGGAGAGGAAAGAAAGCTAGAGGAAGGAATTCACTGGAGGAAAGGTGAGTCTCTAGAGAACGTGTTGAGGTAATCGAGGAACTTATAGACAGGACTATAGTTGTAATATCCATTTTGTAGCTGTGAGAGATATTCTTTGACTTCCAATGCTGCGGAGATGAATAATTAAAATAAGATTGAAAGCTTTTCCGATGAATGTTTAAGGTGAATTATTCTCAAGAATTACTCCAGGTTAAAATGATAATTTATATAAAATTAACCCGATGGAATTTCCGAAAAGTATATACCTTAATAACTAAAACGGTTTTTGTAAATGTGAAGCCTTTGACCGTGATTTTTCGAAATGATCATCACCAAATCATGCTTTTACGAATATAGAGATGACAATTGTGCGTCACGTAATATTTCGTTGAAAACATTAAATGCGACATTACACAAAGTTAGGTTCACAACGATATTCTATTTATTAAATGGCCCTTTCTGATTGGTGTAGCCCTCCCTGTGATTCCCACCTGGAGATTATTTGGGGACTATCTAATCTTCGGAATATTTTACCGGGAGGAATTTCATAATTTCTTATAATTCAAGGCTACATATTATAGGGAGGCTATTGCGGTGGAGTCTCTTTGCCTTCCACATTCCAGTACCTGGGCCGATTCCGTGTACTTTACTTTCGCCCGAGGCTGTTGAACCCAGGCAGACCGTCTTGATCTGTGCCGTCAGTGTCTTCTGCTGAGACTGCTGCCTCTCAGCAGTGAGGACAAGTATGGATACAAAATTCAGGAAAGTATTTTCCTTATCTGATTCAGATTCTCGGATTAGGAGTCGAACACGCAAACCTCATGGCCAAATCGGACCAAAATTTATAAAATAGGGAAATATACTAGGAAATTTGGGGAATATTTAAAGGAAACGGACTCACCGAATAGTTTTTAATGCTCGGAGAGAGACCGTCCGTCCGCACAAACCAGATAGCAATAGACTTTTCTCGCAGTCATCGTCTTCGATATTCTGATTCTAAGATGTATGGCGTGGTATTCGCGTCTGGTGGATCAACTTTGGTGGCCTTGCTAAGCGAGAAGACTTTTCGAGGTGACAATCCGCTAAAGAGCCCCGAAGAATTGGTCCACAAAACGTGGAGGTAACACAAAGTAGGAGGAAAGTTTTCCGCTTCATTTCGTTTTCTAATAGACGGAGACGTTAAATTTAAGGAATATTACATAATTTCCATGGAAAAGTTCCTGGAACTGCTGGCCATTATCAAGGAAGCAATAATGAAGCAGAGTTCTTGCTTTCAAGAAGCAATTTGACCAGAAAATACTGCAAGTAGGAGGTAGGTTTTTCCGTCATGAGGAAATGAAAAACTGGGTGATATATTAAGGACGTTACTCGTAGATGTTATTGCCACTTTTGATAAATATACTTCGTGTTGGACGAAGTTTGACCCTGAGACTCAGCGGACGGTGGAGTGAGGAAAAGTGCTCCCTGGGTATTTAGATTCGGGTCTACGGTTAGACGATTCCTAGTGGTAACTGTATAAGTTAGAGCACTCAGCCTTTTTTCCGCATAAACTGCTTTTCGGTTTCAATCTTTTCCAAATTTTCAACTCTCCTCGAAAATATCGCCAAAATATGTTGCAATAGAGAATAAATATTCGTGTAATCACTGCTTATATGGCAAAATAATTGTTATCCGTTGTTGAATCGTAGTTAATTTACTACTTTGAGTTAAATCAATTTTCGGTACACTCGAACTCCGCTGTTGACAAAAAAGTATTTGAGCGGTAGAGATAAAGTCGAACTCCCCAGTCAGCAAGTGAAAACATTTCTAAGGGTGTATTCGAACGGCTCAGAAATAGGGTTTAATTTTGATATTACAACAATTTTGAAACCTGATGGTAACCCAAACAGTAAAAACATCTGTATTATAAAGATGGTTCATAATGTATTTGAGAGGTGTCCTGAAAAGTCCTAAGTAAACCCAAATGGCTACATATCTGTGTGTGTCATGCATGTACTGATTCAGATAGGCTTAAAGTAAAATTTTAAAGGCATTACCTTTGGTAACTTTCGTACAACCGCCAGTACCTATAGACCCTCGCACGATTTTTTCAGTTCGGCTTATATCCTCTTTCCTCATCTAATACATAAAGCCTATTCCCTTACTTTCCCTTCCCTCTGACCATAAATCCTCCCTTCTATTTGCCTTCAACATCCCATAATTAACTCTTCCAATCTGCCTTGTCTTAATTTCCTTCATAAGTTTTCTCTCCCTGTCCACTATTCCGAGCACTTCCTCATTTTTCCTCCTTTCTGTCCATCGCACTTCCTCTATCCTCCTCTTCATTTACATCTTAAACACTCACTTCCCCTCCCCCTTCCTCAGCGTCCAGGTTTCGGAACCGTAAAAATCTTCGCTCCATATTCACATTATCCATCATTTTCGCCATATTCTTACACAAGGTCTCTACGATAGTTTCCTACGTACTCTGTCCTACTAATGAGTCCCTCATTTGTCGATGGAATTCTTTTCCCAGCATCCTCAAAACCATTGTTTCTTGTAAGATGTTTTTGTGGATATAAAATAGTTGTACTCTCTCCAATTTGTATTTCCATGAGTACCCCTTCTTCCCTGTATTTGTCCTGTTACAAAAATCGTCTATTGATTAAATTTTTTTCCGTGTATCTTTCACCGTTTTTTTCATTGCGTCCTTTAACGATTGCGATCATTTTGGTAGCTGACTTTCCAATGCTTGACCATCGGTATGTGTATCAAATCTTACACACTGACCTCCTTATTTGATTCCTTTATCAAGCTGTTCCTTCGTCCATCTTAAAATTCCTTCGGCAAAACTATTGCATACATACGTACCATCACGCCATTACCTTTCAAGGTGGGAAAAGTCAAATGATTTTGGTATTGCCGTCGAACCAAGAAAAAAGGCTCCCTTTTAACAATTTCCTATGTGATATCCTGTCCCTACAAACATCTTTCACTAATAATACATGCAGGCTTGCGTCTTAAACCTCTCCAATCCTTCAGGTAGTTTGAGCGAGATAGTTCCCTACTCATAATGAGGATCATATTCGAATTATACGCTTTAACTTCAGCAGCTGTAGGAAGCATGAATTAAATACTGCATCACTAATGGTGCAATAATATACGGTTATATCACGGAAATACTCAGTGATTAAATAAAATATCTACATAAATCTTTGACTTAACTCATTTGCTTCACGCGGCACGTTTATCACTCCTTCACGATGGAAGGTTTTTTGCGATCCTGAAAAATTCCTGCGGTGACAATATGATTTATTTTCAAAAATAGTTGAGAAAACATGCAAACAACACACGGGGAATTTTTCGTGAGATCGAGGTGTTAGAAATTCCTCATTTTTTAAATGAGATCTCTCTTGAGTGCACACACACCTACCATTTCCCGTGTAAATTGGCTAGTATTCTTCGTAAAAAATCTCGAAAAATTGTTCTGCAAGGCGCTGATATTTTGATATCTTGAAGAGTGAAATATTTTGCTTGAAAATTAAACCAAATACATTGAATTCTAGGTGAAATGATATTTCGGTAAAACTACCTTTGAGATTCCCAATATTCCTTCACTTTTGTTTCTCCTCTGCCTCACTCTCCCTTGAATTTTGCGGTCTCCCTCATCTTCTCACACCATTCACTCTTCTATGTATGTACGAGTTCCGTTTTCCGAATCTCGTTCGTTCTCTTAAGGTGGCTCTGGCCTGACTATGTGATTCAAAACAAATATTTAAATACGTACGTCTATTTTTGGTTTAAGGAGGAACCTTTATTTCTGACTCGGCCGATAACCTACTCTAATTTTTACTTATATAATAAAGTAAGGCGTTTACTATGGAATGGTATTAAAATATTACTGGGTCTAATTTCATTTAACGAAGATATATTGGTTTGACAATTATGAATTTTAACGTTGAAATACATTGCTAATATGACAGTGCGATGGTGTCTCTTCACAAATATTTTTATATGTCAACTTCCACCCAAAGAATATTGCTCATAAATAGAGCTGTGCGAATGCTTCAAAACCGATTCGAATCGACTCGAATCAGGCTTAATTCGATTCGATTTGCCAGGAAATCGAGATTTCGCCTTCGAAACCGAATGATTCGAAATATTCGAATCTGATAGGTTCGTCTTCGAATTCGTTGCATGCATTCAAACATGGCACTCATTCCAAAAATGGAGCGCTATCCGTTTAGTCGATGTTTTCCTCATGCGAAACGAATATTTAAACGACCACATGTTATTCTGTGCCATTCTTTGTGCCACTATAGATATATAAGCTAATGTAACGCCCTGAAATATTGAGAAATTTTTACTACTTTAACTGCTCATAAGCTTTTGCATTTTATTTAGATTCGAATTCGATTCGTAAGCGAATTTTTAGGGTAATTCGATTCGCTACAAATATTTAAAAAGTTCGTTTCGATTCGATTCGAAATATCTTTTGAGAGATTCGATTCGGTTCGATTCGAAATGCAAATCCCTGATTTGCACAGCACTACTCATAAACTTGTGTAATATGCACTTCTTATGGAGACATCTAGGATATTTTTTTCAGCTTAGTATAATAGATTTATGTGCTTTTTGCAATGTGCTTTTAGATAATATAACACGAGTATTTAGGTTTTCATAACAGACTTCCTGTTTCCTTCGGACTACATAGCCGACATATTTTGATGAATGTAGGAACGTTGCCAAGGAAACGTATGCTGTTTACCAGATCAATTTTTCAATGTATATAAATCCTTGGTATTTAATTTACATCGCTAAATGTTTTATGCCTGAAGGTAGTAATACCCTTCCCTCGGTTTGTTCAAAAATCAAAATGTCAAATTCTACCGAAGTGCAATGTAGGTTGGAGTCAGTATAATTACTGTTTTTTGTAGCGCAGTAAATGCTTCGATATAATGCTTTCTCCTATGCGACTTTACCCGAAGGAGTATTTACATAAAATTTACAAAAATATGATTGGCTGCACTGACCCTAATTTTACACATAACAGCACATCAGTATACCTCAAGATAACAGTATTTCGAAGCGCAGGTTTCTCCTTAAAAATCCTATTTTCGCTGATGAAATTTGTTTACATTTCGATTATCAAAATAAATGTGCATATTATCTAGCTTATTTCACGAATATATTCTCGATGACCACATTTGTCCATGCACTGGAGCCAATTGCAGCGCCATTTGTATGAAAATAACGTATTTTGACTTCATTTTCGGCAATAATTCGCTAATAACAAAAAAAGTTGGTTACAACCCTATTTTTCCATTTTAATTCAATTCTTCGGGACATTTTGCTTTTTAAAACCAGTTTCAGTAAACCTTGAACCTGCTTTCGATCAATAGGACGTTTTTTCTGCTTTAACCTGAGCAATTGCCATCAGAGACATGTTAAAATCTCCACTTTCAAGGCTGTATCTCAGTAAAACTAGCCCGGTAACACAAGTGTTGTTTCGTCGCAGTTTATAGAACGCATTTCAAAGATGCGATATTTAAGTTTTCAGAAAATTATGGAATGAGTGTGACCCTGATACCAGAGCCACCTCAAGGGATCGTTGTGCAGACCGCGTAATATTTAGCCCAGAAGTGCGTCTTGAGGGTCTCTAGCCTTCCTAGAGAGATCGTTTGTCCCATTACTTGCGCTAAGAATGTTTAAAATATCAAACTGATCAATATTTTTGCATGAAGACCTAGGACCTAAGTATTGAATTTTGTCGGAAAGTGGTACCTTACGAGAAGTTACTATTTTATTAGCTAGGTAGGCCCTCTACGTAGTAAATGAAAGGACATTTGAATGGTGCATATCATTTCAAAATAATTCAGACGTTTATAAAAATAGCGTTTGCAAGTTACCTGGCATTCAGTAGGAATCGTTTTGGTTATACAACTCCGCTGTGTAAGTGTTGCTGAACAAGAATGAAGCAGAATTGTTTTATGGCCGGTCTCTGTTACGCGGAACTGTCGGTCTATATCTAATTTTATCTACATAGTACATATAATTTCGTGCCAATGGCGAGTATCTATTTGTAAAGCCAAATCAACTTGCAAATCTATAATTTATCCCTAAAAAGGTATATTGAGTCAGAAGATGTCTAAGGAAAAACAGCTCGATTTGATGAGAATGATGGGAAAAGAACCGTTTGGAACCAGGAGAACAGGGGAAAAGAACCGTAATGGATATACGACTGCCCGTTCAATGTCACGTTCAGTGGTCGGAAGCCGCTAGAGACTCGAGGACCGCACGCTAGACTGTTTTCTTGAGAATTTCTGACCAGATGTGTTACAAAGCGACCCAGAGAATATCATTTTGATGCCACACTACGTCTCTAGGTCCGACAGATCTACATCTACATCTATCTACATCTGCGTCATACCCTGCAAGCCACCCAAAGGGTGTGTGGCAGGGGGTGCTTCCACACCAGGCATGCATGAATTATACGGCAGAAAACCGTAATTACATTGAATCCAGTGTACCTTACATGCAACGCGCCAATTAAAAATCTACTGACCAAGAAACATGCTTTCGTCAATCGTTCCAACATGCAAGGGATACAAAGACTACTACTGCAAATTCAAAATATCATGCATAAATAAGAACATCAATATTTACATCATGCAGAAATAAAAACGTAGAAAATATAAAGAGATAGATCTACTGTCTAGCTATTGTCACTATTTGTACTATTCATGACGACGATCACAGCTGTTATGGTCCCGAATGGTACGTGGAAAAAATGACATTTTATACCTATCGGTTCTACAATCAATCTCTCCAATTTTATTGGCGCGATCTAATCTGCCGTAGTACGAGGGGGTTAATAGTATGTTTTTCACGTCGTCAGAGAAATGTTTTTCCTGAAATTTAGTTAAGAGGTTCAGCCTATAATTTAATCTACGCTGTGATAGCGATTCCCATCCCAATTTTTCTAACAATCCAGACACACTAGCAAACTTATCGTAGCATCGTTTTAAAACCTAGCTCCTCTTCGCTGCACGCGATCTAACTCTGATATCAACCCCGTTTCGTAGGGATCCCATACACTGGCAGCATATTCCAGATGAGGCCTAACGATTGAAAAATAACAACGTTCTTTCACTTTCTCATCACATTTTCCGAGTATTCTCTTGACAAAGCCTAGCTTCCTGTATGCTTGACCGCATATTTCCCGAATATGTTTTCCCCAAGATATGTCGTGAGTAATTGTGACCCCTAAGTACTCGGCGTTGATTATTTCCGTATTATCAATTCTGTAAGCCCTACCTGGCCTACTTTTCTTTTTCCAAAAGCTGACTGCTACGCACTTTTTTATGTTTAGTCCCATCTGCCACTTTTCGCACCAAGCATGAATAGCTATTAGGTCGATTGTTAACGAGTCGCTATCTTCGGAATTGGCAATATCCCTATACGCAACCGCGTCGTCTGCGAAGAGTCTAAGCTTACTTTTAACGACGTTGCTAATCATTATATCTAAATATCATTTATATATAAGTGAAATAAAAGTGGACCAATGACACTTCCCTGAGGAACACCCGATGTGACGCTATGTTTGACTCGATACCATCTATGACAACCATTTGTTCCCGCCCATGTAAGAACTGATTAATCCAACTTATAATGTTTTTATCTATTCCATATGCTTCTAGTTTTGACAGTAACTTAATATGAGGTACCTTGTCGAAAGCCTTCTTAAAATCGAGGAATATCGCATCAACTTGAACATTATTTTCACCCGAGAGCAAGATGTCATGAACAAAGAGAGCCAGTTGGGTTTCGCAAGATCTACCCTTTCGAAATCCATGTTGGTTATTTATTAATAATTCCTCCCTATCTAAATGACTCATAATGGAGCTTACGATTATATGTTTAAATACCGTACACGAAATGGATGTGAGAGAAATAGGCCTGTAGTTACTAGGGTCTTTCGTGTCGCCGCTTTTGAATATAGGTGTGACATTTGCTCCTCTCCAGTCCTTATGCTCTACGTGATCTACTAATAATTTGGTAAATATTATTTCTAAGTAAGGCGCTATGTCTGATGCCAATGTTTTATATACGCGAGCAGGAATTTGATCTGGACGGGGGGATTTGTTGGGGTTGATATTTTTAGCTGACGCTCTATGCCGCGACAATTATAATAGTTTCAGGCATAAATGTTTGGGAACGAACTGGCTGCGGATCGAAAAGATGTGGTGTGCAATTAGTGAAAATGCTTTGGAAGAATGAGTTTAACGAATTGGCTTTTTGTAGACTTTTGGTTAGCTTTTCCCCTTTGATGTTCATAAGCGTGTGTACTGTTGATTTATTTCCTTGAGTGTCCCTAACATACGACCAAAATGCCTTGGGATTATCGTTCAATTGTTCTCCCAGTAATTTACTTTTTAAATCAGCTAACGCCCTTCGGCACGCTTTTTTTGCTAAGAGTTTAGATATTTTGTAATTTTCGGTGACTGTGTATAGTTCTTCGGAGGATTTGTTAATTTTTGCCCTTTTCAACCTAGCATGACATGTTCTCTGGTGCTTTAATGTTTTTCTAACCTCCGCGTTATACCACCTATGCTCTGCATTGGCTCTTTTCCATTTACTTGGTATGTATTTGCTAACTACTGATCGTGTAACGTTGAGGAAAGTATTCCATAAAACCTCAGTATTACTGTTGACACTTATTTTTTGAAAATTAGTAAATGACTTTTGCAACTCTCGTTTCATACCTTCGTAGTCAGCCTTATTAAACAAGTAGATTTTTCTTTGTGGATTATGTTTCTTGATCATGCTCACGAAAAAATTAGCTTTAACTATCTTGTGGTCGCTTATTCCCTTATCCGTACCTATGTTTACAACCATGTGTGGAATATTTGTCGCTAAAAGATCAAGTGTATTTTTCCTCTAGTTGGAGCAGTGACTAATTGATGTAGTGAGTGAGATGTGAATTTATACAGGAGTGACTCACAGGAGGAGTCTTTGTCTTTCCCCCCAGTGATAAAACTGTAAGTGTCCCAGTCTATGGACGGAAGATTGAAATCCCCACCGATTATAATATGACAGTCGTTTTTTTGAGTGGTTAACTTACTGAGTTGACTTTCGAGTCCTAATATTGAGCTTACATGGGTATCTGGTGGTCTGTAATACGCGCACACATAGATTGTTTTTGCTTTAGGATTTTGAATGGAGCACCATACGCGTTCTACCTGATCGTCGGAAAATGACTCCCTCCTACTAATATAACAATCCTTCAGTGCAATGAAAACTCCTCCCCCGGTTCTTTCGACTGTATCTTTTCTATAAACTGTGAAATTCTTCGGGAATACTTCATTATCTGTGATTTCGTTGCACAACCAACTTTCCTGCCCTATAATTAAGATGCGTTATGATAAGAGAGAGATACATTGCCAAACAGATAGGCACAAAAACTCGTTCTTTCCGCGAACAATAAGCGACCATAATAAGACCGGAGCTCCACTAAATACACTCCAATAATACATGTCACCATTTGACCTCCAAAAACCTTACACGGCTGGTGACCTAACATCTCCTGCCACAAGCTCATTCGGTGGCTCGCTGGTTAGTATGTAGATGTAGATACCTCATGGAAAATTCCGCAGCAATCGAGAAAAAGGAATAGAGATTTAATGAGAATCAGGGGAAAAGAACCGTTTCCAGTGTCAATAGAAGCCATCCTGCTGATGTAAACTGCGAAATTTCATTACAAACTGGTACGGGATGTAGAAGTTACAGTGTTTCTGTGGATTTTTGAGCCTGAAGAAGTATTTTTTCTCAAATGTATGGTTAAGTCTTTAGAAGAGCTCAGAAGCAAGAGTAGTCTTACGGAAAAACTTCTCGTTAATCGCTTCTACCTGACGTGGACTGATCAGTGAACACGTTAGGGCATCAGATGGAGAATAGGCATTGACGGCTCAGGACCGTTCGTTGTCGCAAAGGCTTTTGAGGATTTATGACGAGAAATTGATTAAGGAAGGGATAGGATTAGATGTGCGTGGGAGTGTAGATTGATAGGAAATTGATTGAATCAAGTAGATCTGTTGAGGATGAACTCATATTCCGTTGGTCGATATTTAACTGACATTTCTGAGTGCATTAAGAAGTCAGTGGGAGATTTGTAGCAGGATAAACCGTGAAAGAATAAGAAAAAAAATTATTATCACGTGGGAGGGACCTGATGAGATTGTAGGCCGAAGGTAGCCGAACGGAATGGACGCGCTTAAAAGTGTTTGGAAAGAAATTTGGAGGAGAGTACAAGCATACCCTTTCCTTCTTCTTCTGAGGTGAATCTCTCATCTGACAGGTTTCAATTGAATTGCTCCATCCATGTTCGTCTATCCTGTGCGCTGCCTCCCTCAGCCCTTCGAAACTCCTTCCATTCATAATATCCGTCAACATATTATTTCTTCGTCTTCCTCTCCCTCTCTCTTTCCTTCGAGCTTTCCTTCTAATATTCCGTTTGGCGGGCCTTTCGGGCTTTCAAGGTCTTTCCTCAGGACCTATCCCATCCAGTTTGCCTTCCTCTTTCTTATTGATGTCAAAATATTCCTTTTCTCATTTATACTCGCCAGCACTACCTCGTCAATCACTCTATCACCAATTTTAATCTTTCCATTCTTCTCCATAGCCACATTTCAAAACCCTCTAGTTGTCTCTTTCTTGTTTTATCTTTCCCTCTTTCCTTCTTTCCTCCGGACTGTCCATGTTTCGACTCCATAAAGCACAGCACTTCAAATAAAACATTTAGCAATTTTTTCCTGAAGTCTATGTTTATTTCCCTTAGATGGGAAATTTACCGTCATTTTCATTTTTTATAAATGTCATCATCCATGGTAAATTACGGTTATTTTCACAAATTATCGCAACTGTTCAGTCATCTTTAATATTTAATAGTTAATGACTATTGTAGGATTAAATGTGAAAGCCTATTAATTTATTTGAATTAAAGAAAGTGTAAAAACAAATATGAGGGGTCACTCGATATTTGGTTTTCTTTTGTTTTAGTCTGAGAAATTTTCGTTCAAACCGTACGAACGTAAGACCCACAAATATTCCAGCAGTAAAATATGTTTAAGTATACCTCATGATTTGTTCGTACCTTTATTCATGTTAAAGTTTCAAAGAAATTTATAGACTTGGCTCAAAAGAATATGCTTGGAATATATGAGTATGATAAATGTCTGCAACGAAGGTGAATACTCCGGAAATTACGGTAATTTTCAGGGATTGCGGTAAATTATGAAAAATACCACAGTAATTTACGAAAATTACCGTGGTAATTCTCAGAATGGTCCATATCTAATCATTCCCTCGATTAGGGAGGGAGGGCCGAAGAGCTAAATTTTGGGGGTTTGACCTGTAAAACAGGCTTTGTTTTAATGATTTTCTTCGTACTGCCCGATGCATGCACACCCATTTTGCATCAGTTACACTCATATTTAATCATGCGTGCCATCCTGTTCTTATGAGTCCTAATATTTCTTCTCCTAAGGGAGTTGTCAACCATATCGTGTCATGAATGCCGCAGTCTTTCTCCATCTTTTACACCATTTCCATCTCCATTTACATTCGCTATCTTACATCTGCTCCGTTGTGCGACTCACATCCATTTTCTCTCCGTGGCCAAGCCAACGACGCATGCTCTTTTCATATATTATATCGGATACTATTCCACATTCTTACATGGCTCTCTTGACTCCTAACATTATCCTTCCGCCTTTTAACAGTTTTAAGACATATAGACTTTTAAGACCCCATATCCGCTGAATTTAGCCTCCTCTTTCCTTATTCTCGCACACTCACAAATGACTGGCGTGTGTTAAATTGAGTGCGCTTTTGTGATCCTTAATTCTTACATCCGTGTACAAACATTTGTTCCTAAATATGGTCTATATACTACCTCCGACTTTCCGTCTAATATTATCACTCAGTGAAGTTAATAATATATAAATAAATTAATATATATATATATATATATATATATATATATATATATATATATTAGTGTGGTGCTAGTGGCTCCGAAATATCAAGAAAATCTGTAAGTGTTCATTTTTTTGTTTCTGTGTTTACCGATTGCCTTCCTGTGGCAAACCGTTTATATATTCGTCACTCGAGTAATCCTAAGTGTAGATATATATATATATGTGCGAATCCATGAGAAATCAGTCGTTAGAGGCGACCAAAGTTTACGAAAAATGAATTTGGTCGCACAAGTTCCAGACACTGTTTTTTTCAAAGCTTAGAACTGGTGAACACAGGAAAATTCATGGACGTTTTTTGTTTTTCACGATTTAGTGTGTGAAACTGGATCGATTTTTATGGGCCTGGGAAAATATTGTAGAAGTCAATGGAAGCACGTTCTTGTGCATTTATTCAGGTGATATGATGCTCGGGGTTGTTCTAGACCAGCTCCAGACTGTCTTGCCCACGTCTGCCCATGCATATGGAGGTTTCCACTCATAGCGTGACGGTAAAAATCTTGCGAAGATTTCTGTCGATTTTATTGGAAAGAGATCTTGCGGACGACAGAAAGCGCTTATTGTGGGCCATGTATATGGGTATTTTCCCTTGATAATGTATATGGGGGTTTCCACACAAACTTGAGTGATATATTTTTCTTTATTTATTAAAAAAATATATATATTCTTAGGAAAAAATATTTCTTAGGTGATCGGATTACTTTCCCGTCTATTGGCTAACTGTTTTAGGACTGATATCCTTTTCCGTTCCAGATATTATTGTAAACCGTGTATTATGAAAATATTATTTAACAGTGTTATAAATATTATTTATGTAATATTAATACATTTATTTATCAATAATAGTTACCGATATTTAGGTGGTAGAGATGTAAATAATTTTTCTCGTATTTTTCGAGTATTTTTCACGTATTTTTCACTTATTTTTCGCGTATTTTTCACGAATTTATCTCCAGCGGAAAAGCTACCTCATCTTCTGTTTAAATTATAAAAAGGAGGCTATAGCAGTTGATGAATATGTAGTATACTATATAAGTATACTATCATTAAATTCAAAATTTGTCTCAAATACAATACCTCATCTTTCGTTTAAATTATACAAAGGAGACAATAGCAGTTGATGAACATGCAATATACTGTAGAAGTCATCAGTAAATAGAACATCAGTAAATTCAAAATTTGTCGGCAATAGTAATGCCGATAGACTAGGCTGTTTACGTCTATTATTCGATGTGTGGCGGAGTTTGATTGAAAGCTTCCCCAATTTCCTCTTTGCCTCCTCTCATTTCAATCAAAGTAAACATCTAGTGATTTTATTTCTTTTTTTTAAGATTTAAAAAAATCCTGCATTTTCGCGAATCACTGCGGTCTATGTCTTCAACTCTAAATTCCTCAAATTTTCTAAAAATTGAATCTTTTATGAAAGCATTTAGTTTAGTTTAGGTATTTCGGGTGTAATAACTTGTCGGAGCTACTTTATCGATGGCCATTAGAGGTTTCAGCCTGATGTGGCGTTATGTTTTTGCGATGGAATACTACGTTCTCCTTCGCAATATTTCACAAGTGTGTTTGTTGCCTCACCATATTAAATTTTTGTTTCGGTGAAGTCAAGTTAAAATTTTGTTTCGGTGAAATAAACCCGGAAATCGTTACCCGGAATCAATTGTTCCCAGTTTTCAGTAAATGTCCTGCGACTGAAATATCATATTTCTCGCTGCTAAACTTTTCGCACCCTTTTGGAAAGGAGTAATACTTCATTATCCCTTAACTTGAATACACGATAGATGTTACAACAGAAAAAAGCCCTTTTTTTCAGCACAATTCTCTTCCTACTCATATTTTTGTGTTCATTTTCTTAATGGTATTTCCAAGTATGATCATAAATTTTAATACGAGCTTTTCTAGATTATCGACCGTTTGGTCAACTATTTTGGCTATATTTATTGACCTTGTTCGAGTGGTTTTTATTTTTTACATTGAAAAAAGAGTTTAGATTATGATTTAGCCTCTTTTTAGCTACTTTATGCATCAAATCAATGGCTATAAATTCGTTTCTGGATGAAGTTTCATTAATATCTCTGAGGCCAAGCAGGGCTGGGCAATATACACTAATAATGGTATTTGAAATACAAAATACTCAAAAAAGCATTGGAAATACACAATACAAAATACGTTTGTCAAATATACTTGAAATAAAAATAAATACATGTAGGTATTTAAAACACCTAAATGCGTTGAAAAATAGATAAAATCTTAAGGAGAATTATGTAAACAAGAACACAATACTTTGAATACTATGATAATAAGAATATCGTTACCTAGTTTCAGTAAAATACAATAATTTCAAAAAAATTATAAAATTCCATGTGTGTAATTTAAAAATCGAGTCCATCAGTCGATTGATATATGATTTTGGTGGCCGACTCTAGGTGAAAGAAATCATTTTAAATAAGCTCAAGGAGAATTTTATTCTCGTGATTGAATATGAAACCTCCCTCCTTTTTCTTTACAGATTTTTGCTGATAAAGTTGTTGTATTTTTTGTATGTATATTAGCACTGAAGTTTCTGATTGAAGTCCCGCACTCTCGGTCTGCTGTTTTTTAACCCTCAGTTTTGTTTCTCCCGCAGTATTAGTATTTAATGTTTTTCCTATTTGTATCCTGGCCAATCAAATTATAAATCTAATTTTTTCTGCCTTAATCTCCTCAGAATTGCGAAAATGTTGGTAAAAGAAACAGCTGGTGTCGGTGTGAGTTAGATTATGTAGTTCAAACGAAGAATGACATTATAAATTAAGCGTTCGATCATCATACCTTTTCTAGTGCCAATTCATCAGCCAAATGGGGTCGAAACTTGAAAATGGTTTTTGAGTTTAAGTTGTGAGAATAAATTTTGCGGAAGTCCTATAACGAGGATATGTAACTCGGAGGAAAAATATCTTGTAGCCACGTTCGTATGAAGAAAGAAGAAAATCCTGTTCCTCGTGGGTCCAGTTACCTTCCTATCTATCCTTCCTATCTAGTTATCCTTCCTATCTGGGTTGGTTAAAATTGATTCAGAGAAAAACAATTCAAAAGGCCTTAATGTTATTCAAAGTACTGAACTCGAAAACCCCTTCTTATTTATATGAAAACTTGATTTTTTGCCCAAACTAACAAGAGATCGACCCGTATAACAAAAACATTTTACATCCCCAAATACCGCACAACAAAATATGAAAATACTTTCCACATTTCATCCTGTAAATTATGGAACTCGTTGCCTGATAGTATTAAATTTTCTAGGAATGTCTCACAATTTAAAAGGAGAATGGCTGACTTTTTGTCTCCCAAATGTTCTCTCGCCTCTACATGAGAAGACAAAATGATATGAGATGATATTGTTACATGTTACTTGTTCACTACAATCATTTGCTGTTTTTCTGTCTTATAAAATATTTGTTTGTTTGCTTTTCATTTTTTCTTATTAATAGATATTACAGATTGTACATTTTTGTTTTAACATCCTATTTCGATTATTGATATTGAGACTGTTTTTTCATTTTCATTTACCTCGCTTATTTTATATCTCTCTGCTGACTTGAAAGTTGTTTGTTTGATTTCCTTTTTTTGTAAGGCTTTGTATTTTGTCTTTGTATTCCACTCCTCATGAAGGCTTGTAAACTAATTCAATGTCCTAAGGGACTTTGTCCCAGGACAATAAAATTGTTTTCTATTCTATTTTCTATCTATAGTCGACTACGCTAACCACTTGGTTATCTTAGCTTGCTAACCACATCCATACCATTTGGTCATCAATTTTTACCCTGCGTACATATTGTCATGGAAGATATTGAAGCATTAATTATCAAGAAAACTAGAGCATGTTAGAAAGAGACGAGACCAAGACGCATTAGCGTAGCATTTGACCTCGTACCAACGTAAAAAACGGCATTTCACTTGGCGAGTACGAAGTCTCCCCTTGTGACTGATACAATGCACGGAAAACACGCGAAAAGCAAGTTCAACGCATAAATTATTAAATGTACGTAGAAATATCATTACAGAAAACTACCATTGTAAAAAATCCAAAAGATTTATTTCCAATTGTAGTTTCCTGTAATGGTATTTCTGCATGTGATGGTAAGGAATTAGAGCGTCGTGCAAGAATCACAGTATTTCTCAATTTTAGGTTTTGCGAATAGTAATATTTCTGAAGACTTCGTGAGACACTTAAAATTTAATAACTTAAAGGTGGCTCTGGCTTCAGGGTCACAATTATTCAGAATTTTTGAAAACTTGAATATCGCATCTGTGAAGTGCGTTTTATAAACTGAGAAGGAAATAAAATGGTGTTACCGGGCTAGTGTTACTATGATTCAGCCTTGAAAGCGGATATTTTAACATGGCTGTAATGAAGAATGCTCAGATAACAGAAATAATGTCAATTTGAATGAGAGGACATGTTCAAGCTTTCAACTAAAACTATGTGGAGGAAAGTGTCCCAGGAAATCGAATAAAAAGGAAATATAGGCATCTTACCTCCTTTTTCTTATAGTGATCAGAAAATTTCGGGCGAAATTAAAGTCAAAATCTTGCATGCTAATGGCGCCACCATCGGTTCCTATGGCCAAGGTCCTTTATGGCTGGATAAACGTGGTCATTAAAAATATTTGCGTGAAATAATCTGCATATTTTTTCATTGATTTTGCTTTTCAATAGATAATCTATTTCAGCGGTGAAAGTAGATTTTTGTAACCTGAATAACTGAAACCATGTGATTTAGTATTTCTTAGAGATGGGACAAAATGAACTGAGAAGTTCAAATGGAACAGTTACGAGATATGAACTGATGAGTAAATGAACGATTCACACATACTACCTATTCCGCACAGTAATTTAAAGATAGAGCCAAGTGCTACATTGTATGAACGAAGCAGCGGAGGGCCGTAAATTGCGTTCATCAAATTCATTCGAGAACGAACAAATGGCGAGACTAGAGGTGCGCCATTTAGGGGAGCTACAATACACCTAACCATTTGATAACGCCCTTGGCATGGCTTGGCTCGTCATTGAGCTCCAGGAAAGAAGCTGAACAGCATATTTAATAGAGTTCAGTTATGGTACACTATTCAGAAAGAGCAGCATGCTCAATAGAGTTCTGCTACGATACACTGTTCAACCACCGACACTACCGGACCATCTAGTACCGGAAGCAACTCGTCATTAGATGACGACTTGCTTCCGGTACTAGATGGTGGAGAAAGCATAAAGCATTGAGTTCTGTAATTGACTTTGAATCATTTCTATATGATTTGGACAGTACCGACGATTCTTGGGAGTTGGTGAATCTGCTTCATGTGTTATTAGATATTTCAAAAGGGAACTTTGATTGCAAAACTAAGTTCACAGCTCGAACACTCATTAGCCAATGGGCTAAATTTGAAAATGTATTTACTGCTTTTATCATTTGGGATTTATTTGTAGTAACTTCTCCAGTTTCTGTTTTTTTACAAAGTAAAAATATGGATTATTCAGTAGCATGGAAATAGTGTAGAATTTAATTTAACAAATCAGAAAAATGAGGGATGAGGTGCATTTTAATAAATTGCCTCAATGTTGTAAAAGCTACTCTGTTTGCATCGGTAAAAAATTTGAAGAAAGTGAAATAGAAATGGAGGTGGGTGTTCCTGAAAAAAGAGTTAGCCAAAACAAGGTAATGTCAGGAGAACATGCAGAGGATGAGTCACGCTGTTATTACTACCCAGAAATTTAAGGCATTGTATTGTAACATTTTGGATTGTGCTATGAAAAGCATTGAAGAACGGTTTGTTCTAAATCAGGATTTATTGAAGGATTGTGCTATTTTGGATTCCAAAAACTTTTTGAAAATGTTGAATCACCCTAGTCATGAATTTTCTGCCACTTCGTTAACCACAGTGTCAAATTTAACAAACATTAGCAGATAAGATCTCATTACTGAGCTGAAGCGGTTTCCCGCTCAGTATGATGTGTTCAAGCTGTCCCTGGAAAGAGAATGTCTTGAAGATCTTGTGAAGAAGGATCAAGCGATGTTGACGTGGCCTATAAGTCTTTGTGTAGAATTAATCCTAACGTTAAGTGTTCCCAATGTTTGTCATGTGCTTTTACTATACTGTATGATCTGTCTTCTCAATCAGGCCTATTTAATAATTTGCATTCAGTAGATAAATATTTATTGACAATTCCATGTACTCAAGTTTCTTGCGAAAGAGTCTTTTCAAAATTAAAAATTGTTAAATCCAAACTAAGGCATTCTCTAGGTCTGGAACTTTTAAGTAATTTAATTCTGATGAACTGTGAAAGGGACTTATTCCAAAATATTAACAAAAGTGAAATCATTGATGAAATTGCGTGTACAAGTGACGAACTTAGGAAAAAACTTATGGTGTAATTTTGGTTGTTGAGTTTGAATAATATTTTAACAATATATCAAGAAAACAATAATGTTCCTAAAATTTTTAAAATATCAATTTCCACCACTACAGTTTAATTGTATTATATGTAGGTCTACTTTATTGCCTCTTTAAAGTAATTTTCTTCAAATCAAGTTTGATTTTTCGTTTAATATATGTTAGATATTGTGTAATAAAATAATGTTTTAAAATTAGATCCTTGTAATTTAATTGTAATGATTGTAATAATACAAATATTGTTATAAAACAACAATCGCTTCTTCTGAAAAAATGCATTTATTGTGACCTAAGTACGGTCGTCATGACTATGAATATGACGTCATAGTTAATGCCTCACAATTAAGTCCTCTACAAAATTACTACAATGTATACATGGGGGGAGCGGGGGCGACGACTAAATTTTGCCGTGGCCCCAGAAACCTGCCAGTTCGACATTGCGTCATTATGCGAATGGGAGACGGAAGTCAGATAGAAGCAAAAATTAACAAATGAGTATGAAATCTCTCACCAGCACTATTCAAAATGTACTTTTAGGAGGCCATAAGATAAGCACAAGAAATTGGAAGGAGCGGAATAAAGAGAAAAGGGGAAGAAATAAACTCTTCGCAGATGATATCGCAGCCATAGCTGGAAATCGCGATGAGCTTCAAAGATCATTAAACGACCAAGGACGAACGTAAATGATCAAGTCCACCAAGAATACAACGTGAAAATAAGTAAGACGATGAGTGAAATCCAAACATGTGGAAGAGAGAAGCTGAATGGAGAAGTCACCCTGAGATGAAAGAAATTAGAGCAAGTCGATTCCTTCACCTATCTCGGGAGTACCATCACGTGGGACGGAAGAAGTACAAAGGACATCAAGCGGAGAATAGCCCAAGCCAAGAAGGCGTTCATGGGGAAAAGATAACAACTGTGCTCAAAGAAGATAGGACAACAAACCAGAAAGAGTTTGTGAAAAAACTCGTGTGGAGCATAGCACTCTATATCTCGGAAGAATGGACCATTGGAAATGCTGACCGGAAAAGACTGGAAGCCTTCGAAACTTGGTGCTGGAGGGGGATAATGAGGATAAAATGGACGGACAAAATGAGAAATGATGACGTTTACCGAAGATTGGAAGAGGAAAGGACCATATGGACCATCTTTTAGAAAAGAAGAAGTGATTGGACACTCCCTGAGAAACAATGGGTTTGTGAGGAACATAATCGAAGGTAAAATAGAGGGAAAAGTCCCAGGAGGAAGACTCAGGAATAAGTTCATGGACCAAATAAAGAGGAGAGTACATAGGAAGATATACCAGGAGTTAATGGAACTAGCGTTAAACAGGGAAGGGTAGAGGGCTGCAGTCAACCAAACTTAGGATTGAACGATAAATGATGACGCTGTTAAGATAGATGCGCGGAGCAGCATGCTCAATAGAATTTAGCTACATTTCTGTAATGTATTCACTGCTAGTACTTGTTCCCAGTTTTTATATGTCATAGTTGGTACTCGTAATTTTGTTAGGCAAAGTTGTATAACCTGGAAATAACCTTCAACGGGCAGCAGACAACAATAGTTTTAATACCATAACATAAGCGAACCTGAATATTATTGATCACGTGCAGTAAGACTCTGACGCGGTGAAAACAGTGCAAGCCACGCTTGGGGAAGGGGGAGAAGTTAGGGGAACGATGTTCTAACAATGCGAAGAAGAGAGGTTTTGAAAAGGAGGTGGAAGGAGAGTCGTATTGGAGGACAGTTCTACATAGGAAATTCATTCTTATGTTTAGAGTCGAATATTAAGTAAGACACCAGGAACTAAATTATTCCACACTACAGGTATTTTATGCATTCCTCTGCTCTATCCATTCATCGAAAGCATCATCCAACCAGGACACAAATAACGATAAGCCACTCATCGTCTTGTACTTCGCTAAATGAAGCTACCAATGTATGAATTCTTTCACATTTTAATACAAAAGTTTGCTAAATGGAGGTGATAATAAAATATAATAAATAAAACAAAAAATAAAACTCGAAACCAAGGCACTGAGTATTCATACTCGGAGTGATATCTACTTAGAATTTGCACTGCTAACGTTCGAGCGTGTTTATTTTCTCAGTTATTACTGCCCTCACAACCATTTCATATTGTTGTTTCAGTGGAGACAAAACCGCTGCAAGTGTCATTTCTGCTCATTATAATCTATCGATTTGCGGTAGAAGGCAGTTTTCATATTTTTCTCATTTTTTACGTCATTTACTTTTTAGCTGATAATTTTTACTGTACTTGGAGCCGTTATTCCCAATCACTTTCTATTTGAAAGATCGCTGCTTAAATAAAACGAAAGGTTGATAGAGAATCCATGGATAATGAAAGGATTTACTGAGATGCTGTTCATCAAATACTATTTTATATTACAATTAGTTTATAAAAATTTTGACTTAATAATCGTTACTTTAATTTTCATATTATGGGTGATCACATAGGACATGAAGCAGTTGGAGTGGATGAAAGTCTCTATTTAGCTTCATTTTAGGTATATGTACATGATCTTCATATGCTATTCTGACTGCTACATCTTCATAAAGTCCGCCCACCACATTTAGAATGCAATGACTGTTCTTCTGGGTCTGTTCTTTTGAACTGCTCTGAATCCTGAACTGGATCAAAATGAGCTGTTCTCGGGGGATCGGATTGGTGTGGTGGCTAGAGTACTGGCTAACCATACGGACGGCCAGGGTTCAAATCCCTGCAGAGGAGGATGTTTTTCAGAGGAAACCCGATCCCTACTTGAGTGTCTTGTGGTGGGCACTTCAAGTTCAGTACTCTGTCTGTCGGATGAGACGTTAAACCGTGGTCCCCTTGGCGCCTTTCGTTAAGAGCAGGCTAACGCCCACTCCAGGTATCTATCCACCCTTCCTTACCTACAACCTATGGCGCAAATGACCTTAGCTGTCGGTCGCTTCCCCTAATAACCAATCAATATGAACTGTTCACCAAAAAGAACAGTATGGCACACCTCTAGCTATCTCTAACTTGCCTCTCATAGTGAAGCCTGACCTACCTTAAGGTAACTGTAATGGAGAATTTTAGACAATTATAACGTTTGCCCATTAAAATAGTTCTCTGGATTTCTTTCGTGTGTAGAAAAGGGAGAGAGGAGATTGCCGATCAACCTAGAGAGATTAGGCGAATTCCCATGCAATATTCTGCTGTGTCGACGATCCAGCATGGTGATTTTTACAGACAACAAAGTTCATTCACAATTGTATTGCTAATGAGCACTAGCGCTAATGTAATGAATGTGAGTAAGGGGAATGGATTTATTTATTTTTTATTTTGCTGATTATGAAACATTGTTTCTCAAATAAATATTTTTGAGCTATAACCCAAAAAAATAGAAGATGATTGTACGGAGAGACGGACAAAATTGTCGATATGCGCACAAAGGGATTTGAAATTCTTCTCCGTCAAATTCTGTTAACTTCTTTGGAAAAGGGATCATTGAGATATTTTCTTCAGTTCAGTTCTGAAGGAGTATGATACTCTTCTTCTAGAATTCTGTCCAATAGCAGACTATGTAAATATGGAGTTCTGCCAGTGTTTGTCGGTTTGTGCCAAAGTTTTCTTTTCGGGGTTGTTCCGTAATTCAAAATAAGGATAAATTCCCTCTGAATCTACTGAGCATCATATGATGCAAAATTTACGAACTAGAATTCAGGCACAAGCACACATTTTTCAGAAGCATTTTAAGTATTTTGAAATGCTGGAGATACCTCAAATGTGTATTTGAAATAAAAAATGCTTTTGTGAAGTGTACTTAGAAATGAAAAATACTTAGGGTATTTCACTTATTGGCGCTGTATGTTTATTTCACATTTGCTGATACATCTGAGAATTTATGAACAATAAATGCGAAAATCTTGATTAAGGTCTGTCTAATTGCTCGGTAATTAAATCACTACATTTTGTAGCGTAATGTGGCGCATATTGTCTGTGACGATACCAGCCTGGAAGTGCGGTTCAGTTTGAGGAATCAATAGATGCAGCCAATAGTAATAGAGTTTAGGGCGCCTGAAAATGATAGCGAACTGTGAGTGTCCTTACTATGATAATACTGATTGTCAGATCCTACAGGAATGATGAATCAGATTCCGCCCGTAACATTATAGGTATCAAATTTAGTTATGGAGTAATGCTTTATTTAGGTAGATAACTAGAGTAAATGTTTCCAGCTACGTAGAATTATAATTTAATTTAAATTCATACGTTATATATAATTTAAATTGAAACTGCTCGATCAATTTTTATATTAATCGTAATTTTTACTTCGTTAGTCACTTCTTTGTTTATTTGTCTTGCCATTTACTTCCGTTGAGCCTATTATGAAACAGAGGGGACTTTTTACATTGTTAAGCCGCCTAATCACGCATGTGTGCATTTCAGTTGCAGGTAGTTGTCGAACTCAATGGCTTCCTTCAACTATTAAGCAAAGAGATGAGAATAACCTCCTCCGACCCGAGGGTATAAGAACTTTGTACCCTTTGTACATCTTTGCCAATGAACTTCAAGACATGAAATACACCACTAGCTGGCTCAAAGCCAGTTCCCAGCATTGCCTGACATCTAGGGACGCTCTACATACAATTTCAGCCGTGTAGCTTGAAGCGCACAGAGGGTCTGAATGAGAATCTTAATGGCTGTTTATGGCTGTTTAGTGTGTCCTATAGGACACGCGGGGTCCGAGGAGGATAAGAGGCACGGAAGAAGCATTTTCTAAAATCGGAATAGTCTGGCTGGTTTAAATTGGTTTCACCAGTCGGTGCCATCATGAAGATTTAAGCCTTAAGCATCTGAATGAAGAGATTTTTCGAATGGAAGATCATTAACCAGAAGATCATCAATCTCTAACTGAATGATTCTTGGTAACCCTTCTAATCCCATATTTCCATCAACTCCTCTCGAAAACTCATCTAAAACTCCAGGATCGTAGGGAAACTCCAAGAATTACCACAGACCTTAGCCAACATTTTTACGGAGCAATATCCATGTAAAATGTGTCTATTCAACAGACCCATACAACACACATAGTTAATTATTAATAAAATTGTGGAAAATGCGTTTTCAAAAGTTCCGATTCGTATGAAAACATGTTGTTGGTAATTATTCTTGCCCAAGAAGTAACTGGAAAATTTACTAATCATCCGAAGAAACAATTTTTAATCTCCGCGATAAGGTGGAGACTATGTTGCCATAAGTTGTGTGCGATAGACACATTACTGATGTAAAGTATGATGTAAAGAGAGAAAGTATGTATAATATGCCTATATGCAGTGAATAATAATCAGGTATAACTTTTACTACCCTGGAGCATTATCTGTCCCTAAAACTTCAATGAATTTCCATCTGAATTTTAATTCTAACTTCTATGCTTTTCTGACTAATTTTATTAAGAGAGGATGTTTTTTCAGGAGGTTTGGTCATCCAGTTCAATAAACTCAATCAATCTTTGCTGAAATATATTTGATATCATCAGGGCTTAGATTACTTAATTAAATTTAATCAGGAGATTACAAAGCATCAAGCATTTAACATCCGACAAAATCTGACGTTAAATGCTTTGTAATCTCCTGATCGACTTTAATAAAATAGTCTAAGCCCTGAAAATTTCAAGTATATTTGACGAAGCGTCGGCAAAGACTAAATACTAACTAAGAGTCTATTTCAGCCGAGGGGCCAAAACTCCAAAAAAAATCCTTATATTATCCAAACTTTAAAGAGCTTTTTACACCTCATTATATGACTTAGTACAGAAATTGGAGCAACTATAAAAATACTCCCACCTTGTGAGAACAATTTTAGAAAGATGTGTCTCATTTTATATCAGATTTAGAGAGAGCATAAAAATGGTTACGAATGGGTGTACGCAAATATGCAGAACCTTCCTGAATTTCACATTTCGCTGGCCCTAATAATAAATTATTATTATTTCTCATCGCCTTATTAATCAATATCTGACTACTTTCGAAAAAATATAATATATTGTACGGAATCATTGAGAAATATGATATAACGTTTTCTTCTGAGAATTTTTATCGTGACACAATTTCATTAGTTGATACATATATGGCATGATAGTTGTCATCGTCCAGTCACCGGAAATTCTATGGTTTTTTACTTTTCTGATAACTCTTGCTTTGCTTTCACTGAACTATCTCAGAAAATTCTTAATCTGTACTTTGAGGAATTTTTTTCTTAAAAGCATTGGTGCAACTGCAACAAAAATTTATTTCTGGGCAGTTGCTTGAGCTCCACTAATTATTATGCATAATTAGTATTCCATCATCATTGTATTTGTAAGATTCAATGGTAATCATTATCTACGGGAAAATGACATGCATCGAACATTTTAAAAAATAGCAAATAAAAATCTGTGTATTTTAAGCTGTTCCGAACTCTTTTCTTACTTTACAATACTTCACACTGCTTTAAATAACATAAATCGAGGACTTTTTACCTCATGTGAATATGCAGGGCTAATCCAGAATTGGAGCGTGTGAAAAAATATTTCGTCGCCCATCCATGTATTGTCTTCGTTCATTTTAAAAATGAAACCCTCCAGGTAATCCGTTTCATATCTCCTGGGATTGTCAGAGTCCACCGCTCACCGGGATTGCATAGCACGGTCGAACTCTTGACATTTAATGATTGGTGGTGATTGATTAAGTGAAGCTCGCTGCGGAAAGGGTCGGCAATTTATTGAGCGCTCGAAGTCTTTCCAGCTTTCCCAAAATATCTCCTCTGTACTAAACTGTGTACTTATCTCCTACTGACATTGTTGTCGAAAAATTTCATAGTTTTTTCGCTTATTTAAAATGAAATACTAAAGAGCCGTATCACCTCTCATAGGAATTTGAAACACGCCGTTAGTGTCCTTAACGAACCTGTTAAATCCAATAATTGGTTGTGAAAGAATAAGCAAAGCTCGCTGCTTAGTATAAAGGAACAGTGTAGTTATTGAGAATACATTTCATCTTCATTATTTTTCATCTTCATCTGAATACACTGTTAAATTCGAAATTGGGGCAACTATCTTTTATCGTTAGTATCTATTCCCACTTTATTCACGTGAATTAACTATTACATATTAATTAACACGTTACTCACGTTAATTCACTGATTAATCAGGAAATAAATTCTACGCCTTTTGAGTTTGATGAGATCCACCGTTCCATGGAATAATGTCGTCATTAACGGAACCCGAGTGATTTTGACGTTGAAAGGCTGAAACATAAATCGTAAAGGGCTCATATTCATTTTTCTCTTTACTTTCCTTCTAAACATATAAAAAGCCGTATTTTCCTACTCTCCCTGATGTGAAAGTAGAGAATGTATTTATAAAAAAAAACATTTTGTTGCGAACCCCGGAGTTGTCTTTCCTCATCTTAACTGTATAATCCACGGGATTTAATTCATAACCGTACCCGTAGAATTTTAGATTGGCCCCGACTTGAGAAGGAATATTATACCCTATGGGCTCGGTGGAATCCACCATCCTCGGGGTTAAATTCATTCATAACCGAACACGTGACACATAGTGAGTGACGGTGGAAGATTAAGTTGGGCTCGCAGTTGAAACGAGCGAGTTTTTCTTCGCCCGAGGTCGGGAGTTCAAGTGGACTGGGAATCGAACCGCGGACCCTTGAGTTCGCTCGGGTCAACGGCGGGCCGTGTCGCGCCGAGCGAATTCCCATCCCGTTTTCGGCAACTGCATTCTCGGCAAGTCAAATATCATGTTTCACTTACGCACAGATGCCTCGTCGGCCCACTCCCCCGCAGCGCTCCACGCTCCAGCCCTAAGCTCCCCATCGATTAGTTCTCAAAACCGCTCCTTGGTCGCGTTCACTGCCCCCATCCGAGCCAACCCCCCTTGCGCCACCCCAGCCCTCCCAGCCCTCCACCAACTTCCTCCCTCTCCTTCCCCACCCCATTTTAGCCTTCTGCTTGTGGGGGGGGGGGGAATGAGGTCTGGGAAGGGGGAGGCGTGATTCGCGGTCCACGTCTCGTTTTCTCTATCTCTCTCTCTCTCGCGGGCGTCGCTGTTTCATTGTTCCTGCAGCCGCGCGAGCTTGCACCGGTGCAAGCGGCTTTTTGCTTTATTTTCGGGATAGGAGTCTGGTAATTTTCAAGCGTGCACCATCGCAGTGAGTGGAGAACACTGTTCGCCTTGAAAATTCACCTCTTTTCGGCCGTCCTTCCATCATTCGATCAGCTCTCTTGCGCTGAGAAATTTGCAGGCTCAGAATCTGCATCGTGACTGTACTCACTATCTCGTCCAGAAAAATAAAATGTGGCATCGACAAAAAGAGGATATTTATAATTTCATATTTTACGGGAAATTAGTGCGAAGAGGTGGAATGTTTGATCTGGTGCCATATGAATCAATGAATTTATTTCCAGCGATAAATATGGCTACAGTTTAAAATAGGCTTGAAAATTTACAAACCACGTTTTCCAGTATTGTGTACCGTGTACAATAGACAATTTTTATCATACAAAAGCAAGGTCATTACAGAAAATGAAAAGTAAAAAATACAAATGAGGTCAGTCTTCTTTAGGTAACTCATGCCGCTTCCTGCTTTCCAACTTATCATTTTAAGTTGTACTATAATTATGACAATCTTTCACACAAATAGCTTTACAAACAACCGCTTTCCCATATGAGGGGAGAGCGATTTTTCTCGATATTATCTCTCTCAAAATATCTCATGACGAAAATTTTTCACTCATTATCTTATATACTTTTTGTTATCACATCACGGTGACTTTAGAAAGGATTAGTAAACTTTCCGCTACAGCTTCAAAGTCCATAGCTCCGGAGTTCAAGCGGGTCAATTTCTGAAAAATAAAAATAGAAGAATTAAAGTCTTGTGTATTCCCGATTTTTTGCTTGTAGTGGATGCATTTGATTGGATATTCGGGGAGGTGACCGACGGCTAATGTCATTTGCGCCAAAGAGGACAGGTAAGGGAGGAAGGGTGGATAGAAACCCAGCCTCGGCATTAGCCTGCTCTTAACGAAAGGCGCCAAGGGGACCACGGTTTAACGTCTCATCCGTCAGACGGAGTACTGTACTTGAAGTGCCCTCCACAAGACACTCTCAAGTAGAGATCGGGTGTCCTCTGAAAAATATTCTCCTCTACAGGGATTTGAACCCTGGCCGCCCGTATGGTTAGCCAGTACTCTAGCCACCAAACCAACCCGATCGTAGCGGATGTAATTAGAGTGTATTCTGACTAAATATTCATTAATGAGGTTTTTAAAAATGTTCTTCATTGCATTCATGTAAAAATCAGTGGAGTGAGTAATGTAAATATGCATTTAATAGCCTTTTAAGATTTGAATATGAAGGCAAGCAAGTTCTCATCCAAGCAAAAAAGATGAAATTTTATTTTAAACACGCTCTTAATATCTATCTAGTATTTAAAAATGCAACAATGGCGCAATTTTTGCTCAAAAAATAATAATAAGGGTAGAGGTTTTTGGTATTACTCAAAGTTGTAAAATTTTATAAGGTAAAATGGATATAATAGTCTAGTACATACAATTTCTTGGTGGGATTAATCCTTGATGGTTCTCGGCAATCTTATTTTATGCATTATTGTAGATTGAGTCCTTTTTAAGCGAACCAATCGTCAGTTTCCAATAATTTAGCGATATTAAAATCATCCATTACAGCAGAAATACGTACATGAGACCAGAAAACCAATATTCCTGGAATTTTGACTGCTATTTCGAGAAATGGCAATTTTATATGGACTGCCATATGCAAAGAGAAGAGTAATCGAACGTACGAGACTCCCAATGCCAACAGAAGAAGCACGTTCTCGTTATTAGCCTCGTATATCCACCCCGAGGGGCAAGAGCGACCCCTATAATATTTTGGGACACCAGCTGTGTTGAATGCGGGCTTTGAAAGGGAAAGTACTTTCATCCCCAATGAAATCTGCAGCATCAGGCTTGAGATCTGGAAAGTTTTGAGCTCTGATTTCCATTCCGAATCGTATTTGTTTCAAATAATAGTTGCGCTAGTACACAGTTTATCGTTTCACAAATTAACCGTTTTAAAGATCGAGCAATGTAGAGTAGTTACGGGAGTTAACTATCTGAGAGACAGGAGGATACGAAAATTTGACATACATATCGGGAAGGAAATGTCCTTGGCCACTTTGGAACCGGTATGTGATATCGAAGTAATGGGTGAAAGGAATCTCTTGTGAGATATTCATGCATAGCTTCTTTACTTCTTTTTCTCCTGCCTGACTACTTTGAAATCCCAAGGAAAACCATTGATCAAATTCAGCCATCGTTTTCTCTTTCCCTTCCTTACTTATGCATTTCCATTCCCCGAATCTTTCATGTGTTAAGTAAATGTGTGATCATCTTAAAGAACTTAATTCAACCTGTTGTGTCATACATTTTATTCGATTTTCCGTCAGTCCTTATGTACATACAACTAACCCTCTATCATGGTCAATTCTTTTCTCGTGTGATTTCAAGTATAATTTTCTGGTTAAAGTCAACTACTTCCGATAAACTCTTCGAACTACAAAAGAGAATCTTTTGGTTAATGATATTTGGACCTAATAAATTACCCTGACGGCCAGTTTTAGAGAAAACTGAATATTCTACCACTCTTCTTTTAATGTGCCTTTTCCATAGTCTTGAATTTTAAGTCCTACTGCGATGATTTTACAAAATTTTATAATATTCACGATCGTCTTACACATTGGCATGATACGATTGATTACACACATATGAGGATAAAATTGGAATCAGAAGGGCCAAAAGCATTTGGGATATACATTTTAAATGGCTGTTTGAGAAATGTTTAAGTTTACTCACCTTTAAAAAATACAACTTAAAATATTTAAGCCTTAAAAAAATCATTATTCCGTGAATGAATTACTTCAGGGTGATTGTTCTTAATTTTTTTGTATGTGCTTTTTAATTCTTTTTTCTGTGACGAATCTTATTTCAGTGTATATTGGAATTTGGATAATAAAACTCTGTTACATTTTATTACTACCCCTTCCCTATGAGCTGTCGCCAGGACGTGTGGGAGGGGTTGTGGCGGGGAGGGAGATATCTGTCATTAAGGGAGAGTGCATAGGGAAAGGGGATTGTGGGTGGTAAGGGAAGAAACATGGAGTGTGTTTTGATGGATTCATACCTCGAGTTTTTTTCTAGACAACTGATACTGAGTGAGAAGAATGAACTCCCATTTCAATGTGTTTCGTATTGTATTTCCAATATTTTGACGTGAATATGAAACTTTATCATCGAAACGCGTTGTACTTACAATCAATTATTCAACGTATACAAACAATATTTAATATTTAATTTCTTTACGGGTCACGGTTATACTTAGTTTTCCCGTACGGTTTTTACGATTATACTTAGTTTTTCCGCAATAATTTTAATATCTTACGACCATGATTTCGACGGTTTACGTCATCTTCAGGCCCTGATGTGACCAAATGGGACCTGAAAATAACGTTACCCGTCGAAACCATGGTCGTAAGGTATTAACATTATTGTGGAAAAACAAAGTATAACCCTTCTTGTGCGAATTTCCACGGAGACAAATCATCCGCCTTGACCGGGATTCGAACCCGGATCCCTCGATTTCCGGCCGAGTGCTTTAGCCATTTAAACTACCGAGGCGTCCTCTTCTCCTGTGGATTTTTGTGACCTTTACTTGGGACACGGGATACGTGACTTTACGGGTTCACAAAAATCCACAGGGTAGAGGACGCCTCGGTAGCTTAAATGGCTAAAGCACTCGGCCGGAAATCGAGGGATCCGGGTTCGAATCCCGGTCAAGGCGGATGATTTGTTTCCGTGGAAATTCGCACATTTGTGCATTGCGGTTGACTCCGTAAAAGTGGAACTCCGTGGCTAGTCCCGGATAGCTTAAAATTAGTCATATAACCCTTTTATTCAAAATGTTTGGCAAATTCCATAAAGGCAATCCGGAAACCATCAACTTTATTACTTTCAGTTTCAGTATATTGTTCATCTTCTCTTATACAATTTGGTTTAAAATGTCTGGCATCTCCTCATACAACATCAAATGTTTGGTTGAATTTCGTGAAGGCCTGGGTTTATAATATCTGGTTAAATATATCTCGATTTGAGAACTGACGTTAGTAATTAACATCATAGATAGCGCTCATGTAAATTATTCTTAATAAATCGTCTTGACTTAAAGGAATATGTTTGGAATGTATCAGTGTGAAAATAATCTGAAACTTAGGAGAATATTCCCGAAACTTACGGCAATTTTCAGGGGTTGCGGTAAATTACATAAAATTCCGCGGTAATTTTGAGAAAGGCCCATCTCTACTTGGGGCACCACAGTGAGCAATGGTTTGGGTTCGCTACTGCTGGCGATTGGAATTGTCGCCATGCTTTGGGTTCCCCAAGATCCTCTCTCGAATGAGCCCTGATGAAACTTCGTCCATCACCTTTGACAGTTAGGTAGTCATCGCTCCTAGTATGCCTTCACTGCCCAGCCCCAAGTTGGAAAAAGTCAGCTGTGCGAGCTGTCCGGCGATGATGCATGAAACAGCTGTGGAGGCTGGGAATGAAAAATGATCCCGACTGTCACCGCTAATCTCGTAGTATAATTGACCCTATCTACACGACTATTAAGCCTTCAATCGATCAAGGATTGATCCTTGTGGAAGATGGTGTCAAGTTTGAGCGTGCAAGTTCACGTAATCGCTTATGTCATCTCCTATTGTGGACTCAGACAAAAATGGGTGGTTTCCATTCGGTTCTCGGCTGCGGGCCGGATGAATTCGTTCTATTGGCAACAGAAAACCCTCTGGAGGGATCGGAGGTAAGGCTGGGACAAGGTCATTTCGGTGGCACCCTGCCCTGGTGATCCAAAGCACGTGAGGAGTCGAGATCGTGAGGAACAGGAAAAGTGATGGCTGGAAAGAGGGGTTGATCATATGACGTCAAACTAGTGAGGCAGTCCATTGACGACGGACGAGGGGTAATTCCATAAGCTGCGTGGGAAGGTCACTGAAGAGATAGAATAGACATGACTAGCGGTAGCAACTTCCTTGGAAGGTCAAATTTTTTTCGAAATATTAATTGTAGTCTACGCGCTAGTTTCATAGAACTAATCCCATTATATTTCGCATACGGACTTCTATGAGAAGTTTGATGAGAATTTTGTGACATTTTGCTCCAAAAGGAATAATTGAAGAGAACAAAAGGAACCATTTTGGTGGGATGATGATATCGAAAACGATATACGAATTAAAAGAAAGAAATATCGGCGATGTTAAACTACGAATGGTGACACGGATAAAATAATATACTAAGATGCTCAAGCTAGTGTGAGGAAGAAGATTGTACAAAAGAAATAAAATAATGGGAAAAGAATTGCAATGAAATAAACACCTGGATGGACGAGAAATGCAGAAAGCTGGTATTTGATTGAAAACACACGTCAAAGTAATAATGCAGCAAAAAATAACCAATATCTCTACAGTAGTGGAAAAAACATTTCAGTGAGCTGTTAACTGAAAGCAGAATAGAATTGATGAAAATCGAAGAAATACCATAGCCTCCCCTCTAAAAATAGCTGTGACTGAAGTTTGTAGAACAATTAAGAATAGAAAATCTCCTGGCCATCAGTGCTGGATAAATAAAATTAGGCACATAAAAGCTAAACCGCCACCTTGCAACTTTATTTTTAAAAATTTTTTACACAGAAGAGGCCCCAAAAGATTAGAGAATATCATTAATTTCAGTATTACACAAAAATGAAACACAAATGTGAAAATTACGGGGGGATATCAGTCACCAGCAAAACCAGCGGAAAAATGGAAAGATTTTGAAAAATGAAATTGAGGACAATTATAAAGATCTAGAGGTAGAAGACAAGTTAGTTTAAGAGCTGGTAGATCCACCATTAACCATCTATTGTGTCCAACAGACAATTGAGAAAAGAATGGTAGTAAGCCAGGAAATCCACATACATCACGTCGATTGGCAGAAAGCTTACGACAGTGCTCCTGTCATTTGACTGTGGAAAAGCCTAGATAACATAAACTTCTACATTAATCTTACCAAAGCTTTGAAAAAGTTATGCAAAAATACCACTGCAAAATTAAAAATATGGAAAAGAATATCGGAGGAATTTACAATAACAAAAACCTTAAAACAGGGTTGCTGCATCTCTCCCTCATTATTCATGACATACTTGGAACAAAGGCATAAAAAATGGAAAATGAAATGTAAAGGAATGGGTATTTACTTGAATAGTACTAAAACTTGATATTCCTTGTGCAATGCGAATGATCAGATTCTAGGACTACGATGATGATATTACAGGGCACTGAAAGCAAATTGAAGAATACAAAAATTGGGTTCTGGAAAGAAATATCAAAAGACTCGAGAATTTGTTGTAGGGTAGTACAAGAGAACATAATGTTGGATGATGGAAATACTATACTGCCAAAAATACAACGAAGTGGGTGTTAAAATAACTCCGGATGGAAAAGAATAGAATAGAATTTTTTAATGAGTATTCTACCTGTAAAGGTAGGTTTTGATACAAGTCTAAGAATCTCCTCCCAGTTTTCTACACTTTTAGGGGCCTAACTACCTCTAGTATTGTCTTTTTCGTCTCCGCATACGATCTACTCTTCTTCATCATTCCGTCCATGAAACCTATTCTCTTTCTTCCCCTCCCCCACTTACCCAACAGCCTTCCCTCTATCACTCTATTGAGCAACCCATCGCCCCTTATTACATCCTCCAGCCACCTACTCTGCCGATCTCGAATTTCATTCAGAAGTTTCCTTTCCTCATCCACCATCTCAGGCACTTCCTTGCAAATCTTCCTCTCCGTCCACCTCACCTTCTCCACGCCTACATCTCAATTGCCTGCAGCCTATTCTCGTCCTCCTTTCTGAGGGTCCACGTTTCTGTCCCTTACAACGCCACGCTCCATATCAGGCTCTTCACCAGCCTCTTCTTCACATCCTTACCCAATGTCCCCATCATCAGCTCTCTTCAATTTCTGAACTTCTCCTTAGATAGCGCTATTCTCTTTCTTTTATCTATGCTACTATGCCCATTTTCGTCAAACGAACTGCCTTAGTTACAAAATGTTCTACTTGCTCGAGTTTGTGCTCTCCACCTTTAATGACCAGCCTCGCTTTCCTTGTCCTGGATAACCTCATCACTATCGTCTCCTTATGATTTATCTTCATTCCGAATATCCCACGCTAAACTTCTTAAGCATCATCTAAAGCTTATAGTCCCTCCGAAGAGCGACAAACTAACGCGTGATCGTGCGCGAATCTAACCCACTTTTATCAGCTGTCCTCCCACTTTGATTCCCTCATCGAGTTCTTCCCATGCCTGTCGTCCGTACCACTTCCTCTGCATACTTGTTAAAAAGCAATGGAGACAACGGGCACCTCTGGCCTTACCCCGCAACCTATTGTTGCCCACCCTGATCCGTCAGCCACCCTCACCTGCGCCCTTTGCGCCATATATAGGTTTCAAATCAGTCCCCTGTCTCGCCAATCTATTTCTATTTTCCTGGGTTTAATTTTGTTGTGCTTGCCCAACATTCTTCCTCCTAACTCAGCCTTTAGTATCCCCTCGCCCCACATCACTTGTTTCGCGGATAATAAAAAATGTATCTTATATTCCTAGCTTCATGACATGTTCCATCGACTTACCCTACCTGCTGGTAATCTCCTCCAAAAATTTCCTCTCCTCATCAACCTTGTCGAGAAATTATCTGTTAAGGCCTGGTTACACGATACATTAACCCGTACGTGTTCATGTACAAGTTCATGAACGAATGCATGAACCAAATAGAACAGATTCTATTTCGCTGTTCACTCGTTCATGCATTCGTACAAGTTGGTGTGGTTACACGATGAATTTTCGTGTTCATTCACGCGTTCATGCATTCGTACATGAACTCGTACGGGTTAATGTATCGTGTCTTTAGTCTTCCTTCCCGCCCGTAGCCTCGTCTCCATCCTTTTCCTCGCCCATATTTCAAGCACCCATGATTACCTCAATCTCGTTCCTATGTCCATGTTACTACAATGCTAAATGTTGCACTGCACATTAGACTCCTAATCTATCTTTTCTTTGAATTCGTACCCAAACTCCCGGCGAAAAGTTCTCTCCAATTTGAGATTACTTCTTTTGCTATCACAATTCTCCTTGTAATATCCTCTTGATGTGCCCAAATACCTCCTAGGTACTCTTAAGTTCTTAAATGCTGCTGTTGCAGTTTAGGGCTTCCCTTTCTTACGATTTTTTGCAAAATTCGTAATGAACGTTTTATGTTTTCCGTAGCCAGATAAATTCAAGAAATCGCCGTTTGACCCTGTTACTGTGAATTTAATTTGTGAAAATGAGATATTTTTATATATAAGATACTTTCATACAATCAGCACAGAATATTTCGATTGGAATAAAACAAAGAGAACATTAAAACTTAAAGAAGAAATATGAAATTGGAATACGCTCATGGTAATTGTAGATGTAAGAATAAGATAAATGACATATTTTGCATCATCCATGACATGAATTGTCACACCTAGGGCCCGAGAAGTCAGAGACTTGACAGCAGGTGCTTCCCGTGTACAAAACAAATACATATTCGTTCCTCTTAGGGAAATATCCCATTTACCACCCAATAAATTCCGTTTACATTAATTATTTAACCTCACTTAACGGAGTTTCTGCATGAATTTCTGATGCTGCATCTGTCACTTCACATATATCGTGCCCTAACACATACAGCTATTACTCTGCCAAACTACTTGAATGCGGAAAAAGCGGAAATGCGAAAAAACTAGGATTTAAGTTTTTAAAAACTAAGTTTGAAAACTAAGAAACGAAAGTAGGAGGTAAATGGGATATTGGACTCATGAGAACATCCATTTAGATGCTGCCATCATTTTATTACACACCATAGACCTTGAATATTCCCCTCGTGAAACAACCCTCCCTAGTATTTCAAAAGAAATCGTAATACGTGTCAATTGTAGAATGTAGCTCGGCTTTCGGGAATTCCTTCGCGTTGCTTTGTCTCTTGACGACCCATGCCTTTTCGAAACGTTAATTGTTGTGCTCTACCAATGTTATCCCAAGTAAGGTCATACGCACAGATACTCCGAGGCAATTCTAAGAAGCCGTCTTTATTACCGTCCACAATATTTGCTTCTACTAATTGGAACCATTGTAACAAACGTAAACGAAATACGAAAACAATTCGAGGGCCAACAACCCGGAAATTCAGAGAATACTACATTCGTCCTGAAGGCTAAGGCTTTCATTGAAGAAAAAAATTGCGTATTTTTCATTTGCTGGGGCCAATTTTTTTTCGACCTAAGTTTCTGGGAAAGACATCGGCCACTCCGCACACAGTTGCGTCTTGGGAATTCCTGGATCTCTACGCGTCGCGTCGCTCTCCTTTGCGGCGTCGAAACTAAAGGGTTTCCGTCCATGGACCTCGATGAGTTCCGTCGCCAAGGCAATTGCTTCAAAATACCCGTTAATCTCGTCTCCAAGGATGTCGATTGCTTTCGACGCAAATCTTGCCCACAACTTGCAAATCTGACGGCTGTCACGGATGCAGACCACAGACTTTTTTCTGCTTAAATAACTCGGCGTAGTCAGAACCAAACGAGAGATATTTGATCGATGATTTGATAACCCCTCCATGCCATGGCGTCAGACTCTCAGCTGTTGGACGCGGAGGCACGTCATAGGCGGAGGAGGTGACGTCATTATCCAGTTCTCAGCAACCACGCGACAAGCTGGGAAAAAAAATTCCCCAGGTCAGCTTCGGAAGGCGACGGACCACTTCAATTCGCGGGGCATTGGTGGTGTAGTTAATTAACGATGACATCGCTGTCATTTAATTTCCTGCAACTAGAGATAGATAAAAGAGTGTCAAACCAAATCTCGATGACCTCTAACTCTGATACCGGCACTGAGATGTAATTGCAGATATTCATAATTTCCGGTCCGGAGGTACATGCCCGAGCGGTTTTTCAGCCCTATCCCGCTGAGAAAGTGAGGATGAAAGGGATAAAGGAAAGGAATGCTTGAGGTGATGAACAGAGAGGATACATTAATTGTAAGTCGAGTATAGATTCTCAGCATCTGTTAATTGCCACTTTGACGTACTTTGTAAAATCCGAATTTACTGTTTAAAACTGACGTTTATTTTTCTCAGCATCTTGTAATTGATAGTTTGATATACTTTGTTAAACATGTACTTACCATTTACAAACTGACGTTTATATTGTGTTCACTGTCCCTAAATGTACAGTACACAATAATGTGGCACCTGTGACAGTTAAGGTTAACCGTATATTATTAAATCGGTCATTTGTTTTTTTATCACTTAAAATAGTTGCCACGACAAGAAAATGGGAGTAAATCAGAGATGAAAATATTACAAAACTCACATTTTGAACTAATTTTCCAATGTAATTCTCAGAAGTTCAAATAATAAAATGTACATTGAAATGTTGTAATGAAGGGAAATATATTACGATGGATCAACAACGCAGAAGTGGTCCATCAAAACTACCTTTTGAGATAGAATGCTGTTGAGTGAAAGAAAAATTCTTTTTGATATTTTATCCTTTGAATTGTTTGACTTCAAAAATTTAGTTTACTTGGTTTCTCAGTCGATGGCATTCACCAATTTTACCTCACAAGAATGCCATGAGCGAAAATTTTCAAGTCTCTTCAAGTTTTGAGGGTTATTGAAACTATTGCAAGAAGTAGATATTTTAAATGCATTTGTCATTATTACATATTTAAATTTCGAAAATTACATATATAAATTTCGTAAATAATTCAGTAGTATCATTTACTGATAAATACGCTGTGGTAATTAGAAAACAACCACTTCCAATGTCATCTTAAGGATGTTAACTCGGAAATATACGAATTTGCGGACATTTTGGGAAGGTTCAAAATAAATATCACTCAGCATCATTAGTCTTATTCAATTGTTAAATTTAAATAACTTCCTTCGTTTTGTCTAAGATGCATTTCCTCTGCATCCAGCCTCCACGCTTGGCCTTTAAAACTCCACAATGACTCAAATTCTTCGTAAAGCCTTTACTTTTAAAGCTTCTGTCTTCTTCGAATTGCACCACCACGTGTTGCACGTATGCTGCAGGATGACGAGATGGACATCCCTCCTTAATTTTGACCTCAAGGTCTTCATAATTTGTACTCGCATCTTCACCGCATATTTTTTATTGCGGTATGAGTTCTGAAAGATATGGTGCAACTCGGGCACCGTCAATTTTCTTGACCCTCCTCTTCAGGGGCGTCGGTCCCCCTCAAAAGATATTGTGCAAAGCCCCCCCCACCCAAATTCCTATTCCCTCCCCCCCCTAAAATTCGGTTATTCCTTCCGGCTTTCTTGTGTAAAATGTGGATAGTAAATAAATTTAAATAATAGTATAGTTTAAAGGTAATATACAAAAAGAAAAAGATAACAAGTCAGAACAAAAATCGTTATTTTTATCTCAAAAATCCTATCCTATATCTTTATATGTATTATATTTTATTTATTTCCTTATTTCATGTAACAATTTTTCCAAATTTTACCCCCTCCTCCCCCCCTCCCCAAAATTTTGCCCCAAAATCTCTGCCCCAAAAATTATATTTCGAATGTCTCAGATTACGTTAGTTACTCTCGTCGTTCACATTTTTAAATACCTATTATTTTTTTTATTTTTCCATCTTTGTCATTAAGATAATATTTCATCCCGACCCCCAAATTCCAATTCCTATATTAACTTGTCAATGAATAAATTCAAGGGCTGTACAAAGGGGATCTGTAGACAAATCTTTTCCCACCTAAAAATGGGCGCAACCTGCACAATGCAACCCCCACGTCGGCATCCCTGCTCCTCTCATCCTCTGTATATCTTCCTCGCTGCCAAATTTATTTATAACCCTTTAAGGTAGTTTGAGCGAAATATCATTCTACTTAGAAATCAATGAATTTGGTCTCATTTTAAAGAAAAATATCTAACCCATCTAATGGCACTAAAAATTCAACCCCTTACCACATTACTTTCCGAGATATTTGCCAAAAAATACCAGCTCTTTTACATTGGAAATAGCACGTGTATGCACTCCAGAGGGACATTATTTACAAAATGATGTATTTATAACACTTAGATGTCGTAGAAAAACTAACAGCGTGTAGTTTTTATGTTTTCTCGACTATTTTTGAAAATTAATCATATTGTCACCCCAATAGGTTCTTGGGTATCGTAAAAAGCCTTCCGCTTTGAAGGAGTTTCAAACGCACCGCGTGAAAAAAATGAGTCAAGTAAAAGACTTGTTTAGATATTTTCATTTAATTACTTACCATTTGTCATATAAAACTATATTATTGCACCATTAAAATGCAATATTTAATTCATGTGTCCTAGTGCTGGTGGAATTAAAACATGTAATTCGAATATGGTCTCTATTATGACTAGGGAACTATCTCGCTCGGATTATGGTGGATGGAGCGATTATCGTTTACGCACGGATTTGCGTGAAAATTTTCATAGGCGTACTCATTAGTAATATGTATGGATAAAAGGGAAAAAAATTAGGTTACCGATTTTGTTTTTTGGTAAATTAACGATATTATAACACGTAGCCTAATGGCACTCGACATATATTTTGAAATAATTCGATGAAACATGTACAGATTTTCTTCTAAACGCGAAAACATGCCTTTCGTTTTATTATAATTGTTCCTATTTAATATTAAGGTAGCATATCGAATGAAAAACGCGTATTTACTTACCGTTTTTGCTTAAATTTGGAATTCCGCGACGCAAACCCAAGTTTCAGCAATGCCTGACGAAAATTTCAAATATAATTCTTGCACGATTTACAATACAACGTGAATGGTTTTTTCCAACGTCTAAATAGACCCACTTAAGTAAAGTGTGGTCCAAGAATTTTTTTTCGACTTACTTGAAAAGTTATTGAAATGTGCACTCAACGACTCACGAGTCGCGCTCCTACCGCCTTAAGGCCTAAATTATGGAACCACGCATCGATATGGTCCGCCTGAAGCTATTTTTTTTTTTTGCTTCTTTCACTTCGTGTCGATCACCACTTCATTTTGCTTGTATCTTTTTTCAACGATTTTTCTTTAGTTCTATGACAATTTCTCCGGTTTCTCTCTTGTCCTATGCCACTAATGTTAAGCTTCACCTCATGTATTCTAAAAAATCTTTATACTTCCATATTATACACACAAATAGTGTATCTTGTTTTGAGAGACTAATTTTAAAAGCCATTTGAAAGTTCATTTTTTTTTTAATTTTCCTCATCATTTTTTAAATTGAACCTGTCCTCAGTCAGGTTTCAACTGAACTGCTCCCTCCATGCTCGTCTATCGTGTGCTGCCTCCCTCAGCTCTTCGTAACTCCTTCCATTCATAATATCAGTCAACATGTTATTTCTTCGTCTTCCTCTGTATATCTTCCTCTTCCCCTTGATCTTTCCTTCGTATATTCTTTTCAGCAAGCAATCTTTCCTCAAAACGTGTCCCATCCAGTGTGTCTTCCTCTTTCTTATTCATTTCAAAAATTCCTTTTCTCATTTATTTTAACAGCTCTTCCTCATTTCTCCCTTTATCACTCTATTTTATCCTTTCCATTCTTCTTCTAAGCCACATTTCAAATCCCTATAGACATTTCTCCCCTTTCCTCTAGACTCTCCATGTTTCTGCTCCATTAAGCAACACACTTCGAATGAAACATTTAGCAAATCTTTTCCTTGAGCCCACGTTGGTTGATTTGGCTGATGATAGTTGATTGACTTTACTGAAAGCTGCCTTTTCCTAAGATATTCTGCTTCTAATTTCCTCCGCACAACTTCCATTCCATGTTATAACTTTTCCGAGATATCTAAAGGATGATATTTGTTCTAGCCTATTTCCATCGGTAGTAACTTGATGAACTCCTTCCTCTTTTCCTGCCTTCATAACTTTAGTTTGCTTGATGTTTATTTTCATTTCAACACGTTTTCCTACCCTCTTGATTTTGTCCACCATTTCCTGTAATTGTTTCTCACCCTTTGTAATTACCGCCTAAGTTATTCTCATCCGTGTTCCTTCATAATATTTTTGTTCCTACGTATTTATATTCAGTTTTCTGAGTCCTTCTACCGTCGTGAAACAAGAAACAATGTGTGGGGAAAACGGTGGTATATTCAGGGTGGCGGGAGTGCGATCGGCGGTGACGAGGGATCATCTCGCGAACTTTGAACTTCTCTTTTAGTACTGATATATTCTGATAGCCTCTATTTCCTAGCTAATATCCTACGTCTACCAAATTCTCCCCATCCCGGTTTTCCTTACCACAGAGGAACTCCTAGGAATTTACGCCCTTTACTGTGTAGAATAATGATAATTCAGTCTTTATTGATCGATATTAGGACTTCCAAGCGCTCTCTTACTTATAACTCATATTACATCACACGAGCAGCCATGTCCTAGGTGGAGGAACACTCACCCAGGCGGGCTCGAACCCGCGACCCTGTGTTGGCCGGCGTGGACTTTACCGTGCCGCCACCGGGGCCGACGAAACAAACGTGTAGTGAAGATTATAATCAATGGTGATTCACTTGTGATAAAAGGAGAAATTAAAATTCCCAGATCAAAGGGAACATTTTCCTCTCGACGTCTTCGACGGTGAATAAGATGTAGTCTATTGGGAGAGAAATTAGTAAATAGATTTTGTTTTTTGAGTGGAGTGGCCGTACTAGAGCAATTATCTTTGTTCCATCCTATTTACCTCTGAGGCCATCGAAACGCTTTGGCCCTTCACTATGTAAGTTATATTTAACACTATTAAAAATGTAGTCGATGGGAAGAAAAAAGAGTTAATAGGCAATACAATTTTTCAGAAAACTTAGAGGATACCAGAAACATTCAAGAAACTTGAAGTGAGGAGTAAAATCAATGATGATTCACTTGTGATGAAAGGGGAAATCAAAATTCCCAGGTCAAAGGGAATTTTTTTCCTCTCCGAGCGAAGTCTCATTTACTGTCAAACTGGTCCTCGGATGGCAGACCGCGGCTGTTCCAGGAATATGCGACCACCGGGGTGGGGGACTGACTACTGATTCCGCTGAAAGCGTGCGCAAGACGGAAAGCACGTAGGCATCCAGTCCCTCCCATCCCGGCCGTATGTCTCCTTGCATCATTCCGTGAATCACTGCCACGATGCAGGTGGCGCGTGAAACTTGTGCATCTGGCTCCTCGTTGCATGCGATCCGGTGTTACGTGTGCTATGACGAGAAAAAGGCACCACGTTAGCGGGCCCTTTTTCCTTTGGGGAGGTTCTTCGTATCCTTTGGTTATTTAGTGATTAGGTAACTTTATCGGCAACTCTCTGCTATTAATACTCCTCTTCAAATAGGAGTAAAATCTTGGAAATAATGAAATACACCTACGACCTACCTCTTAAAATTGTGAACTTTTTGAAAGCGTTGAGTGTTGCAAGAAAAATCATAATATACCTACTTGACGGCAATAGGCGCCACTTCGTGGAAAAACAAAACATATTGAAAAGAATACTTTGTGCTTTCCTACTATTATTCAATTTAAACAATGCGTTTCAGAGATTTACTACTTCGTCATACACTACGAAAGTTGTGAAACGCGTCGTAAAAATTTAATAATTGTATAAAATAACAAAGTGTTCTTTTCAATTTGGATACTAAAAATCATATCAGTTGTAGAGATGAAGAATAGCCTTTTGATGGATAGTAGTACTTGCAAACCTATGAACAAATTGTTTTTACAGTATATGTACACAATCTGGGGTGACTAATCGTGATAATTCCTCTCAGAATTGCGATTTTTTTTTAATTTTGGCGTTTGTTGAGCTTAGTAAGCAATTCAATAGGACTTTTCAATAAAAATTATAGGTCCAAATTCCTTCAATTATATCATTTTGTATGATCGAATTTTCGATAACCATAAATTGGGAAAAAATATTGCTGTACAGTATGCGATTTCTCAAGAATTTTAGATCAATATTTAACATTTTTCAGCTTCAACTCTTTACTGTTTTCATGGTGGTTTCACCGTATTATCGCAAGTTGCTGTGATGGGAATTTTTTGTTCGCATAACAAAAGAGCGGCTGTATGAATTTTCGTCGTTTTATGATAATATTAAAAATAGAATAATAACGAGCAGATGGAATGAAAATTATTTCTTGAAATCGCGGCGGTATGAATTAAGATGGTTATCGTTATTTTGCGATAGAATTCCTTGTATACCTACTCTCTTGGAGGTAAACGGTCACAAGTAACTCATCGACTAACTCGCAGCTCTTTTCAGTCAGGTAGGATAAATAAATGATCATAACCTAAGAGATTGAATAGTGAACGGAAACTTTAATGAATCGAAGTGCTGAATTTGAATAGCCATAATTCCTCTAGAGCTGTAAGAAGCGACAGAATAAGGTAAATAACTATGCCTATTTCAAAAGCGCAAAAATTCCTTCTTTTCCCCCATCATTACGAAACAACAGCCAAATAGAGCTGGTCTCTAAGTCATTCCGCCTGCATTTCTCGCTCATCCCTTCTCTCTCCCAGTCCTTTTTTTCCTATTCCCTCCCTTTTCCATGGCCGATGTCCTATTCCTCCCATATTCCATGGCCGATAACGCCCTTTTAGCTCTGGCTTCCGCCGCACCCTTGGAGAGATCTTCCCATTCCCCTCCATCGGCTACCCCGGACTACAGCGCCACTGATGGCACAGATTAAAATGCATTGCAAGAGTTCAGGAGAATACTCACAGTGAAGTTATAATACACAATTTTCCTTATATCGGTATTTTCAATAGAGATGAAGGATTACCATTTACAATAATTGCAAATATTTTAAGAAATATACGTCGTGCGCATGGCGATGAGCTGATTTTCGACGAATTCAAGTTTCTTCCGCGATCGAAATAGTAAAAACATAAATCGAAAAGTTACGACACTTATTTTAAGTATTGATCCTTATTCATGACGCCTGTGCAAACAGTTTTAGTTTAAATAGCATAGCAGAGTCGTAAAATAAAGGTACGTATAAGTCTGTGGAAGCGTTTTCCGCCGTGGAATACAGTCCCCTAATATAGCGGCGGAATGTGTTGGGTGTCAAATCGTTCTCTGCCCTTCATTCCTCAGTCCCTCGCTCAGCCCTGAACTCACTGACGAATTAACATCTCAGAAATCACTCAATGACGAGACACGTTCCATCAGAATCGCTCACAGAGCCGAGAAAAAAATATATCGGCCAATGTAGCTTATTGGTAGTCTGCGAACGACGACACGCATAAAGAGCTGTCGTATGTTTTAAGTGGATGGACTACGTAGATACTCGCTGGAGACTCGGAGGCTGTTCGATAGGCAAAGATTATCTACTTGAAATCTTCATATCGCGAAATCATCAGATTCGGAGTGACACTGAGGAAACCCATCATTCTCATCTACGGTGCCGAAAGTGGTGGCCATATAAGAAGTGTGCACCATCGGTCTCATGGTAGTTGGTTCCTTTTTTCCCATGCACCTTAGTAACCGAAGGAAAAACTAAGCGTGTCACTGATCCGACAATTCCTCACTTTTCATTCTTCCCTTCTTCCAATTCCTTTTCTCTCCCCCATTTTTATTGAGTCCTAACACCCCTTGCCACACGCCTCTGTGACGGCTAGCAGGATAGCGTGTTGATGAAGCCGAAGGATTGGCCATATAATTTGCGAAATTGATGTTTGGAGTTTTTGGTCCTTGAACTCGAAAGACGTCATTAGCACGAACGAAACCATAGCTTCACACCACACTCTAATTGTAGGTTGTTCAAACGTCATTTATAAGTAACTAATTGGTAAAAATTATGTAGTGTCGTCATGGTTATCTCGCGCATGTTTTTAACCCGTAAATAAGCACACAACATTATGTGGGCGTCGTACACGTGGATAAGTGTGAACGACGCGCCCTTCCGGTCGGGAGCCCGACTCAACACAATGCCGTTTATAATGTGCATGAATAGACTTGTTCTCCATCATAGTCATTCGCGTGGATGCTTAATCTCAACTCATCTCCCATATTGAACGATAGCAACGCGCACGAATTGTTTCTAGCAGTTTTATTTGGACAAATAACTGTGCGCATAGTACGGGCGTAACAACTCACAGCAGGTTCCCAGTTAAACAACGAGTTTGAGTGGCTACTTTTTGACTTAAAAGCACGCTGATAACTTCCAGGTTCTTGATTTCTAGCTCTTTCCGATGATTTTCGCATATGTGACGGTTCCAGGGCTGCGTTTAAAAAGCTTCATCAAGGTTCGAAGCCACTCTCTCCATGACGAGTAGCCGTTCGTTTCTCTCAACTATTGATTCCCTTGCTGTCACCGAACACTTTTTTCATCGCATTATGCAGTATGTATCCACATCTGAGCGTGTACTCGAAGGTACTCGCGCAAAAGATGGTAGTACTTTTCCGGGATTCCCGGGAGTTTGTTTACAATTGAAGAAATTTTAAAATTCACCTAGTTCAGACCTAGTTCACCAGGTTCAGATATAAGGAGCACTCTCTTACGGCCAAACTGGTAACCAAAATTTACTCGTCGACGGCCGATGAGGGAGTTTCTATGTCTATGCTCTTAATTATACTAAAAAACAGCACAAATACCTAAGGCGATAACTTAGGCAAAATAAGATATAGCTTCTAAAAAACTGTTTGCAAACTTGCGCTTTAAGTAAACTGACTAACTTTAGCCAAATAAATTTTAAACCTTTAAATTTAACTTTTAATGAAGTCATGATTCCCCAAATGCGATTACTGTGCATCAAAATGGTCTGTACCTTCTCGCATGATATGGATTCAATTACACCTCAGTTTGAATAAAGGAAATGCATGAACAAATATCCCTGAGAGAGTAACATGTGGCGGAAATATGAAATGTTCGATTTTTTTCTAATATACTTTTCATAGTGCCGTAATGGTGTTTTTTTCGCTGATATTTTGAGTTCCCCTGTGCAACAATTCCTGGTGGCCATTTCAAGTACTACGAGAGCTGGTCGCTTTTGCGGAGTGTTTACAAACAGCTGACGCCCGATCAACATAAAGGAATAGTACATGTGAACTGTCAATGATGCTAGGGAAACTTGCAATTTTTCTAATTTGTTTGTGCTAGGTGTACATAAATGTATTGAAATGTCTGCACTTAGGCAGAATAAATTTGAAGGATTATGTCGGCTGTGTACATCGGTAGAACATGACAACTTACACATATTTGGCGACGAAGGCGAAGTTCGTCAGTTAGCTAGTAAAATTAGGATTTGTTTACCAATTTTTGTAAGTATCGATACACTTATGTCTTTCTTCAAAGATTTAATTAATTGCTTGATATCAAATACTGCTGCCGATGTGAGCGAGTAAGGGTGTAATATTCTAAGAAATACAAGATTTCGTGTCTTGGTAGACATTAATAATGTGAATTACTATGTTCTAGTATGTAAAGTTCTTAATGGAAACATACGTATATTGTGTTTACTGTAATTTTATGCATTTAGGCGTTGTGTTTAAGATTGTGATCTGAAAACCCCGCATTCAAGTTACATATGTCAATATTTCAGGTACATAGAGAAGATAATCTCCCAAAAGTAGTGTGTTTACCCTGCGTCACTAAATTGGAGAGTTTTTATAACTTTAGAGAAGCCTGCGTAAAAGCTGAAGGTACATTAGAAGCATTTCTGAAAGAAGAACAGAATTTTCCTCATGAACCAGAGGTATGTTCAGTACCACTTCTAATAGTCATACTTGCGACCATAATTTAACCCTGTGTTTTTAATTATTTTAGATTAATTGATATTCTTCTTGTACTCTACACATTCTCTGTAATTCTCAATTCTGGCGATTTGTAATTCAAATACTTATCATATATTATTAAGAGGTTGCCTACATCCTTAGTACAGAACAATTTGTTTTGTTTTTCTGAATCAAAACATGGTGGTAATTCATAAACGTAAATTACAAGTGCTGATATATTGTAGACAACGAAATACGCACTGTGCAAACTTAAAAGAGGGAATTGTTAGCAGGCAATAATTATAGGCTATGGTGATACATTCACACGAATGAAGTTGTGTTTATTCCGTTAAAGTAGGTAATGAACGTCTCACTGAAATACTTCGTTGTTAATACCCATGAGAGAGTGTAATTAATCATATGAAAGTATTTTTTCTATCTGCTCTTAATTAAAATTGGAAAAATTTACCGGGAGTTTAGGATGAGAGATGTTTATACTGGTATAAATCGCAGGAGTATGTAACCAACAAAAAACTTTGAAGACTTGACGAAGATGAAAAATGGATTGTGACATGTTCCTCTGGGTATAGCCAGCTTCCTCATTTTTGGCAACTTTTTCTGATTCCCCCACACCACTGCTAAATACATCATATAATTGTGCATATGTGTGGCATTCATTTTCTCATATTAGCTATAACATATGGCTTTGGGAAAAGTTATGAAATGTATTCCTTCTTGATCTCATTGCAGGTGTGGACCCATCATAGTAATTTGTTCTACAATTAGCACCTCTCATCACCCTTATACTTGTTACCTATTTTCTCACTCTCAGCATAACGATGTAATCAATTATTCTCACACAGCCTCCTATTCCCTCTATGCACATGAATTTTCTTATATTCAAACCGTCTATTGGAAACTATACTTTTTCCAAGCACACACTTATGAAGTTTTCACCATTATAATTCATTCACTAGTCATCAAAACACCCAGCCACTCTCTCAGATGCATCATGTCTGAAATCAATCCCGCTATTCATGTCACCTAACACAGTTTTCTCTCACCAGGGTCATTTTTATTCATTACATCTCTCAGTTTTTCCAAAAACTTATCTTTCACACTCATCTTGTCCATCCTCTGGTGTGTAACATGTCATGTAACAATAGCAACTTTTTGAACAACTACTTTCGTATGAACTGAGAACAGTCGTGGGAATACCTGCTCACATTTCTTAACCACCTTCTCAATATACTCATTGAGGATCTTCAAATGCTGGCGGAATTGATAACCTACCAGCATCAGTTTTGACTTTGTCCTGCTCTTAGTTTCGCAAAAACAACACATATACTCATTTCATTTTCATTTCATCCATGAACTCTATCTCTTATCCATTCTCTCCTCTCACATTGCAATGACCATATTCCCAGTTTTGTTTTGCCATGTCCGTCTTTTGACCGAAGTAATTTACTGGCTCATCAACATGCCATTCCCAAATGGCTGGAAAAAGTCTATTTATAGCCATTGTTAAGGAACTTGATCCATTAACATATAGAACTGGCTGAGAAATGATACACAAGTGACTACTATTATGAAAGGTGGTTACTCTTCCTTGAAAATTGCAAAAACTCTTTGAAATTGCTTCTTCCGTAAGAACTCTGGGAAATTTACTTCATTTTGACAAAATTAGGGAAACTTGTTATCATATTCATGGATTTTATAATGGTTGAGAATAATGAGAAATTAATTTTGCAAAACACAGAACATGTTCCGTCTTAAATTTTTTAAAAGTAACAGACTGTGTTACATCCATTTCTGAAGCCGTTATCTACTCAGGTAATTGCTCACTTGCCTACAAGACCTACATCTCTCAAATTTTATTTCCAATTATATCCCAATATCATTTATTTTTCCTTATTCTCACAAAAAATAATTTCTATTGCCTTATGGCAATATTTCTGTGGTTAGTTTTCCATGCTAAGGTAGGCCGTGATGTTATAACGTAAACAAAGTGTGTACTTATTAAAAATACAGGAATGCTGCTAAGCTATTTCTACTTACTGTAAAAACTTTTTTTTAAATTCTAACTGTTTTCAGATGTTAAGGTTTTCATAATTATTTTCTCCTGTATAAAAATGAGGTGACTCTTCTTTTCAACCTTGACATGGTGGAAGGGCTTGTGCATTCCAATGACCCATGGAGCTGGACTGGCAGGAACAGTCATACTATTACTCCCAGTAGGGTCACCCATGCCAGATAGGTTGAAGGTTGGAAGGCCTATTGAAAGGTGGTTCACGTTGATGGGTCATTCAAAGAGAATTAAATCTGGACCACTATGATATGCTGCTCACTAAGGTGGGTGTTGTGCCTGGCAGTGGAGGGAGGCAAGGCTTCCGTGGCTGTCATAAAATGAAATTATTGAACTCAGTGTCATCAGATATTTCAAGGACCTCAAGAGATAAAAGAAAAACAGGAGACTGAAGAGGGACACTGATAAAAATATGAACTTGGAACATAAGGATAATAATGAGTGCTGGGAAGCTTGAAAATACACATTAAACGGGAGGTGCAGAAAGAGAAAAGAGATGATTTGGGGCTGTGCTAGGTGATAGTTACAGGGTAGTCAATGGTTGTAAGGATGAGCCTATGATAGCAATGGTGCTGAATGCAAAATTTGGGATGGTGGTGGTAAACATTGAAGGGGTGAGCCACAGAATTTAAATGAGAGATGAAAAATCTTTCCTGACAAATTGTGTATTGGTCCAGGTGTACATGTCTACTAGTAACCAGTGGGAGGAAGAGGTGGATGAGGTGTATGAGCCACTAGAGGGGATAGACATAAATCCCAAGCAAGGAAAACTTGATGTGTAACTTATCAAGCAACTGTAATACAGTGGTGGGGGATAGATGGATGTGAAGTAGAAGGAGATGGGATAGGGACATGAAATGATCATGGTTAGATGGCAGTTTAGTGGGAGGAATAAAGTAGTGGTCACTAGCACTTGATTTCAGCATCATCTCAGATTGAAAAATGTCAAGTGGTACCTATAGACATCAAATTGATAAGATTATAGTAATGCAAAGATTTATATGCAGAGTCAGAGGCTAGCGAAGCTATCTGGAGGCAGATTTAGACTCAGGTCATAACTTAGTTATGATAAACTATGACAGTAGATTCAAAAGACTTCGTTAAAGTAGGAGATTGAAGAGGTGGAACATGACAACATTGGGGAAGAAATGGATGGAATACCGTGAGCAAGTGGAAAAAAACCATTGGTAAAGGAAATTGGAATGATTGAGTAAGAATGGGGAGTATAAAAATGGGTAGAGCGAGAGGGGTGGGGAAAATAGTAGAACCAATGGAAGCCAGAGGGATGAAAAGCAATGCATCACAGATGAAATGACTAGAAAAATATAGGGAAGAAGAAAGTGGAAAAGTATCAACCCTGAAGTTGGCAGGAAGTGATGTATGTACATTGAGCCCATTGTGATGAAGGTCAACAAAATGTTAGGTTTTTTATGTAGGATTTGTAAATATTTGAAAGACATTTTCTGCTTTACATTACTTTATATCTCTTTGGTTCGTTTATTATTGGAATATGCCGCTATCATCTGGTGTCCTTATTACTACAGCAATATTAAAAATTGGAAGGCAGTCAAATAAAGTTCCTCAGGATACTCAAACATAAATTTAAACTTGAGCCAGTATTCAGCAGTGAAGAATTGTGTCTAAATCTTCTTTCCCTATATATATCAATATAATGTAAAACATTTATACTTTTCCTCATATTATAATCTGTAACTTTTCCTCATTTAAATCTCTAATCCTGTGGAAAAGTATGAGCGTTTTACTTTAATTCTGTCTTGAACTTCCACAATGTAATTCCTGAATTTGTGATTCGTACGATAATATAGTGACCACTAGGATTATACTGTAAGGCAATTCTGGAGAGATAGTTCTGCTTCATTCTTCATAAATGGTCGACCATTTGGCTTTGTGTTCTGTAATTTTTTATTCAAGATGAAAATATTTACATTATCTCTTATGATTTCATTCTTTGTCTATTTTTTCATGTGCAACTCTCTACAGCTCTCAGGAACATCATTTCAGCCAATGTTATGTTTCTCCTGACTCTTTAGAGAACCTTAATCTCACTACCATATATTAATACCGGAACTGCGATTGTTCTATAAAACTTCAATCAAGTTTTATTTTCTCGAGTTCTTGGCATTTTCCCGCAAATATATTTGAAAGTATTACGCTAATTTTTTAATCTTGGTCTGTTATAGGGAATGTTTCTCATCCAAGATAACGTCCGACGTTTGTCTAAAAAGCGGCCCCTCTGGCATTCCCCAGAAACGACGCTTGCCCTGAGAAATAAACTCAAGGCCTGGAAGCATTGGAAACGTCACCCCAACCCTCTGTCCCGCGCCTTGTTCGTAACTCAACGGCGTCATTCATGTTTTCTCATTCGCCGGGACTACAAGAACCACATCCGTGAAATAACGGAGGGAATTTGTGTCAATCCCAAAAGATTTTGGACCCTTATCAATGCTAGGAGAAAGTCGCACAGAATCCCCACCTCTGTTTCCTTTAATGGACTATGTTTTCAAGGTGAAGATCGTCCCGATGTATTCAACGAGTATTTTTTTGCCAACTTCAACACCGCCTCTCCAACCCTCCCCCTCCCTAAGCTTCAACCCGTATGCCATCAGTCCCTCTGCTCTATCTCTACCAACCCCCACGAAGTTTTGTCTTATCTAACCGCACTACCCACGTCAAAGGCCACTGGATCCGACAATATTGGTTCTCTCTTTCTCTCTCGCACCGCTACCTCTCTTTGCGTCCCCATCTCTATCCTCTTCAATAGGTTCTTCTCCATTGGTTCTTTTCCTGCACACTGGAAAAACGCTAATGTCACCCCAATTTTAAAACATGGCCCCAAAGGTGTCATTGAGAATTATCGCCCAATATCCATCTTACCTGTTCTATCCATAATTTTTGAGCGTATTATACATAGTCATCTTCTTCACTTCACCCTCCCCCACATCTCCCCTCATCAGCATGGTTTCCTTCCTGGTGGATCGTGCCTCTCTAACCTCGCTGTATTGCACCACCACATCACACAATCTTTCGAATCAAACTCTCAACTTGATGTTTGCTATATCGACTTCTCCAAAGCCTTCGACACCGTAAATCACTCCTTACTTTTACATAAACTCCAACACCGGTACAACATCCATGCAAATTTCCTGTCTTTAATTCACAGCTTCCTCAGCTCCCGTTTCCAACGTGTATCCATTGATGGCACCTCTTCCTCTTACCTACCTGTTGTGTCTGGTGTACCACAGGGAAGCGTCCTTGGCCCTCTTCTGTTTTCACTCTATTTGGATGACATCACTGAGGGCATAATCCCTCTCAGCTGCAATATTCTGCTGTACGCGGACGATTGCAAAATTTTCAAGCAAGTTGATCGCCCCTCCGACTCACATTTCCTTCAATCCGCCATCAACTTTGTTTCCGATTGGTGCTCAACTTGGCAGCTGCAAATCAACCCCTCAAAATCAGCTCTTATGACCTTTTCATTAAAAAGCAAACCCCATTCACATTCTTACACTCTATTAAATAATCCTATCCTCCCTGTGACCTCCCACTGTGACTTAGGAGTCATTCTTGATTCAAAACTCAACTTTAATGGCCACATTAGAATGATTGTGCGGAAGGCGATGGCAATAGTTGGCATGATTTACCGCCTCACTGACGTTCAGGACCCTACAGCTCTAAAAACTGTCTTTTTCGGTTGTATTCTCCCCATCTTAGAATACTGTGCACCAATTTGGTCTACCGCCTGCCCCACTACCTTGGATTTGCTCAACCGTCCAGTCAACTTCTTTCTCGCCATAGTTGGCCATCGAGTCCCCACATTCAGAAGCTCATCCCGTGACCTCATCCATTCCTCCCTTGGCATTTCACATTTAACTCACCGCCGTGTCCTATCAGATATGCTGTTCCTACAAAGACTCTTCAGTGGCTCTCTACGGACCAATGAAATACTCCCTCTCTTTAGTATTCATGTTCCTTCCCGTCCATTACGCAGTAACTGTCTACTGCATACTCCCAGATTCCGTCTTTCCATCTCCCAGCGCTCTCTCTTCTTCCGAATCCCCTCCTTGGTTAACTCCTTGGCCTCGAAATATCCTTCCTTGGACCTTTTCTCCTCTGCCACCATTTTCAAATCCTCCCTAAAACGCCACTTAAATGATCCATCCCTCTCCAATCCCTAAGTCTCTTCTTACGCTTACCTCATTTGTTTTATTTAATGAATATTATGTTTTTGTTTGAAATTTTTTATTTATTTATTGAGTATGTCAGCCAATGTAATAGCCTTTGTGCCGTTTTTGGTGGTGAAATAAAATAAATAAATAAATAAATAATTGAAACTGGACTAATGAACTAGGATTATTTCACTGGAGATGATTTTTGTTCTTACTTGGTATTTTTCCTTAAAAGCCATAACTTTTTATGTGGTGATATTTTAGTCCACATTCTCCTACTCTTTATTTTTGTAAAAATACTTCCCTTGTTTGTCTTTTTTTGTTCGTTGTATTATAGACACACAGTCTGGGCATGAGCTAATATTTAAGCTGACCATAGGATTTAGTACTGTGTCACTTGAAAACTTTTTTTCAGTCTTGTAATAATTTTGTCCAAGTATCAATTAAAAAGAGTTGAGGAGAATCAACAGCTTTTTCATACTCCCATGCTTGATTTTACTTGTGACTTCAGCTGCTTTTTCAAATTATTAACATCTGAGGTATTTCAATGCTGACTATTATGCATCTATACCCTAAGTCCCAGTCAATTTTTATTCCTAGATATGGAGGTAGAGTGGCATCTTTCTTAGCATCAGTCTCTTCATAATATCCTTAGTTCTTTGATCATTTTCCCCCAAAATGTCCCATGAGTAACTAAATTGTTGAACCTATTCTAGAGTATGCATCCAACTCGCACTCATTGAGGACAACTAGTACATATCATATTTATTGGCAAGCAATGCACAATATCGTATAACACACACCATCATATAACATGCGCCCTGATTTTAAGAAGGAAATTTGAATTTAAAAACCAAACTTTATCATAATAGACTTGGAGGCTCCGAATATTTTGGATAAATCAATGCCCATATTTATTAATATTCACTGTAAGTATGAGTAAAATACTTACCTAAAAAAGATGATTAACTGAATTAAAAATGTGACCCTTATTATTAATTTTAAATAAAAGAATATAATATTCACATATAACATGTATGGTAAATTTCAGGCACACTAGCCTGAAACTCAGGCATATTCTGGCATACTCGCCTGAAATTCCTGCCTAGCCTACAAATTGTTGGCTACTGGCTGCTACTGACCCCACTCATATTTAAATGTTCATGTGGGATACTTATTAATTGCAAACTATTGACTAGTCTCCTCTACCCAAATTGTGTACACTTAGTTTTATGCTCTATTCAGTTGATCATCATAAATTCCATTCCCCTTGTCTAGCATATGACCAAGGTTTCACCATAGAATTTATTCTCCAATCAGATCTGCCTTGAGGAAGGAACCACCACAAAGGTGTCTGGTGCCATCAATCCAGAATGCATGGTTGAGGGTGGAGAGAGCACATCGAAGAAGGATGATGAAAAACAAACGAGGGGGAGGAGGAAAAAGAAGAACAGCGAGAAGTTGCCCACGGAGGGTGGAAAGAAAATGAGACGAGGGAAGGGAGGGAAGGCCAAGGAGAGGACCAAGAGTCCTTCTCCTGAACTTGTTCCTGAGACTGAAACTCTGGCTGATAACGATGTAGTAGCCGAGGAGAAGATTGACCCTGCTCCTGACCTTCCCCTCGGAGACCTCCCAATACCTCTTAGTCCAGTCTCCAATCTCTCTCAGGTGCTTTCGCCTCAGCTCGGTGAACTCCATCCTGAAGATTATCTTCTGATAAAGGAGGAGAAGTTCCTTGCAGGGGCCAACTGGACTGTCGAGAGTCTCTTCCCGTGAGTAAATACTCATTTTCCTTGGCCAAGGTTTCAAATCACTCCAGGCTGTAATGGTGTAAGTGGCATAGGATATGTGATGATGATGTAATTTTATCAAAAATTTTATACTATTTAAACTCATGGTTACATGTGTCTTATTCAAAATAGTCTCACTCACATTTAAATGTTCATGGGGGATACTTATTTATTGCAAACTATTGATTAGTCTACTTAGTAAACATTGATTACATTACACAGTACATGATTGGATGGTGCCGTGTAACCTTTGATGCCGGAGAACCTAAAATATTATTCAGCTCCTAATCATAGCATGGACATTAAGTGAAACTTATCATGCAGTGTGTCATTTGAACTGTGAATGTGATTGTGTTTTATACTGTGCTTAAACGAAATTAGACTCCTTTAACTTTGAATTGGAAATTGAAAAATATTTCTCACATACGTATGCAGTGGCGTAACTAGGACTTTGCTTTGGGGGGGAACGTATCAGATTGAATAGCACACCACACCGGGTAATAATACACGAAATTTTGCTTTATAACATGAATGTATTTGAGAAAAACATGGCATGACTAATTTGAATACATTAGATAGGCCAAATTAAAATTAAACATTTAAGTTATGTATTTCAAACAAGTAGGACTGCTGTGATACAAATATTTTTTTTATTTTTAGGGTTCTGGGGGGGTTCTATCCCCCCCATAGTTACACCACTATACGTATGTATTAAATGTTTGAGGTTTTTCTAATTTCTCCCATTGATAAAGTTCAGTAAAGTGTAATGTGTGAGTCTAATTTATTCTTATACATGATGGAAATAGGCATTATGTGGTGGAATTGCCTCTATTCAACTTGCTGCTGAGGAATTATTTGGTTCAATTCCACCATAAATTTTATTTTTGTGGTTTCAACTCCATTAATTTTTCTTCTAGAGACTTCTATATTTTTTAGTAAAACTTGGAACTTTAATATATATATGTAAAATGTCATTTATGCTCAGCATGATGTACAGGTTTCCATAGCAGTTGAGTTTTTCCTAATGATTTTCAGAATTGCTTCAAGATCTCTTCAATTTTGATGGTATCAGTAGCTTTGTTATTTTTGCAATAATATTTTAAATGATTCAGTTATAATTACTTGGCCATCTCCTCTTAAGTATATTTAATAAGTGATTTTTAAATCCAAATACTGGCGTTATTCATTAAATGTGTCATATTCAGAATTTGGGGTATGCAACGTAAAAAACATTTGGATAATAATTTTTTGCAGTCCAGGTAAAACTTATAGATGTGAGGGAGGATGCCCATTATAGTTCAGTGATAATAAGGATTAATAAAAAACATTGTATTAAATTGCAAAAATCCTTATAATTTAATGTGCAAACGTGTATCACGTAGGAGTCATTGACCGTACTCGAAGAGAGTGGGGTGATAATAATAATGTAAAATCTTTGTGTAATATTTATTTTAATCATTATCTGTAACTTAGTCATATGTTCTGTTTTGTTGTTTTTCAGGCCGAACAGCACTGGAGATTGTAGCTTCATTAAGGTAGAACCTCAAAGCAGTACAGTTACCAAGGAAGTTGAGTGCTTAAGTACCAGTGAGAGTGTGCTTGATGGGATAAAGACAGAGTCAGAGACTGATCTCACCATGATCAAGCAAGCGAGGCAATTTCTGCCACCAGTGTGGGATATCTTTGAAAAAGTGTTGGGTGACTGTAGGAATGATGGACAAGGAACGGCCATTGTGACGCACAGAAGGTAAATGCATGAATAAGTGATGTAAGAGATTTATGGTGTACATACAACATATTTATTGTAATTTTAATTTTGTGGATAGCCTGTTGATCAATATGCTGAGAGTGAATATGTGCTACCGCTGCGCTTAATCATATTGTTTGTATGCTCTTAATTTTTAAAATGCCATAAAACCCCTCATTTACATTGTTCTAGGAACCTTAAAAGAAAATCGATATTAGTGCCAGATTGTAGTTGTAGAATTTGATAAACATAAATTAATCATGTTGAGGAAATTGCTTATTCACTTATTACTGAAAATTGAATTAAGAACTAGCCCAGGTGGGCAAGCTTAAAAAGCATTTTTATAAGTAATGACTCTCTTTTTCTAAAGTTGATAAGGATGGATATTTGAATTTGAATTCTTTGTGGCAGTGAGCAATGCTTAATTCCATGGGAAACAGACCTGATGGAAATATTTGCAGCAATAGCAAATAATACATTTCCCCTCGAATAAATGTAATCGTTACAATTATATCTTTAGTTTGTTGCACATGTTTTCTTTTTTATTGCCCACCATTGCTGAAAAAATATCCATTATGATTTTTTGAGGGTTATTCAAAGAGTTAAATAATCAACTACTGTGAATAACCAATAGGGAGAGGGAAAATTGGTGGAAAAGGCAATGCGAGGAAATTGAAAACCTGCTAAAAGAAGGGGAAGTGGGTGCATTATATGCTAGAGTAAAATTTTTATTGTGAGGTAAAAGAGGGCAAACAGTGCCAAAGATTAAGGACAGAAGAGGTAAAATATTAATCGAGCAGGAAGGTATGCAAGATTGGTAGAGAGAATGTGTGGAGACATGGGGACGTGGAGCCTAAGACAGCATATTGTTCATATAATTTTTAAAATTACTCTTGAGGTATAAAGCTGACATTCTAAACATGTATTTTGAATGATTTAAATCACTGCATGCATTTCAATCCACCATGACAATTTTGAATGAACAGAATGCTACCTATCCACAAGTTATGGAATTCTTTGACTGTGCAAATTGCCATTGTGTGTGTGAACTTAAGTTCATTTGTTGTCTTATCTGTTCTGACTTAACCATGTTGATCAGAAAGCTCCCATAGTAATGTTATCACAAAATATTTTGTCATTCATTCATATTTGCCAAATTGGCATCAGTCACGTGTTGTTTAAAATAATTTTTCATTCAGTTTTATTGGATAATCCATCTATTCATGACTACATTTTCTGTGGTTTTTGGTCATCAATTATCTCCAATTATCGATTCTCTACCTTGTATCCAAATGCACTGATAATTGAGATTTAACTTTAGGCCTATTCTTTTAATGGGTGTAATAGATTCATAATTAGCTGCGTAATTGTGAAGAATTATTGTCACATTTGTAGATACAATCATGTCATTTCCTTTCAGGCTAGGCTGAGTCAAAGAACCTAGTTTTTTCTTTTAGGATTTATTTTAACAATTTTTATTTCATCATATTCAAGTTAACTTTCAAATGATTTTTAATGTTTTAAACAATAAATTATTGCTCATAATGCTTAATTACAAAATTCAAAATTCAACACTCACTGTTATCGTAACATTTCCAGGTTCCCTTTCCTTAAAATAAGGGGAGAAGGAAATTAACTAACTCCATTTCAAACAATAATTGCAGACATTAATCACCTTGTCATGTGACATGCCTGTATTTTTCTCAACACCTAAAACTAAAAATCTCCAGTCAGAGCTCAACCCTTCGATTTTTAGTCCCATTTTCATGGCTCTGGCCTCAGAGTCACTTATTCCAGTAATTATGAAAACTCAAGCATTGAATCTCTGAAGTGCATTTTGTAAATGCGTTATACTGTTATTCATGCTTGAAATTGGAGGTTATTTCATGGGCTTTAAAGGAGATCGCTGAGATTTCAGTGGAAAAAGTTAATTCGAGTGTGAAAGCATATTTAAAAGCTTTTGATTAACACTGTTTATAAGAAAGAAAAAGTCCTAGAAAATGAGTAAAAATAAATATATGAGTCTTACTACCTATATCTTATACAGTAAGTTCTCGATTTACGTCGGAGATACATGTTGAAGAAGAGCGACGTTAGTCGAAGCAAAGTAAAACGGATCCAGATGTTCACGACCACTTTGATCCTAAGATGTATCAAGGCCTTAACCCTTTCCCACCTTGCGACGGCTAGAGCTGACATGAATTTTCCTATGCAAATGAATGAATGTCGGCTATATTCAACGGAGAAATACCAACGTAAAAGACCTAATGTCAGCTAAAGCCGAAATGAGGGATGGGAAGTGACTGACACGGAAGCAATAATCCCAGGTATGCCGTAAACCCTTGCGACCCAGCTTAGGGACAGCCCAGACCCTTTCCTCGGCAATTGAGCTCGACCCTTTGCATCATTAGTAGCCCTCCTTTTGCATGAGTCCTCTGTTAAGTTATTGTATTTGCAATAGTTTTTCGAGGCAATTATTTTTTGCACTCTACAAAATTTTTAACTGAGAAATGAATTATTTGTTTTTTGCCGAGTCATAGCAAATTTCAAACAAAATTCTAGCGTTGATAGCGACAGAGTTCTTGTGCGGAACCCTAAATAGTTTGTGTGTAAGTGTATCAATAAAAGTTGTTAATATTAATGATAGAATTTTGTTCAAAATTGTAAAATGCTCAGAATAACATTAGAAATTCATTTAAAAGTATAAATATTTGGAGTATACAGCAATGGATTATTTAAATAAAACCTCCGCTAATGCAACAAATTTATGGCGGCCTCCTGCTGAGTGAGGGGCTGCTAAGGGTTGGGGAGTCGAGCCGAGTGCCCGGGGGAAGGGCACAGCGTCCCGCTGAGTGGGGTTCCAAAACGGGCAAAAGGCATACCTGAGTAATTTGTCGCCACGAGAGAGCTCCGTAGAGAGGAGTACAGAAAATTCTCATGCTACTCATTGCAGGGGAAGCGTTTCTCTTCGAGAGGCTTCGGCACAAAAGGGTTAATTTCATAATTCGTTTTAGCTATTTCAGATGGGATGATTATGTCTCAGTTATAAAAAACTCATACATATGCACATTCGGTCTATTTTATTAGAACTAAACAGGGAAAAATTTTCTGACGACCCTTGTAAGCATGGACGTAATATCGGGTCAGACGTAAATTGAAACAACGCATACCAAGAAATTACTGTATTTATAATGGAATTACTGCCTAAACTGAAGTCAAAATGCGGTAGTTCCTCACAAATGGCACTGCAGTCAGCTCCAATGGGTGGACACATGTGGTAATTAAAAATATATTCGTGGACAAATCTGCATATTTTCACCCTAATTTTGATTTACACTAGGTTACCCATTTCATCAACAAAAGCAGGATGTTTTAAACCAAATGGATAAAACTGTTTGATTTAGTATTTGTTTTGATTCACATAATCATTCTAGATTCATCTTAAATATGTTGTATTAAAAGCTGTTATCACTGTGAATTCTTCGCTTATACCCTTTCCGTTATTTTTTCTCAGGTATATTGTTGGCAAGCGGGCATTTCCCTGTGCTCTATGTGGGAATTGCTTTATGATAAGTGGTGCTGGAGATATGATGGAAAACGGGCGCAGTGGGGCCAGAGTCCGGAGCTCGAGCTCTGACCAAGGCAGAGATACTATAGAGAGACCGTATGGGTGTGTGAATTGTGGGAAGCGCTACTACCGACGGAGTGACTTAGTTCGACATGAGAAGACCCACCTGGCTTCTAGGCCCTTCATCTGCAGGTAAATGGCCCTTGAGAGCGATGCATTAGAAGCTCTAAGTAGCAAATTTAGGACCGAAACAATAGAGATGTTTGTAAGTTCAAATGTTGTTAGAATGAGTTTAATATTTTTTTAGGATGAAGGAACTATTTTATGACTTTGAACTTGTATGTGTTCTAACTATTTTAATAAACATTCTAGTACCTTAATTTGAGGAAGCATCTTTAATCATGCATTTAAGCCATTAGGGATTATAATTTTTATTGTTATCACCTCATTGTTCTTTCTAGTAGCTCAAGGTTGAGCATTATACATCTTGGCTAAATTTCTCCACATCTTTTTGATTGTCTATGGTGCTAAATCCATTTTTTATTCATTGATTTAATTTTTATTGAATAACTGAGTACTTGAGCAAAAATAATACAAGGTGAATCCTGACTTTTTAAAGAAAAAGGTGTTATTGTTTAATGAAATACTCTGAAAAGTGAAAAATGATGTTTTTCAGCAAACACCCTTCCTGCGTGCAACTAAAAATAAAACCTTGGGCACCTCAGTTAAACTTTATTAAATTTTTAATGTGTGTTATCATAAATATGAATCTCAAGGTCTGATTGATTCATTGCAGTTGTGATGCAATAGATGTGGCTGTAAGTTTTGACGAAAACTCTGTACCCATTTTAGCATTTATTGAGGTGTATTAGTAGACATTTCTTATATGTATGCTTTACTGTAGATCAATTTATTGAGCAATTTAATATATTCTAAGAAATGCATAACATTTTAATGATCCTAGATCAGCTTTACATAGTAACACAAGGAGTACCATGTACATTTGGCTAGAATTTTACATATTTGTATACATTTAAATATATATTTGTTCCAGGACTTTCCAGATTATAATAGGAGTCAAACTTTAATGCCTGAACATCATGTCAAATATTGCAATGATTTTATTTATATTTTATATATCTCAGTATTTATAGCTATTTTTATTAACAATTACAAATATTCATTCTTTTCAATATCTGTTTTCAGTTTTATCGGTAGATTAGTGGAATATAACACCCAATTGTTTTATATTTTGTTGCATACAGAAAAACATTTTTTACTTTTCATGGCATTTTATTAAACAAGGAAATTTTTTCTTTATAAAGTCTGTTTTTACCATCTGTTATTTTTAACCTGTACTTTTCAAGTACTGTAATGATATTCTAAATGCATGAATTTACATTTGTGATTTTGGAGATGAATTCCACCACAATACTTTCATTGGTTATTTCTTTTCGGGAGTGTCGGTAACCTTTATTGAGTCGTTCTTGGAATGGATCAGTCCGTGAACGGATGCAACAATCGAGAATAACTCCTTTGTAGAGAAGAGGGGCGCCATAAATGACAGTTCATCCCTTAAGTATAAATGCTTAGTTAATTAATGACTGTCAGTATTAATTGATTAATGCATTGTCATTGGAAGTGGGTTTGTGGACATACTTTCAGAGCTCTAAGTCATTGGGAAGCTGGTAAAAATTTTGGTTACATGATTTAACGGAGAAAAACATATCACTCTCAATAAAACCTTTAGTAAAGATGTAATTATTAAATTATCATCATTGTTTAAATTGATTATGGTATTGTCGCTGGTATTGTGTCTATGGAAAAATTTCATAGCTCTAAGTCATCGGGAAGTAGGTTTAATTTCAATTACAAGATTTGACCCAGACAAACAGATGAAACTCAATAAAACCTTTTAAAAATGTATAATCATCTGTTGTGTTGATGTACACATGCCAATGATTTTTGAGGGAGGTGGGTGACGTTTGTGATCCCTCACTGCTTAGTGCTAAATTGCAAGAATAATAAATGACCATTTGAAGTTCAAAAAACCAACATAGGTATTTAGTGATACATACCATATCTCTATTTCTTTAATGGAGAAAAAAGTTTCTTCTGATGGTATTTTTTCACAAATCATGTACATATTTGATAATGATCATATATTTATCTCATCAATGAACTTTAAATTAGATTAAATGTTTAAGGTCAGTTGCTTTTATGAAAAGACTAGCGTTATCCTCCCTTGAATTATACTCATATTTTTCTGGTTACTTCTAAGTTGAATGAATGAAAAGTAGAATATGGAGATGAGTACTTGAATGATACTACAAAACATCTGCGAATTTTTTTGCCTGTGTGAAGTGTTCCAAGTGGTATTGTTTGCTGCACCATGCACTCAGCAGTGTTTACTAATCTTATCTTTTACTCTTCAAGAAGTTTGGTTATTTTTATCATGAATCATGAAACCTTCTCCTCATCTGAAGAAAGTAAAGGATAGGTTTATGGATGGGATGAAGAAGGGTAGGGTACTTATACACTGTGGTGAAGAAATAGACATAGGCAGATAGGGCTCTGCAAACTTGCTAATTCAGAGTAATTTTACTTACATACATCATTCATACCCATCATGCCATTTCCTTTTTTGGTATAAAAAGTCAGAGAATTATGCTTCATTACTCCCTATTCTTACAAACTGCTTTCACTTCTCTTACTGTCATTTATTGCTTGATACACACTCTCTTGTACTGAATACTCCTTATATTCTTATAACTTTCTTTTTTCTATCTTTGGCACTAACGAACCGTCATACCTAATTGATATGTTTTCTAAAAGAACTTCCAATCATACTATGGTTACTAGAACAGAGCCAAGTAACCTTCAACTTCCGACTCACCGTACTACTACATTTCACAAGTCGTTTGTCGTGGCCGCCTCACAACTTTGGAATTCCATCCCAATTGATGTGAGGAAATCTCGCTCAATGGAAATTTTTAAATCTAAATTGTATGAAATTTTATTGAATGAATGTTTTCCAGAATAGTTAAGCCTGGTCAGAACTCAGTTCGCATTGCCAATTGTCATTATTATTTATTTTTTTATTAGACAAAAATTGTTTTTTTCCTCATGGTCTGTTTATGTTATTTATCTTGTACCATATATCTATATATTGATTGTATTTTTACCTATCTTCGAATTCAGCTGCTTAACATGTAAAATTATTGTTTTTTAATGAGAGTAGCTGTTTTTGTCTTTTTTATACATTATATGTTATTAAGCTCTATTTATTTTTTGATTTGTACTAAATAATATGTTAATTTGTTTATTACCTCGCTGCTATATTATTATATTATTTTTGTATTCTTGCTCTAAGGGACCTGTCCCAGAGTAAAATAAATGATTATTCTATTCTATATTCCTCCTCTGTGAAGTCTCTTCTACCATATTCACCTATGACGTATGCTACCTTCCTTGTTCTCTCATTTCATTCATTATCATATGCCTGTCTCCTTATTCTGCTCTCCCTCTTTCTCAATATGTGGCATTTCCTTTTCAACCTACTGTAGCCTGTGGATCACTTAGTAATGCATAATAAGTGGCCAACTTACTTGGAGCCATTGACTATCTAAGGTCTATCATGATTCATCTTTCTTGGCTTAAGTTCAGTATAGAAGAAATCATTGTTGAGATTTGAGATGTAATATCTTACAATTCCTGTTTGGTATTTTTGCTAGGCTTTGTGGCAAAGGGTTCTGCCGTAAGGAACATGCACAACGCCACATGAGCTTGCACGTAGGAGAGAAGCCATTTCAGTGTGAAGCTTGTATGAAACCATTCACACGCAAAGAGCACCTTGCCAGACATCAGAGATGCCATCATCCGGAAGCATTCATAAAACTTGAGGATACCTTCAGCCATGGGAGTGGTGATAAGGAACACATGGAGGTTGGTCTCTTGATTTTGGATATTTCACATAAGGTTCTCATTTCATTTCTGATGGCTTCACCTGCGTGTGAGGAAAGTCTGTGAAAATTAGCAATCAGGCTTTGGAGCTGTATAACTAGATGACAAAACCTGTTGTGATAGTGTTAATGGTTGTAATACAAGTTCTGTGATGAATTGATTCCCTGAGCCCTGATAAGCCTAGGTTTTGCCACATGCCTATCAGATTTATGGATATTTTCATATAAATGTATGCTTTCATTGCTCATAAATTACTTGTGGATTCAGGTGATGGTCTTTTTGTTGACCAAATTTTCCTTTAATCGTCTAATATATTTGAATATTTTATTAGTTATTTTTTATGTTTGAAAATTTATTTTACGTCTTTGCTGAATATGTACGTTTTAACTTTTATTCACAGGAAAGGTATCCGCATGACCAATATGTTGCTCCTATTTACCGTACACATTGTGGTTGTATTTTAGCTGTGATATTCTTTCAGTCTGTAAAATAGGTTAATAGCGTAATAATTCTGCTGTTGCTGTAATTAATTTGACACGTTTAGTTCTTAACTGCGTTTCTTATAATGAATGAAGGGTTCTTAGGTCTTTCACTAGGTCAGGGGCTGGCATCAGGATCTATGGTAACATTTAGAAGAATGGCTCTCTCTTCATCCTCAGAGCTTTTGAATGTATGAGGATATAGAGCAAGTCGTTCTTAGAAATTTCAGTGAAGAAAGAATATCCTCTAACTTGGTGGATGACTTGAAAAGCCATCATTCCGATGATATGCTGGGGAAGAATCAGATCCTTTTTACATATATGTTTATGAAACTGTATAACCTCTCTATATAATAAAATTGACTTCATTTTCACTTCTCTTGAGATCAAAGTTCTTTATAACAAAGGGGACGTAAATACAGTAGCAACTCGATTATACGAAGTTGGTGGGACTGAAAAATCGGCACTTCGTATTTTCGAGTTTCGTATTTTCGAACCTTTTTATTAAATTGTGAAAAATATTTCCCCTCTCTTCCCTAACTTCTCTGGTCTTTGAAAACATTTTACAATGACATATAGTTGTTATTCGTGAAAGCATTCGAAATAATGCCTTTAAATCATAAGCTAAATATCGCAAACGTTTGTGAAATAACTATCACTACTTAGTTACCTATGCAAATGATTTGTAGTTTGATATCATTTTCTTTGCAAAATTTTTGCCCGGTTTATAAGACATATATATAGCAGGTTCTGCTTTTTTTAGGAGACTTAAGCTTTGTTAATCTGCGGCTTATCAGGATGTGCAACTGGTATCCTAGCCCTATTTCCCATCATTTAATCACATAATTTTCTGTTCAAGCGCTCAATAAATTAAAATTGCCACTAATAGCACATGGCAGTGAGTTGGTACGCGGCGTCCCACATAAGTTATAACCAAAAGAGAATTGTTTACTCCATGGAAATCCAGCTAACAGTTAAAACAAAAATAAAATAAGGGAAAAATTTCCTCAAGCTACCATTTTCCCCGTCACTCGATAGATTATTCACGACTAAAACTTGATAATTAACTCTGTGACTCAGGCACTTGTGAGAGATAAATGCACTAAAATTCACGCATTATACACAATTGATAAATTATATTCGGCAACGCTGATTAGTTAGTTGTCTACATCAGCAAATAGAGAGCTTTTCTGATGCAATTTCCCTCCAAGGTTCGTAAAAACGAACTCAGCTTCTCTGTGGGGACTGGGTCCGAGGTTCATATTTTCAAAAATTTCGTATTTTCGAAACTTCGTATTTTCGAATAGCGCTATGTATTTAGCATAGGCTTTTGGTCGGGACTGACAGTTTTGCTTCGTAAATTGAAACTTCGTATTATCGAGTTGCTACTGTATTAGTTATTCCACCAAAAATCTTGGAACATTTACTTGCTGTTATAAATGCTAGTGCTAGACTTATATCTTTGAAAACTTCACCTTTCAGGTATTCATATCTACCTTGCAATAAGGATCTTTGGTATAGCATACTGATGAATGTTTTTTCCTCATCTGTCTCTGCAGGCAGTGAATGATACCAGAACTGAGGTTTGTGATGTTGGCCCAGGATCTCAATCAAATGGAACACCCATTCAGTCTCAATCAGAGGAACAGAAATCAGTCTCAACGGAAGCAATAAAACCGAACCCCAGGAAACCTTATGAGTGTGAAATATGCATTCGAGCTTTCTCCAGGAGGGAGCATTTAGTACGACATCGCCGAAGCCACTTCAGGGAGCAGATGAAGGCTGCCTCATTGACATTGTCTTCATCAAGACAGGTTGTCCGCCTCGAAGAGGACCATGGTGCATCCATGCCTACTTCTGTAGTTGACACTGTCATTGAGGGGTTGGATGATCAGGAGAAAGTTAGCTACTCTTGCCCGTATTGCACTCTGGGCTTCCCTTGTAAGGAACAGTTGGATAGGCACAGAAGCAGAATGCACCCCTTGGCTGAAGCTGTGTCTGCTATGATCCCACAAAGTGACGAAGCTTTGGTTGATCTCTATGGTGATGCGAATTCATCGCCAAATGGGGCACGATCTCCATCTCCCCCTCATCTCGTCTCAGAAGAGGTGGTGACGAGCAGAAAGGAAGTGACAAAGGAGGCTTTCTCCTGCATGCTCTGTCCGCAAACATTTTCGAGGAAGGAGAACCTTGAGAGACATTTGAAAAGTGTGCATGCTGGTTTGAAGCCATATGTGTGTAACTGTTGTGGTAAAAGGTGAGTGCCAATTTTCATTTTTCAAATGGAATTTTATTATAATGGAGTGACCTCATTCCATGATGGTGTCCAATAACTCTTTGGGTGCTTATATATTGTGCCACTATCCACCTTAACCCTTTGCGGTCCTGTGATTCCAAATGGAATGGAATCATGTCGCTTTCCTGCGTCGAGTGTCGATTTTTTCATATGTATTTCATGTAGGAGATGGTGTAATCTATGTAAGGTGAAAATATGTGGTGAGATAAATGAAATTTATGAATCAATGAAAGTCATTTGAAAAAATCAACATTTGACGCAGGAAAGCGACGTGATTCCATTTGGAATCACAGGACTGGAAAGGATTAATACTGTTACCTATCAATTCATGTCTTTCCCTTTGATGAAGGCGGGCGGGGGACAAATGCATCAATTTTGAAAATTGCTCGTAGTATGCATCAAACAACTCAGTCAGAATGGTTAGGAAATTAACTGCTACATGTAACATAGAAAAAAAATTGAAGTTCTAAATTTTATGGGAACATACAGCAGTTTGAGAGCAGTTTTTATGCTAAGAGTGATAAACTTCATGATTTTCTTTAGCCTTATACTTCAGACTACAAAATTTTTTATCATATACTCATGTTTTGAAGACATACATCTTCAGATTTCTTAAATCATTCATAATTGTTTTGGAATGAATGAAAAAAATGTCTTTTTTCTGTATTTATTTTGGAATTTTACCACTGGCGGGAGTAGATTAAGGTAATTGTTTTGGGGAGAGGGGCAAATTGCCACTTTCTGAGGGTCTTGGAGGTATAAAATACCTCATAGCAAATATTTTTCCAATTATATCTGGTTACGCCACTTGTTGGTGTACAGTATCCAGTTTCAAATACAGATGACTGGAAATTATAATTTTTACTCATAGAATTATGAAAAATTTATTTCTTGCTGAGGCATAAAATTAGGGTTTTGAACATTTGTACATAAAGTGGGTGCAGTGTTTAATTATTTTGAGCTTTCAAACCGACTGAATTTTTAATTAAAAGTTCAGTTCATGGGGCATATTCACCCATCAATATTTTATGGCAATGGTTTGCCATTGAAAAATACATAGGTATGTTTTAGAAAACCGATATTGAGCATCTCTACAAAAATACAGTATACAGTAGAGTGCCAATTATCTGTGGTAATGGAGGGGGAAGCCCAATCGGATAATGGAAAAAAAACGGATCATCCGTTCATTTTCCTAGTAGTTTTGCCCTTAGTTTCAACGCCATGGTTTCTTTGAGTCTTTAGCACACATTACATTGAAATACTCGTTTTCCAGCCATTTCATTTTATGGCCAATCATTCATTCCATTTACTTCTCCAAAACATTTCACCAACTAAAATTATTTATTTATACTCACACTCCCGAAAACAGCCCTACAAAGGCCTTTTACATCGGGTGATTAACAATTAACAATAGACGAACAACAACACCCATGCCCTGAGTGGTGAAAAACCACCCAGGCGGGACTCGAACCCGCGACCCTCGGACTGACAGGCGAGAACTCAACCCCGCCCCCACTGGGGCCGACAGTTATTAAAATTATCCCTGTCGATTACATGCATTGAAGATGCTCTATCATTTCACGGAAAATCCAGTGATGAATCTTAATCTCTGACGTGCAATGCATCCCATTTTTATGTGCCTGACTACTATTTGCCTAGCAAAACTGTTTAATATGCAACATATTACGCTCATTTCGAGGAAACTGAGCCTATGCCGATCATTAAAATTAGCCTTGCATTTTTTAACTCCCGTATAAAGCCCGTCCTGACAGCTGTCCCAAAATTGAATGACTACAGTTTGTCTGCATTAAATTCCTCCAAACCTAAAGCTCAACAAAGCACATGCCTCTTCTGCGGAGCTAAGGAGTCACTTCTCTGAGTTCCGAACCTTCCGTCTAGGGAGCAACCGGCTATCGAAGTAAACAAGTCGAGGTCACAGACCAGCCCTAGTCCCGAACACATGAGGCCACGGACACTACTAACCTCCTTTTCGCGTGCACTCATGTTCTTTCGTGCTATCCCATTTTGAAGCATAGTTCAACAACTTGGATTGATTTTTTAAAATATCGCGCACTGTAGTGATTCCTATCCCACAATCCACCGCTAAATAGCTGGTGACTCTCCTTTAGACGCCCTTTCAATAATTCTTAACTTCTCGGAAATATCTAATACTCCGTGCTTCCTCTTTTCCGCAGAATTACTCATTTCGAATCAATAATTTTGCCGATGCAAACTTGCCAAATGTAAAATGTCTGCTGAAGCAATAGAAACGGAATAAACTCGCACACCCTGGTTGCAAATAAATTGAGCTCTGAGCTGAGATTCAGTAGACTCACCATAGTGCAACAGTGTCATGTGAGTTGTTGAATTGTCTATTACAGGAAAATCTTTTTTGTCGGCAAAAAGTAACAAATTTGTTGACTTTAACACTCTATACGACTCACTGTCTGTCTGCTACTGTCTACGAGTGTGGTCAGAAGTGGTAGCAGGAGGGGGAGAGGGGAGGGTTGGAAAAAAAGAGTAGGGGAGGGTACGAAAGGGAGAGCCGGGGAGAGAGAGGGGAACTTGTTGAGGGACTGATCGTCGGATATTCCGACAGTCGGTTAATCGGA